>WAAE01013993.1:81478-201810 GCA_013400495.1 Nicator chloris | reverse complement strand
TTTTTGTCTTTTTTTTTATTTTATTACCACCAAGAAATTTGAAATTCTGTCTTGATTTATTCCTTAAGTGAAATGTGTTTTTGTTTTTAAGAAAGAATTTTCCAACATACTTTTCATCAGCTCCCCTTTTGGGAGTTTTATATCCTTAGTGGGAAACTGTCAAAAATGCCTAATACCCACTGCAACTCATTTCCATAATGCACAGTCTTCAAGGAAGTTTGGATGGTATGCAAATCTTATCTCTCAGGTCTAAAAAACAAGTGTGAAGGGATTAATTAAAAAAAAAAAAAAAGCATAATTTGAGACTGTCCTGGTTTAGGGTAAATTTGGGAGGAAAACCCAAGGAGACACCCCAAGACAGAGACAGAAAATGTGAGAGTCAAAACAGACCAATTTCATATTTAATACTGGACGGAATCAGCACTGTACTAGAGGATGCCATGACGAAGGAAACAGCAGTTGTTCTCCATGTGCACTAGGCATTATGTAGTTCAGGAATTGAAAATCTTTCTAACTAGGCCAAAATATATGCCAAAATCCTTATTTTTGTTCTTCTCATGGACACTTGTACAGTACAATTTCCAGCTTTTCTCTGCAACATGAAGAACTTCTTTTAAAGAAGAAATCTTACTACTGCAGATATGAAAGACATTTTAGAAAATGACTACTTGACATTTAAAATACACATGTGAAACCTTAAAAAGCTATCTTACAGGCATTGCTTAGATAAATTTTTCTAGCCATGCTCTTTTTGAGTCACCCTTCCTGAAACAAGAAACTAATCTATTGGATTAAATATGGAAAGAAAACTAATGTTCAGTGCTTCAAATACGTTTTCATCTTTTAAGAGCATAAGCTTATCCAATAAAATAATTTTGGTCACCTCCAAAAATCTTTTCTCCAGGGCTTCACTGCCATCACTTCTGATAAACATTAGGGGTTGATTCCAGCTAACTGCTGGAATGCATAATTTCAAAGTTCTATTCAAATGTGATTAGAAAGTTTTTTAAATTTCATTAAGTATTTTAAAACAATAAAGAAGATGCTGATTTCCTTTATATATGACCTTTCAGAGCCTTAGTTCAACTAAGGGGTAGTTACAAATAACCTTCACTAACAGTAATTTCTTTTTTGTTACACTCAAAACACATTCCAGGAAGAGAAGAAGCCCCCAAAACTCAGACACAAAAGCTGATGATATACAATACCAGATCTGATTTGTCTGATGTGTGAATATTTTTATGGAGTTTTCCCATGAACTCATTTTGGAGCTGTATTTCACTGGCATTGTAGCCTTTCCTTCAAAATATGTTTTTTTAAAACTATTTTTCTACAAGCCAAGATCAATAAAGAACTGATGACCTTTGAACACTCAACTATGCAGTTCTACTTCTTTCAGTTGGTTAGAGAAGGCATAATTCATAGAGAAAACTGTAACGAAATTATATATATATGAAACTATGTAAAAACTATATGGACTTTACCACAGGAAGCATTTAATTGATAATCTGATACTTTGGTAGTCTGGTCCTCTTTCTATTTGCCATTGCAGAGGCAAAAAGGAGGTTGCAGGATTTCAAATATAATTAAACCCCTACTTAATCAAAGGGATCTTTCAGTTCTTCTTGTGCTGCCATAATTAAACCCAAATTCATTTGAGAGTAAGCTGTCAGTGATACAATTGTCTTAGGAAGCATTTCTTGGCTAATGCCAATTTTAATAATACAAGTTGTCAGTTTTTGTAAATACAGATTTGATGATTATTTGCTGTAGGACAGTAGGTACTTTCATGTCCTCAGAATTACAAAACCAACTAAATAAACCAAATGGTAGCTGCAGGAGAAAATGCATTCCTAGGCACTTGAAATTATTGAGGTCCTTCGCATGCACAGGGAAAATCTCACTAAAATTAAGTACTATGAGTAATCAAACAAATTAGTTAATAAAATGGCTACTGGCTTTTGTAAATTTACCTGACGAAAAGTTTTGGCACCCAAACAATTAATGCAATAGCCACTGGTCCAGAGAATTTGAAAAAAATCTCATTAGCTAGGATGTTTTCCATTATACAACTGACAACCAGGAAGTATTGACTGTCCTGGTTTTTTATGCCTAAAATGGATTCTTTTGGGTTTTTTTCACTTCTCAATTTTCTGAAATGTTACAACAAATAGATTTATAGAAAAGAAAGTCTGAATTGGATCTAAACAACACAGCTAAAAAAAAAAGAATCTTTAAAAACAATCCCACGGAATTTCAAGTCTCTCCAGATCTATTTGCCAGAAAGGTAGAAAGCAAATTACAAATGAAAGAATGATGAGGCACTGATGAAATTGTTCACATATACTCTTTCATAGTGGTAGCTATTAATTTGTCTGGAAACTCAGTGACAGCAGGCACTAGGACAGGAGAATGGTGCTAGGTTGGGAATGAAGGCATTTAGGAGCATATTTGGGTTAAGTATGTATCTTCTGAGACAAAGAAAGCTTTGATTACTGAGTCTGTATGAACCTCACACAGAGAGAAATCACATCTTTAATGCAAGCCGGAGCAGCCTCCAGGCTGATCTAATTAATATCTGAAGATGACATTTTTAGCAATTAGCTGCTTTAAGGGCATAAAGAAATACAAGATTTTATCTTTCTTACCTGGCCATATCCCTTCTGGGAGTGGCCCTTGAGTAAGAGGGATACAACTTGATTGTTTTGGTGGCTGCACTCAAATGATGATGCTTTGAAAGCAGATGTCAACTTGTTAACTTTAATCCTGTTTCCAAGTAGCAGATCCCATTGAAGGTCACACCTCTATGTCTCTAATTTTGTGGCGGAACAAGAAATTTCACATGCATTGTTAAAATGATTTCACTAGGCAGCCTTAATAATAAAGTTCAACCCTCAAGATACTCAGTGAAGGTACTAACTCTCCTGAAGTCATAACGATTGAAATGAGGGTCTGTACATTCTTGTCCTGTAACTGCCTACCTGCATATACCTGTGAATAACCACACAAGCAATACAGTGATACAGTCATGGTACACAGCAGAAACAGAACAGGCAGGCTGGCAGTACCATGTGATAGCAGAATAATCAGTGGAAAAAACTAGCAATGAGATGTCTGAATTTGTATAAAACTTAAGTGACAAGAAATTACAGGTGAATACAAGAATTTTTGAGTCTACTAATGCTGAATACATAGAAAAGCCAAGATGGGTTTTCTCCAGCTCAACTTGCTTTAACATATCCTTATCCTGCAAAACCTTTACATACACACTGAACCCAAAGCATACTCTTGAATTCCATTGGTTACCATACTGAGCCGAAGAGGAATCACCTGCTGAACTGGGCTAAAAGGTTTTCTATTTAGTTCTTAATAAATGTCTAACAAAAAAGGGCAGCCTAAAACCAGTAGGTTACATAAAAGGGAATGTACTTGGAAATGGCACTTCAAGGAGGAGTCAGTATCTCCCAACAAAGATAATCTTTAGTCACGTCACAGAGAACACAGCTCCTCTGCATGTGATGTGGAAGTTTACAGAGTACTGAGGTCACTTTGAAAGCAAAAGGAATTAAAGATTTAAAGAGAAGGGCATTAGGAAAAAGAAGAATCTTTCACCCCTTCATCCTTCTCTTCATTATTTGGATGTATGTTGAGATGCTATTATAAATTTACTCTTATAAAGTAAATTACAAAGAGAACTACACTTTATGCCAGTCCCTACATCACTGGTTATTCCTGAAGTATCCCACAACACAAGTTAGCACAAGCTTTTCTTTTCCAAAACTGTCTTTGATGCAAATGTATTCTGTCTTTGCGCACACCAAATTTAGGCCTCCCTTTGCTGAGTACTCTCATACAGTATTATCACACCCTTTTACATCAGTCTAGATAATTTATTTCAGTGATTAAAAAGGTGCACCTATTATTTAGGAGCAGAAATTTTTGCAAAGCTATCCTTTTAATAAATAGAAAGTTAGACATCTTATGTCCTCACTAGAACATCAATATATTAGACGTAAGACTGTGGAGGGCTGTAACAACTTAAAAAAAAAGAAAAAAACCCCACCCTTGTTTCAACAGGTAAAGATCGACGGGAAATGAAAGCAAATGCAAACAAAAAAAAAATGGACAGCTTGATATGCACTATCAGCTAGTTTATTTTCTCAAATAAAAAAGCTAATATAACAAATTACTTTTAACCTAATTAAAATCTGACGTTATTTTATTAGGCAATATCATTATTACAATAGCATACAGAAGAAAATGAAATACAATATAATTATGTAGCAAATAGTCTCATATTAAGCCAGAACAGAAAGCTAATGCTTGAAATATTGAATTCAAAGATAATGGCTGGTGAGGCTTGTAATGGACACAACAGAAACAGGCTGCTACATGTGATTCACTCCACTGTGTCTCTCCTCTCAGATAATGCACATTACTTCTAACACTGTTTGGAGCCTGCTGAACTTGAATTAGTGTTGTACATGCTTGAGGAAGAACATTTTTAATAGAACAGTATTTATTGCAAAAGAACATTTAGATTATAAAAACCCCTCCAACACGGCATAAACATTTCAGCTACTAGAAATGGGCTTGTAAGCAGACTCTTGTCTGGAGAAATTTCAGTGCCCTGAATTTACCTCTCCCAGGGCAAGAAGGGAATGTGAAGAAAGCCAAGGGGAGCACATGAAAGCCCAGAAGAAGCACATCTAAGCAGGCTGGCACTTACGGCTGCAAGGATTCCTGATGTGCTTTGAATTCCCCAAATGGTTGTTTAAAGATTTTTCTTCATGTAAAATGAAGCAGATCACTTCTTAGAAACGCTCACCTAAGGGTAGTCAAGACAGAAGACACACTCCTACACAAGCATTGCTCTACGATGCACACCATGCATCAACTTCTGTGGAAAGATGACATTTGTATCATTAACAACAGGAAACGAGAGGTCCCAAAACAGACAAGACACTGTCACACAGCACTTTATGTCTGTATGTCACGTTCCCCCAAAGATAATGTCCTCAAACTATTTTTTCAAAACCTCTTTCCTTTGAAAAGATCTCATTTTCCTTCTAACACAACACAGCAGCTCTAGGAGAACACCTCAAAAAACACTCCAGGGAGAAACTCACTGAAAAGTGATCGCTTGACATCGCTGTAAAGGTGCCATTCCCAAGATCCACCACACTTAAACAGTAATTTCACAAAGACCAGTCACCAAAACCCAACAGCCATCAACTATGAGAAGGCCTCGCAGCTGGCAGAAGAGGAAGGGTTGGTCAATGTGAAGGCACAGAGACATCCTACAGAAAAGCATGGGGCACTAAGGCCTCCAGCAGCTTGCAAGACACAACATATCCTTGGACAGAGAATACCAACTGTTACAAGCCAATTTTTATGTGAAATGTGTTAGTTCTGGGCAGACAAAAGACTTCACAGATGCTTTCAGTATGCAGCACTGACCACAAACAGCCGTGTGCCACAGCAGCCCAGTGGCCGGGTACTTGTGGCTGCTGCAGGGGCACTTCAATTAGGTCATGAAAGCGAGAGCATTACATGAATCCTTGCAGAGAGCAGTAACATCTACAGGCCTGGATTTTGACAAGAAAAACTGACTTGAATTCACTGCCACAGTGACAATTTGCCTGGGCAATTACAGCCCCCTCCACCCCAGAGGCCTTGTGTACAATCACCCATTCTCTGAGCCAGAAGCCAGCTCTCCCAAGCGATGCTCCAGCCACACGCCGAACCACTGCTGTGGGAGCGGCCACCAGCCTACTCCAGAGAGCAACAGAAACTGGCTCTAAGGAGAAATCCATGTGAGTTACAAGTGCCACACCACTGCCTGGACAAAACTATGCCCAATTCGACCCTGTGGATAAGTGGAGACAATTCTTAAATTGGTCCAGAGGCATCTCAATTGAAGGCGTTTGAGTTGGTAATAAGCAGTTTTGAGCTAAGCTGGTTAATGATATTTGCAAACAAGAGTAAGTACATTCGCACCTCAGGTGTCATTTCCTTAAGCCTGAGACCATGTCTAATATTCTTCTGAGTATTCTCAGAAAGAAAGAGCAGTGAAAGCAGCAGTGTATTTTTGGTCTGCCTTATCAAATGCATCACATTAGAGTAGGAAGCAAGAGACCTCCTCCTTCTGTTTGGCTCTGGTTCAACTACACTCAACTATTACATTCTAGTTTAGGCACCAAGTTGTCTGGAAGCCATTGACAGAGTGCAAAGAAAGAGGCAGAGAGTTGGGAAAACACTCAGAGGACTGAGATCGGAGAGTCTGGTTTCTGGGAAGAGAGGAACATCAAATCTATACAGTTTTGTTAAATGCTGATGAGCTGGGAATAAAACAGTTATCTGCTGTTCATGCTGGGGAGAGAATTATAAGGTGTGATATACAGGTTTAATTAGGAATAACAGGAATAATATTTAAACACAGAAAACATCTGATCTCAACAGGGGAACTCTGAAGTGAAAGATGTATGAGGCTGTAGGCAGTCTCTCAAGAGATATGGTGAATGCCCTATGGTCTGTGGCTTTTGAAACTATCCCAATAAATCTTTTGAAGCATATATTGCAGGCCCAATGCTATTTTCAACGAGGTGAAATGGAGACTCCAGATGTATTTCTGGTGAGCATCTCAGTGGCATAAAATAACATGTAGTAGAGTTTTATCAGCAGAGGCTCATCTCGCATTCCTCACTTGTGGATATGTTTTTTTCCTCCTACATATATCATAATTTAGTTTCTTCAACATAGAATGTTCATTCAAAATAGACTATTTCAGCAGCCACATCCCACTCCCCCAATGCTCTTTCTGCCTTCACTGTTACCTTTGGTTTGTCCCTTCTCTCCCAAACTATCCACTTGCCTCTACTGACTTGTGATTTCTCAGAGCTCTCCCTGTGTTAGATCATGGGGTTGTGATGTCCAACAGCAGAGTGCTCAGTGACTTACCCACTTTGCTTCTTGCCTTAGTCCTGTGAGTGTTAAACAGACAGCAAAGGAAGGGAGCAAAATATGCAGCTGGATTTTGGGCACTGGGCTCAGATCTCCCTTGTGTTGAAGAGATGCCAAAGGCTGACACATGAAAAATACAGAAGAACTGGCAATCTCCCCTATCACCTGTTATTGAGATGACAATAACATCCTATGTAACAGTGAAATGCATTAAAGACACAAGCTGACTGTGAGCAGTGTTAGAGTAGTTAGGAAGCTGCCATTCCCTTAGAAAAGGGGGCTGGCAAAGCCTTTTGGCACATGTACCCCATCAGGTGTTCTTTACCTGCTACTAGAAGAACTGCTGGTGAGCAATATTTTTGGACTGAATTAGCTGGTACTTAACTGATGCAGGAAGGCTGACAACAGGCCCAGAAAATACTTTTCAAGCATTATCTGAAAAAAAACCACTTTTCAGCTCAAAAAATTCCATTTCCAAACCCCAGAGAGACAAAAGATCATTCTATCTTGTCAACCCATTGCTTATTGACTCAGGTTATCAGCTATCTCAACTGATTTCAGCTCTTCTAATACCTGCACTTCACTGCAGATGCCCAGAGGCACAGGGTACTTAGGAATCAGAGGTGTGAATTCATTTCCAGAGGCAATGAAACAGATTTAACAAAATCCATTGGGCAAATATTTAGCTGCAGGCTTGGTTTTAAGCAATCCCGTGAAATTGTGTTTTACAACACAAATGAATGGAAATGGGGACTCAAAAGAGTCAGAGAGCCAGATTTTTCCCAGTTGCTTACAATTTTTTTTTTTTAAAATTTACGGTTTTGCCACTCAATCCTACTTCCAGAGCAGCTAGAGAGCACAAACACCTTTGCTGCAGAGTGTTGAAATATTTGGCAAAGGCCTTTTGGTAGAGTCTCTTGCATACACGTCTTTATTTTGCAGTTGAGGAGAAGCACAGAAAGGATTTCCAATGGCAATCTCCGGCACCAGGAGGTTTGTTTTTATCAAGTGCCAGTCATCCCTCACTATGACCCTCACTATTTAAGGCTGTACCCTCTAATGCACAGAATCACAGAGATTTGGGAGAGACAGAAAAGCATTACAGGGTAGCAGTTGTGTAGGTAGTATTTGTAGTCAGTTCTATGAGCTGGCTACACCAGCAGGGCTTCCCACAGCAGAAGCCCCCAAGTGTCCATGAAAAACCAGGATGCTGATCCTACTCTACGTAGCAGAAAGCCTGGAGTTCTTTCAAAAACACAGTTTCCAATGGAGTTAGTCAGCCTGCAAAGGTTTTAGCATAGCAGTCATGTAGCTATAAATAACCTGGCAGCATTAATAAGGTCAAAATAATGAGCGGGAAAAGAAACAATAACAGGATCCCACCACACTTTAATTTCATCTAAGATCCTGCTCTTTTGATAATCATGTTAGGTATGTAAGAAACATACTCAAGGCTGAGACACAAATAACTAAAATTCATCAGATCATTTCAGAGTGTTCTGTTGAAATTGCTCTGACTGAAATAGTATCTCTCTCTTAAAGGGGGACATTAGAAAACATCAAAAAGCTTGCAAAATTTTAAGATTATAGATTTATAAAACTGTAAGAATACATACACACAAAAAATTATTAACTAAGGTACTTAAAAGAGTTGGAGAATCAACATTTTTAAGGCCCTGGAAGGTGCTGACTCTGTCAGCAACACCTTGTGACATCAACTGAATTCTTGAACACTGCCAAAGCCTCAGGTACTGGAATAGTTTTAGGTGAGCTGCTCTGAAGAGGAAGAATATTGAGCACCAAACCCAATGCTTCACGTGTGAATGCTTTCTGTTCACCTCTGAAATCTCAACAGAAAAGCCAGGTACAAACATTTTTAAAAAATCAGCACTGTATCCAATTTGAATATTGAATTTGCTGGGATCAAAATGACACATCACGTAATCTTAGTCCTGACTGCTCAGTCCTTGACATGGCAAAGCACTAGAAAAACAATGAATACCATACTCTCTCAAATGTCTAAGGGAAAGATGTTCCCATTCTCCTCAGGCACACCAAACAAACAGTGGTCACATCTGCACACATTTTGTTACATCACGATAAAGAATGGTTGTTTTATATTTGTTTCCCTAGTGTTACAAACACTAACTGCAAAACAGGTTAACACCTGAATGTTTATGGGATAGCAAACCCTTTAAAATTAAACTTTTTAAGCTTCCCACAGGCAACACCTACTCAGAATAATCTTTTCTTCTCTACTTCTATGCATGAAAAAGATTTCTATACACATTTTAGGTCCTTCCAGGCAAAATACAGCATCTGGACCATTTTTGACCTTGCACAAAGGTATTTTACTTGTTCCTCAAGTCATGAAGCATCAAACACAAACTCCAGTGTATGCATCAATTTATGCTGATATTTACGGGGGGAAAGTACAGATTTGGAAAGAAAGGGACCTTAAGGTATAATTTCAGCCTTTTTACAGGATGACTTTAAAAAAGAAAAATGTCTTTTTTTCCTTTTTTTTTTTCTCTGTAAAGAATCCTCTTATATTCCAGGTAGGGAATTGTATGGGAAAGTAAATGTTAGTTCTTTAAAAGAAAGGGTTTAGCTTTCTTCAGAAGCTGAGACAAAGCTGCCTGAATGATGGAAGAGCAGGCATTTAGATTTGCATTTGATGGCTCCTAGCTAGAGTTACCATGAGTCCTGGAACAAAATTTTGTGGTGAATTTCTCTTGTCTGGAACAAACACTGTGAATTTTATCTTGAAAACATGGCAATCCCTGCTTCTCCCTTTAAGATGTGCACTGTAAAATGCAATAGTACTTGCTCTATTCCTTGCAGGCCCCCAGGTAACCTCCCTCAGCATCAACACCTGGGAACAAGGCAGATGTAACACTGCTCCTCTAATTTCTGCCACAGAGACAAAGGGCAAAATTAACATCTCTCCATAGAAACAAACACTTCCAAAAGTCAGAAGCCATCTTCTCTGAGTATTGCTGTTGCTTAGCTTGCTGTAGACTCGCTCCCTTGAGCTGATATCCAGCACAAGCTGCTACAACATCCTTTCACAAATGCAGCCTGCACAACATCTTACGGAAAATGTCTTGTGTGGAGCTCAAAACCCCAGTAAACATGTCTAAAATCTCTCCCCGTCACAGTGGGCACTGAAGCCTGTTGAAATCCACCTGGAGTTTTTTGCTGCAGCCCTGTCAAGGGAAATACCCTCTTGTTTGTGGACAAAAGGCACCAGATGATGCCTGCAGCCATGTCAGCCTGCACTGACTGATGCTGCTCCACTGCTGGCATGCCAACTTTCCTACAGGTTGTGAACTTAAGAGTGGCTCTTCTCCAGCACAGTACATTTAGAGCAAAAAAAGGGAATAGAAAGGGTGCATATGTCTGCAAGAGAAAAAACATCTTCTCTTGACATAGTTTAATCTCAGCTCCACTTAAATCAATGAAAAGGCTTGCAATTACTTCAAAGACAATGAAGTCAATTTTGCCAGGATTTTACCTATGTTTAATTTTAGCCATAACATCTTGTGTTTTCAAAAGTAACCTATGATTTAGGATACCTCTATTTCTGGATATATTGTAAGATGTCCATTAGATGTCCACTTTCACAGAAGAAGAGTTCTCATTCTGCTCCAAAAGATCAAGCCGGGCAATGAAAATAAACATCATCCTTTGAAAACAGTCTCGTCTGTATGTTTGTTTATTTTGTAGTGTTGCAGTGTTAAAATTAGAATGCTGCAAGGTTAAATTGTAATGTGATCAGATTCAAAATCAAGGGGGAGCCAAGACAAAAGAACAGCAACATCAGAAATAACAACCGATAAGAGATGAATGACGGCAGTGTGGGGATCAACAATCACTTCTGCTCTTTAGTCACTCTGAGGTTCTCAATGAAAAAAGTGGCATTTGTCAAAAACCACAGCATCTGGTTCATCCTGGAGTGACAGATGTGAAACAGTCACCAACGAAGACTGTATAGACCATTTAATCAGCTCATTTTTTTTCCACATCTTTTATCCACTTTAATAACTTTGGATTTAAAATAATATGCTGCTTTTACAAAGATAGGGAAGTAACCTAATGATCTTGAAGTAATAATTTCAGTCACCGATTCCAATCAAAGTAATTTATCCCTTAGCTGTCCAGAATTTTGACATGAAAAGTGTAACCAGCAAACAGTGAATACAGAAAAATAGGAAAAGACATAGAGTTTGCATGGGATGCTCCCAGAAGAGAAAGGTTTAAAATATTCTCTATCCTTATGCAATAAATCAAAGAAGGGAGGGGGAAGTTATTTTAAAATGTAGGCATAACTAAAACTCCTCTTGGCCTGCAGGTGTTTTTAGTGATCAGCCATGGTCTGTTCTGCCTCCAGCAAATCAGTGGGACCTTTCTGTTCACATCTGACCAGCTGTACTGGAAGGGAAGATGGATAAGCATTTTCCCAGGCAGAATGTACTTAAAGCCCTGGTCTTACTTCCCTAAAAGACCAGTTTCAGAATCCAGAATGGGGCTTCAGATTTTTACTATCCCCTTCCAATAGGTACAATTGCACAATATAAATGCCCTGGCTTTACAGTGAATTCAAGATCAGAAACATCATTATGAAGACATATTCTCTCATGTGGTAGCACTCAATTTAAAATACACCATGTAGAATATTTAATTTCTGTTAGAAATTACAACTTATACTTTAAAGTTTAGGTTTATGGACAAGGGGAGGGTATTTCAACTAAACAGAAAATGTAGTAATTATTTTTTTATAAACAGGTGAGATCATTGCAATGTTGTCCTTATGCCATTTACAACTTTTTATTATCCTGGTTTTGGTCAGAATTCAAAATATAGTTTTGTGAATTTAGTAAAAGGGAGCAAAAGCACTTCCTGCTCCTTGTCTCACTATTTTCAGATCTGTAGTTCTTCTCTACATTGCCAAGTCAAACCCCAAATCAAAGAAAATTTTCGGAACTAATTGCACTGGTGGACTGCTGAAAAAACTTTCTATTTTCTAGGCTTTAGAAAGACAAATGGGAACAGAATGGCCTGGACACTTTCTGAATTCGCTTTCTGGAAGGATTTCTTTGAACTTCACCCAAAACTTAAGGGCCTGGGATGTTCTGCTATTCAAAATATATTTCTGAAGCACAAGAGCTATTTCTGCACCTACCTGATACATTCTCTGCCTTACAAAAAAAGGACTCTACAATTTCAGTAGTTTAAAATCACATCTCTCTCTCCATGCAGCTCAGTTAAATGTGCTGAGATGAGTCCCTTGTTTAACTGAGAGAAAGCAGAGAGCAGGCTGGAAGAAAAGCCCTGCAAAGAAAATGCTTCACTATCAGCCATACACAGTCCACATGTGTGGACTTACAATCTCTCAAGCAAGGAAGATCCCCCAGGCCTGAAACCTCCCAGAACCACTGCAAGCCTAAGCTGGTGGTACTCCAGCTCACGGGAATCTGCCTCACTGCTTCTCCCAGCTGGGTGTGCTTGATGGTTTGATGGCACAAGGTTTCCTGTTGCAGCCAGATGTTTGCTTTAAAACCATTAGAAAGTCCCTTGTGCCAGAATAATTACACTTAGGCTCTTAAAAACCAAAACCTGACCCAAAATGAATAATTATTTAATTCTGCTTTTAGTCTTTTAGGTTATTTATGTGATTTACAGAGTTTTATATTATCAACTCAGAGAAAAAAAAACAACCCTACTAATGGCTAGCCTAAAACATACTCATTCTTTAGATTCTAGTCATGGTTCAGGATTACTCCATTTTCCTGCATTTAACACATCACTGTAATAAATTCACTCTGTAAAGGGGATTCAGCACTGAGGTGCAGCAACAACATGAAAAAGAAGGCATGGGAGGAGCTGGTTTCATAACCTTACACATGGTCCAGCTGTAAGATCAGGTTTCCTCCTTCACAAGCAGCCTGTCTCTGTGCTCACAATCCCTCATCATCCCCCTCTGTCATGTACCCACAGATTCTCCTTTCCAAAGATCTTTGTAAAGTTTTCAAGGTGCAGAGACCACCATTGCTCCCCTGTAACACATCATCTTGGCAGTTAGGGAAGGGATTTCCAAATCTCCAGTACAAAAGCACTTAAAGGTACTTCAGAGATAAGATGGGAGAGAAGGGAAGGACAATGCAGACAAGGGAAGGCAGTGGGGATACTGGAGGAGAAGGGAAATACAGGGAACGTGCAGCCTGGAAGCTAAGGGGTTCCTCTCAGTGCCCTTCAGATTAAGATATTGCACGCATTTTCAAAGCCCATACCGTAAACTGTACCTTTGCACACAGAATTTTCAGAGGTCAACACTTACATTTCTAACAGGGATCAAACACAGCGGGCTTATGGAATAAAACAAGAACAACAGGTATTTTTGGTCAGCTACTGATGAACACATCAGTTTGAAGCAGTGCACCAGAGAAGCATTTGGGTACCTGCTGGAAGGCTGCTGGCGTGGGAGCTGCGTCTGCACTGCTCAGGAAACAACAAATGGCTGGCAGGAAATTATCATAATCAAACAGTCACTCTCTTGCTTAGAGGCCAAAGGATTAGGATTTGTTTCTCAAGCCACAGGAAAAAGCACATTTAAGATGATCAGGACTGATGCAGTTAGTTACAGGGGAGAATAATATTCTTTGAAGATTGCTACGGCCACATTTTCAGTGAAACAGGAGGCATATCCTCACCTCTGTATCCACATCACTGCCCAAGACTACCATCTTCCATCCTGCAGTGCTGCTAGGGTGGATAAACTCACAAAATCATGTATGGAGATGAAAGCACCTTTCCCACATGTCACCAACTGGTGGTTTTGATATAACAGTCCCAGTACATCCACCTGTATAACTGGGACAAATGCTATAAGGAGAAAATCACCTACTAAGATGTGAAGAGAAGTTTGAACACCATAAAGCCAATGAGGTCTAACTGGGCACTTGCTAAAGATTAAAAATTACCATAGTTTCAAGATCTCAGTGCTTAAGTGTATTCCTTAAGGCCTGATGATGGAAATCCTCTCAGGAAACTAATAGAGGGGATGAGGTAGAATTTAAAATAGTCTATTAGATACTGGGGAGGAAAAAAAATCCTTTTGTGTTGCTGTTTAGGGCCATAACATTTCTTTGACTAGGGAATCACAAAATACCGTTTTTATTAAGCTTAGATGTTTTCAAGCATAAACTTCTTTGAAATAATCAAATTAAAGCACTTTTTCATGATTAAACATACTCCAAATAACATGTGTTACTCCTTATTTTGGAAATTATTGCAGCACTTGTTCTGTCTAAAAACCACATTCGTATTCATATAGATGAAGTCTGACCAGTTAAATGTTGGTGTTACTATTGCTGTTGAATTTGCCCCCTAGATTAGGAACACAGTTTGACCGTGCTATTAAATTAGGCATCCTTGGAAAGCCAAATAGCTGAAACATGGTTTCTTCCAGGAAATCTGGAAAGGACCACATCTTCCCTTTCTGGTAGTTCCTGACCCCTCTCCAGTTAGAGAAAAGAAAAAAAATAAATCAATTTCTGTAACAACTCTTCCTCATGAGGATCTTGATGATCATTCTCAAATGGTCCACAAAGAAGACAAGGGAATCGTATCTCCTCCCAGGCAGAAGATCTTCCCAGTGCTTCCTGCCCCAAGCATTTGTACAATGTAAGCTCTTTTTCTTGACACCTTTAAAGACTTCATTGTGCTCATCAATCCTAAAGAACTATAAAGGAAACTGGTGATTGATAAGGAATCATAAAATAATTGGTGTTTAGCTAGAGAAAAACATTCCTTATTTTGGAAATATGCTCTTACAGACTACTGTTTTTAAGGGTTATTAGTGGGTATTTACCTTTTGAATAAAAGTACATTTACTTTTGTGTCTGTGGAAATAGGTGCACAATTTTTTTTGTCTTGGTCCTGTAAATATTCAATTAAGCTAATAAGCATTTAAACTGAAACAAATTAACTGTGCCAGTGCAATATTTCTGTTTCAATTAACCTTTTAATTTAAATGTTCATCTGCCTACATTCAATATAATTTAAGGCTGGTAAAAATCCAAGAAATCTTCAATATAAGTGAAAGATAGCCTGACTAGAATGATAATAAATCCTTAGGTGAGATGTCAGCAATGATTTTCCGAGCAAATTGACAATAAAGAAAGGTGATGCATTTGTGAAGCCAAGGGGTTATGAAAATGAAAAAAAACCCCAACCCTTTTTTTTTTTTGCTTTGCTCTGCTAACTTCAGCAGAATTAACAGTCAAGATGTTCCTAGTTTTCCAGTATTAGCATTCCTCAGTGCACCCTCAGCTTCAGTGCTGTTGTCAAAGGGTGCTTGAAAGTCTAATCTGCCTCTTTCCATTCTAAGAAGCACTCCACACAAAAATACCCCTAACTAGAGACAGCTAACAGGCTTTTAGTCCTCACCTTGTGACATAAATGTTTGAGAAGGAACATTCCTAATTACAGTTAGTAGGTGGGTGGGTGGCACAGTGCCTCTCAGCCCTGCAAATGCAGCTGCTCTCAGTCCAGTGCTCAACTGGAGCTCTCAGTGAGGCTGGGGTGCTTGGCCTCAGAAGCAACCAGAGCTGCTTCAGCATCTCATAAGAGCACACAATTTGACACCATTAACAGACTACCTGCCCAGCAAAAGGAAGGGGAGACGTGCAGTTAGCACTTGTTTTACTCTCCTTCACCTGCTCTGACAGCACTTCTTAGGTCACTTATCTTTAATAAAAGAGCTGATGACATTTCATCTTTTCATTAGTCATTTTTCTTACTGGAAATCATGAAAAACAAAGTAATTCAACCCAATAATTTGTGTCTAACAACAGACATGAATTACTTTAGGTGTGTCTGTGTGTGCATTTGTGCATATTCACACACACAAAAGCAAGGATATGACCCTTGGGCTACATGGGAGAGGCAAGCAGGAAGGGAGGTGTCTTGTCACAGATTAATTAATTAGTATAGCCTGAGGTTGATGGAGGAGGTGGTAGAATGACAGAGGAGGTAGTAGAATCACAGATAAAAGCTTTTCCTTAGCTCAGCATCTGGATAGGAGCTTTAGTCTTTGATGTTCAGTGCTACAGACTATCCCAGCACAGGTTTATTGGGCGACAAATCTGTTGGAAGAAGCTGTGCTCCCTTTCAGCTCAAAGACCTAACATTGCTAAGAGCCACCAGAGGCCTTGAGCTTCTGGCTAAAGGAGCTGATTTTCTTCTTTCATAGGAATTTAATTCGCTACTGAAAATAATCATTTGCACGTATTCCCAAATGCATCTCTGAATTTTAGGGTCCCTGCACTATATGTCCACCTTAAAAAGCTTTTGGCTGTACCCCTACCACTCCATCAGGATAAGAGAATTTTCTTCTCAGGGTGTCCGAGCAGTTGGCATTTTTCCCTTAGGAGACCCTACTACTGGAAACAGGAGGCTGAACAGACTCTTTTGCTCTGCAAAAGAACAAAGAAGTTCTCCACGGTTCACAGCTGCAGAAAACATGCAGCAAGCCTAAAAGCAGGGGAGCTCTAGCCATCTCATGACTGTTCTGTAGCATAGACTCGTGATCTGTGAGCACTTGGGACTTGGCAATATTGAAAGCAAGCTCCTCAGAGGAAAAATTACAGGAAGTCTGACCACAGACAAATGTGGCTAAATGGCAGCTTTACGTCTGTCCTCAAGGCATTAATATACAAGCCTCCTTTCCTTACTCAGTGGCTACAGCAGTCCTGGACTACAGCCTCATTTTCCACAAGTTGTTGAATGTGTTTGACCTGTTTTGGCACACACTTAAAGCTGAAATAGGTGTTGAAGCCGGCCCTACAGACATCCGAGATGAACATCTTGAGGCCACAAGCTCTTGTGCTCTATGAAGAACTGAATCAAGTTCTCCCAGGATGATTTCATAGCAAGCTTTCTTCCAAAGGGAACAGTTTTCTTTAACTTTCCATGTTGAATACTTCAAGTGGCTGGACCTCCTGGAAACAACTGCTCATGAGAGCACAGTTCCTGCACGTGAAGAAGACATTCTGCACTGCTGCCAATGCCCACTCAGCCCTGGAGATGTTAGCCCTCCCTTTGGAAATGCTTTTGTTCATTTTGATTGAGCCAGATGAACATTTGGATATGGAGCCCAAGCTCCTAGAGTTAGCATCTGCTACTGTAATCATCCATGTACATATTTATCCCTAGAAAAACATCTCAGCCATCTGATGGCTGAGTGCAGGACTGGCCTCCTCCTACTGGTGCACATATTCCTGTATCAATTAGATGCTGCAAGTTGTTCCATATTGGAATTTTGCCTACGTTACTATTTGCATACAAGGCGTATACACATCGTACCCCGTAGCCTTACGATTTTGTGTCTGTTTTGATTCTTACTAATCAAAAGCCCAGATTTCTTTCTTCTCAGAGGCTGACACACAGTCATGTCAGTTCCATGGTGTCGTGATGGGTTTTGATAAGTTCTTGTTTAGTTTTGTTAAAGTGTTTTTCCCAATGGTTTGTTCCTGTTACACCCCTCTGATGGATGTGGTCTGTCCCAGGTTGTCCTTCCCCTGTCCCTCTATAAAACCTTCCTGACCCTGTCCCTGGACCATCAGCCAATAGTAACACCCCCTGTTATCACCCAGTTTATAAGCTTGAAAAAATCATCTGTCGCTCTCTTGGGTGACCCTCTCCGAAGAATAAACATCTCTGCCCCAAGAGCCTTCTCGGACCTTTATTTCAAACCTTGAAGCTGAGGAACCCGTGTTGGGACTGCTGGGACTGCCTGCAGCCTGAGCACGGCACTCCTGACCACAGAACCAGGGAAACAGAGCTAGCCGGGCTCCCCCGCTCCGCACCGTCACAATGGATTATTTTTTTGCTCAGCAGTCAAGTCAGTTAGATGCTGTTTTCCACAAATCCAAATCTAGTAAAAAGATTATCACATCAATAAATTGTGTGATTTAATCTGTAGGAGTGGGCAGATGAGATCTCCCTTGCAAATCTGTTGACATTATTAATGAGTTACAGTTTTAATGCTGAATAAAATCTGAATTGCAAAACTGTGCAGTAAATTTATTCGCATGGCACAGTAGTGCATTTTAGCAGTCTTCCATGACTTTCTCAGCCAATTCACGTACAAGAGGCACCCATAAACTAAAGAATTATTGTTTGTTGTACTGCACCTTTCAGAGGTTTTAGCTAGCAGCAAGTATTATTTGTTTTGAAGGTTTTAGAAAGATTCAGTGGGGTTAATGAGACAGTAGAAAGTAAGAGAAACAAAAGTCCAAGGGGGAAGGTTCACATGTACTCACAGATCCTACAAATGAATAAGATGTGGTATTTGAAAACACACTGTTCTTCACCAAATCATGACCAGGTTTATAATCTTTAAGGACATTTGTATAGGTCCTAGAGGTCTAATAAGGTCCTAGAAAAAAAACATGCAATGGAATGCTATCTGGTGAAGGAAACTACCTTTTACTGCCAGTTCTCATATTTCTTCTGGTCACAAGGCTTCACTGAGAATGTGATTTTCCATACCCATATTTCCATAATCTCTTACCTTTTTGCTAGTCTAGCAGAGATGATTAACTGGACACTTTTCAATGTTGTTTTGCTTAATAATGAAGTTTTTAACTAAGACTCTCACTTCCTTTTCTCCCTTCTGTATGATAAACTATCACATTTGTGATTCCAAACACAAATAGAGAGGGGTAGTACTCAGTAAGAAGGTGCTCTGTTTCCTTTTTATCTAGATTCTCTAATTTTTTAATTCCTTGGACAAACTCACTCCTAATGCATCTCTGTGTCAATCAGTTAGATAATGTGTTAGGGGTACTATGCTACGAATCACTTGCACCCCTGGTGCCTTATACTTTGGGCCACTTTGGATGGGCTGTATTAGTGAAAGAGCTTTTGGGTGTTTGAATTAGGTTCCTCATTCACTCAATCAAACAAGGTCCCTAAATCTAGACAGATTAAGCCCTGATTGCTTTAATAATTTGTTCTGGACTTCCTTGCTCTGCTCAAGGTGGTGGAATCAGAACTAAATCACGGTCCTACTTCACTGGAGTTTTCTCTTGTACAGCTAATCTTCCCCCTTCAAAGACTTCCACCCTTTCTGAACCCTCATTTTCAAGAATCCCTATTCAACTTCTTGCAAACCTGTCTCATTCTGGGATCAGGGATCATTAATCGGCTGCATGTTTTTACGGTTTTTTATTTCACAAATTCTCTCCTGTGAGCTGACAGGCAGAATGGCTGCTTCCTTCTCCATCAGTGTTGAAGTCATGACAGCCAGGGCAGCCTTGTTCAAACCTGAGCTGTGACCGTGCAGTCCCCACAGCGCCGCACAAAGCACACTTGCTCAGTGCCGTGAAAAAGCTGCCCACCACTCAGACTTGGCTCAGATATACCCTAACTCAGACTGTCCTTTCTTGCCACTAAAAGGGGTAAGTGAGGGAAAGGCTTGGCCTTTGCACCATCCCTCAGTTTCCACAGGAATGCTTCCAGTCTGCCGACAGTGGTAACGAGCCCTTTGGACCACCAGGGGTATAAATGTCTGTGGAGAAACAGAAAGGTTGCTGGAAATCTTTTACTTAGGGCAGTGGAGAAAGACTGCACATTTCAACACCCTTGATATGTTGCTTGATGTTAAAGCAGTGTTAAGTCCTAAGAAAGAAATATGTTTTAAGTTATAGATAATAGAAAGCATTCAAAATGTTGGAAACCCTTCATGGGAAGCAGGAGAAGTACTAAACCATCTAACTGGAATTTCAGGAAGGCTCTCCATCTTCTCCACAACTGTTTTGGTCCCTCAGTTTTCACCTTCTAAACTACTGTTGTCTTCCTCCACCTAATGGATGCCACTTGGAAGCCTGTCACATTTAACCTAGTGACGGGTAAAAGCAAAAAAAAAAAAAAGGTGCTTAAGGAACACAGAAGAGTAAATAGTTTTTTGAGTTTGGCATGGGTCTGAATAAACATTTAAGTTCAAGGTTGACATTAATTATTTCTCTTTAGCTCTGTGGATGAATGGTTAACAGGGTAAAAACCACAATAACCTGTGGCATTGTTTCCACTTTCATGTCTTTACAGGTGCACTGAAGTTTGTTTAACTGCATTAACAACACTGCTAGACTTAAGGAGGAAGCATAAAACCTGAAGGAGTAAATGACATGAAAATTCATTTCCAAGAAGGCTCAGGCAACCTGATGAAGCAGATTGGGAGAGAGGGAGGAAGAAATGTTAATAAATGCTAAAGAGAGCAGATCATTAAAAAGTACTGACAATAAAAATAGATAATGCCCTGAATTCTGACAGACAACAGAGATGTTCTGAACCACTGTGCAGACAGTAACAAAATCAAAACTTGTTCAACATCTTCAAGTGAAGCTGAAGCAACAAAATCCCCTACATAAACTTCTTGCATTGATTTGAGGAGAATCACCTCCTAATCTGTAAGACTGGTCTCTCTGCAGTAGAAGAGTCTCTCTAACAGTTCCAACCATTGTCAATGTTTTCACATTAGCAAAGCAACTTTAAAAAAAACCAAAAACACACTTGGAAAAGCTAAGAGAAAACTCTCTGGAAAGTTGAGCTGCCACACAGAGGAGGGTTAAGATCTCAGGGTAATCGATACAGCTGTACCTTACCTGGGTCTTCAGTTTAACACCTCCACACGCCTCTACCTTCCTCTGTGCACAACAAGTACTGGGATCTGGAGCATTTGACCTTCCCCAGCTCTCCAGCAGAAACTCCAGTGCAACCTTTACCTTCAGCAAGGAGCTGTGTTCCTTTTCCCCCTTGTGTTCTGCGCAGAGCAATCTAATACACCTCATCATGTGGTGTGTTGCTATAGCAGCAATGAATCCAGCTGCTGCAACACAAAAGACTGACAAAAAGTTGGGTTTTTTTCCTGTCCACCCACCCGATAAAAGTCAGGGTTGTTTTCTTGTGCAGTAAATCTAACCCAGATAGGCTCATGTCACCTGTGAGAGCTAACTAATGGCAAAGTCTAAAAAGAGACACTAACTATAGGTTTTGCTTTGGGGGACAACTTGGGGTTTATTCTTAAGAAAACAAATGAGTCAGTATTATGAAGTCAACACCCCTTAAGCAGATAATCATTATTTTTCTGCTCCTGCCATTCACTGGTTTCAAAATTTAGGTTCTTATCTCCATAGGAATTGCAATCACAAAACCATGCTCAGCAGTCAGAAATTCACTGGTAATACAGGTGCAGATACAGAGCCAGTACAGGTGACGAACACCAGATTTATACCTTCAGAAACAACCATGCACTTTCACTACTGTGGTCTGGAAAAATCTTTTACAAAATTTTTTGCTTGTGGAACAGAAATAATTTATCTGGAAAATGCTAAATAATCATTATTAATACTGCCTGACTAGATTTAGCATAAGGACTAACCACAGCAGAGCCTTTTGAGTTAAACATTGATGCTTTACAGCTTCAAATGTATTCTTACACTACTGAGACGTCTTAGTAATACGATTCAAAGTCTGCCTTTGGAAGTGCACTAGAATTACCACACTAAGGTCCCAGTCTTGTAACTGAGCCTTGGAGAACAAATTCTTCCTGCAAAGCGGGGCTATATTCTTCCTCCAGCAGTTTCAGCAGAGAAAAGGATAGAACATGTAATGTAGCCAAGCCTTTCACCTGCAGAAAGCTTCTGCAAGAGCAGGGACTGAAGTGGCAGCAATTTGATACCTGCCATATGAACTGGGTCTTGCTTTTCTGAAGTGGTCCTAATGAGGCTTTCCCAGGAACCTGCCTTCCTGAAAACATGCTGGGCATTTTGACTAGGACTACCTGCTTCTCATTTTCAGGATTAAAATCCTGTTCAAGGTGTGAAATTGCTCCAGAATGTAGTACAGCAACTACATCATCAAAAAGTTAACTTTTCTATTTAGTTCTCAATTTGTCTAAATGTAATGGAAGATGTAGAAAAAACAGCTACTGCTATCATGGACCTCAACCCACTCTGTTAGAGAGTCCAAAATAAAAATAAAATCCTAATTACTAATTCATTCTCTTTTACTGCTTTATAAGTAGAGTCAAACTCTATCCAAGTTAATTCATAACATTTTTACCCCGTTTTCATACAAGACTTGCCAAAGCTGTTTGTGGAATCTGCATCTTGCTGTATCTGTCAGCAAATGCTGGCTTTGGTGTTCACAGATCTCCAGTTTTGAAGATGCTCAAAGTAGCAGCTGTTCTAAGAGATCTCTGAAGATGGAAAAGAGCAATGCAGGCTCCTGGAAGAGTCACCTTACTTTGCCTTGAAATAGTTATTTACCTATTGATTCACATTTAAAATTCTGTCTGGCACTCTGGATACAGGGTCAAAACACATCGTGCAAGAGGATTCTCCTCACAATAAAGTCTACAGTTAGTCAATGCCATCCTCTTTTAATACACAGTGAATTTTCTTCCCCTGATGCTGACGATCAGAACAGATAGGCCATAAAGCACATCCTGAAGTTGTATAATGTCTTTGAGTTTCCATTGCTATGCAGTTGCTTGCAACTCTGTATTAAGTACTTTACCAACAAACAATTGCAAAAAAACCCCCAAAGCTGGAAGGTAAGCAAACCTTCCATGAACATTTGTTAATATTACAGTCTGACTTGAGTAGTGTGGCTTCACTTAGATTCTGCATACAGTAAAAAAAGTGAAAAAGAAAACCTACTGAGGGAGCCTAATGGACTATTTGACAACATCACCTGTTAGAAAAGAAAGGAACACAAGCTTTTGAAGAGCAACATCCCTCACTTTGAACCAAGAAATGATCCAGGTCAGGCAGCTGAAGCTGCAGGCTGAAGCCCCAGCAGAAGTCTCCCCCACTCCATGACCAGAGGGCTTTCCCACTCCACAGGACTTGCAGTCGTACAGCACCTGCTCACTGTTTATAGAAGAGCTGACAACACATAGATTAACAGAGCCATAATTTCAATAATTCATGTCTGCTCTGATGTCCCAAGGCCAAAAGCAGCTACCCATTTCACTCATGATTTCACGCTTTCACAGTCTTTATCTTTCCTGCTGTGCTCCCCTCAAACCCAGTTCTCCTTCATCCCATGGATTTGTAAAAAACATCAGGGGACCTGCAGGAAAATCCAGACAGTTTTAGAAATTGTGCCTGTCAGTAATAGAAGACAGCCATGAACTCTTCAGGGTTTTTGTTTGTTTATTTTGTTGTTTATTGTTGTTGTTGTTTTTAACACAGGTAGGCACCTGGAATGCGCTAAGAAAGGTGGAAAGCAGCTTCCAGGTGGCAGTTACTTTTGTACGGAAAGGGCTGGGCACAGCTTGAAGCATCATCGCGTGCTTACTGTTCTGGAACAGAGTCAGTTAATAACTACCTGGGAAATGCAACAGGAGAAGGAGCCAATGTCAAATGTACTCTGAGGAAGGTTACTCTGCCTTTCTTTAAACACCTGCTGGCCAGGGGCTGCCTGACACAGATGGCATCAAGCACATGTGCTCCTCTGAGATGAATGGCTATTTTCCCATCAAAATATTTTCCCGTAAGAAATGCTACTGAACCTTCTAGAGGGCTCTGTTCCTACTGCCTTAGGGATAACTGATCCTTCCCACAATATTCAAATCACATGAAATAAAGGTAAAGCCTGGCTCCTGTGAGTGCTGACTCCCTCTGGATGAACTTAGGCTGCAGCAGCAGCCAAGACTTGACTTTCCCTTTAAAAGGCAGTGTGAGCACACGGGATGGAGTAATGGCACTGCTCCAGCACTTCCAAAGCCGAGCAGGAAATGGCACAGGGAATCACATCTCGCTGCCCCGCTTGCCTGACAGACAGCATGATTTCCTTCACAGCACCCCTGCCCGGGCACCAGGCAGCTGCTTGGGTCAACAGGCAGAAAAGGCCTCCCTAGTCCGCCCAAAGGGCTGAAGGTTGGGCTGCAAACCCAGAAGATGGCGAGATACTAAAAGCAAACAACTTGTGGTTGGGTCTGTTTCCTGCCAGAGTTCTGAGACAGAGATGATCAGAGTATTAGGCTTCCTTTGTACAGAGACCAGTGCCCAGTCTTCTTTCCTCATTTAATTGCTTTCACAAGGAGCCAGGACCATTAAGTCGCATTGATCCGACATGCATCCTGGCTGAGCCAGACTCTGTGTCTCAGCAGAGCTGCTGGGCACAGTGCAAGGGCACCCAGTTGGCTCCTGAGGGGAGTCAACAAGATGCTGTGCCAGCTCTGGCTCATAGCCTGCCATGCTGGACCCAGGCAAGTCTTGCAGTCACTTGGACATCACCACCAGGTGCTCCTCAGGGATCTGGGTTCTGCAAGTCCCAACAGCATGGATGCAGCATGGCTTTGCAGAGCCTCTAAGACTCATGCAGGCCACTGCACGGGAGGGCAGGGCCAGCCAGAGGGCATGGCTGTGGCTGCACCAGGGCTAACAAGCCCATCTGGGCTCAAGCTGACCCAGATGACCTTCTCAAATTAAAATGCCTCATGCCACAGTGGTGGAAATACAATGCAGAATCCTCTCTGTGGCTGAGCCGCTTCACAACACTGCAACTATTTGTTCCAGTTCCAGCACTGCTGGAAGGTGGAGAGAAGAGACAGGAGAGAGCAGCCCTGAGTTGGCATGGGAGAGGCCTCACACTGAAGGCAGGCAGAGTTTGTGTTACTAAACTTCGCCCTTATCTCCTAACAGCCGAAAAGAGGTTGTGACAACTAAAGTCTTTACAGCTCCTCCTTCCCCCTGTTCCCTCCTCCCTGAGGATTCAACTATCTGGTAACTGGCAGTGCATGCCACTGGCAGCCAAACAAACACTCATGCCCTATGGGGCAAGAACCCATAGTGTCCCAAAAAATTATTTTGATTATTTGATGAGTGGGATTTCTCACACAGTGTGTGCCTCTGGTTGAGATTAAACTCTGCAAAATAAAGCACTTTAAGCAAAACAGGTCAGAATGAACAAAAGCTCTTTGAAGCCTGGGCTCAGCCTCTCTTTTTGCCTACCAGTGATGGACTCCCGGGGTGGCTGGGAAGACAGGTGTGCCACCCAGGTACACTGCCACACCAAGCCAAACGAGAAACCCTACCTTGGCAGAGAGAAAGTGCAGTGACCCTGCCTGCACACACCTCCATGGATGCCTGCAAGCAGCCTGCCAGCTTCTCAGTTGGCTCCTACAGGATTGCTGAACAACTGAGCAAATCCAGATACATGGTCAAGGGAAGCGAAAAATAGAGGAAGAATGAAAAACAGCCTGTTTTTCATCATTCCATTTTCATCATCCCCAAGAGTGCCTATGAACAGCCTAGGAACTGGAGGGTTTGACCTGTGTTCCCCATGCTGCTACAAGCAGCACATTCTTTCCAACATAGCACTGGTCTGTGCAATCCCCTTGTTAACTACTGGTAGGCCACTCGGAATTTTTGCTCACTATTTTGAATTGTTTCTGTATTTCTCCTTCCTGGGGAGAACTTACCGGCCACCATAAAACATTGTCAAATATTTGCCTCCCGTGTCAAGTCTGACTTTGTCAAGTCAGGCTTTACATTTTTTCTCTCTCTTTTAGGTGCTTGACATGTTCCTTGTCTTGTCCTGCTGCCCTTCCAGAGAATGGTTACTATGGCACTGAATACAAGGCCAGGGATGCCATATAAAGCAGCACTGTAATACTGGGGGGAACAAATGTTTGAAGACTGGACTACAACTCTACAGCAGAGTGACAGCTTAAACACTTCCAAAGTAACAGAGCAAACGTGCAAACACAAGGGGGCAAGGAGCAGTTTGATAAAAGAGCCTTTTTCTAATGGTTCTCAAAAGGATACGTTTAAAAAAACATACACAAATAAACTGGCAATTAGGTTCCCTACTACCACGGTCACTTCTACACTCCTGCAGAGATGGTTTTATATGAAACACATTTCTTCATTTATATTTTAACATATGTCTGCAAAGGCAATAGCTCAAACTGCCTGAAAAACCATCGGGGCTAAATCAGCCCAGCCACTGGCCTCTGGCCACCCAAAAGCACTGGGGCTGCTGCTGGCCCTGCCCAGACCTCCTGCTCTCTTGCCCCCCACCAGTGCCCTCCCATCAGCACCTCAGGCCCACCCCCAAGCACCTCAGGTGTGAAGTGTGTGCTGGGGGTACACATGCTGTAATTGGCACGCAGTCATGGCCCAACAGAGACGCCCTTTAAAGACAATTTTAAAAGAGTGCAAGGTCTCTTTCAGCAGTTCCATGATAAATCACCTTTAAGACATAAACAGACGTAAGCAATGGACGAGGTGAAGGCAGCAGACAGTCTGAATTTGCATATATTCTATTTTAAGCATCTAACATGAATGACCTGAATTGCCCACGTAGAGACACCTGCCTCTCTGCAATGAAGTTACTGGGAATTGTTGCTCCTAACGCTGTCATCTGAAATGCAGCCAAGTTGGATGCTTAAAGCAGATGGTATCAGTACATCTCCTAAGGTTCTGCTCTAAGCAGACAAACCCTAACCTCTTTTAAAGTGAACAAAATAAATTACAGGAGTGCAGAGTAAAATCCAGGTGATCCAGGGGCTGTAGGGACCTTTTGCAGAATCCCCTTATGCCAGAGTAGTTTTAGCTGCTGAGAGAATAGCAATGAGGGCTTCTGCCTGAAGCTCTGGGTAACTTCATCCATTTATCTGCCCTCACCTCACCTAACCAGCACAAACTGAAGAAAGTCAACCCAGGACAGAAAAACAAACCTTGTAGGCAAAATGGAGGCCAGCCAAGGAGGTGGGTGGAAATCAGGAAGTGCCACCCTTCCCTCTGAGTTGGTGCTTGTGCCAGGAGTGGATGGTGAGTGACAGTGATGTTCTCAGAACCAGGGCTTTTAGACAAGAGCAATATTTCTGATCACCTATCACTATGAGTCATGCAGTTCTTCTCCATAATATTCTGCCCTGAAGTACTGGCCAGATTATGTTATCAGCAGATAATTTTGATTGCTAAAGTTTCAGCAGCAGTTGCAGTCAGACACAGCAGTCTTCCTTGCTTTCTGATCCTAGATCCAGGTTCCTCTGATAGGAATGGGTATTAAGATTCCTGCAAATACAAAGCTTTATACAGTCTCCCAGAACATTTAATCCCTACGATTATCAGGGATACATTTACATACTGTCATTATTAAATTTTGTGTGGTTTTGTTAAGTTTGAGGGGGTTTTTTTGCCTACATCTGTCACAAAATACAAAAATTCTGCCTTGTAAGAGATCTAAGGATTTCCTTTTTTCAACTTATCATAAACTATACATGCTGATGTTTGCCTCTGTAGATATGTGGTAGGAATCCTGTTAGCATTTACATATGCCTCCCTAGATACTTACTCCATGCTTTAATTAACCCTAGGATTTGAGTCTTTCATGAGGAAATTATCAAGTAGGGGCACAGTAGTGTGATTTAGCCACTCAGCCAGAGGGAGGCAAGGATATTTTATTTTCAAAATTACAAAGGATATGCCAACAACCTTTTAAGTACAGTAGTTCACTGGCAGTTATAGCACCACGATGAAACCAAAGTCACTGAAGATAGCACCATGACATTAGTAGTTGAAAAGCTAAAATGGATATGCATGTCTGGCCTGTTTTGTTTTACCTAGTTTAAGGGTATCAAGGGAAGTGTGCCATATATATCAGACAGACTGCTTTTATAACCTGGCATTTTATATTTTATATTTACAGCTTGGCACTATACTATAAGGGAAACTGATGTGCAGCGCTCATCCAGTTCCTCATCTGTGATAAACATTAAGCTGCCATAAATTTCAGAACAGCTAAGCATCTCTGTTTGAGAGCAGTCTGGCAGGTGGAGTGGGACTGCAGCAAAGAGGCCACCAGCTAAATGAGACCTCAGGACCACCCCGATCTCGTCCGCCAGTCCCAAGCCCTGGGGACAGAAGCAACAGCACCCATCTCTGTGGGCCTCCTGCTGCTAACCCAGGGCCACTTGACTGGGTGCTTAGGAGGGGTTTAGGCCACCTGAAACACCACTGAACAGATAATGCACACTTCACCAGCTGGAGTCTCCCCCCTCAACCACAAATGCCAGAAACCTTATTTCAAAGAAAAGAAAAAATCCATGCATTTCTTGTCCATATGTTACTGGGAGCTGACTGCCTCTCTGAAGCTGAAGATGGCTACAGGTTCTGCAGGTTTCCAGAAGACAGGGGAAGAACCAGACTCAGCTGATAAGTGAAGTAAACAATGTCCAGCACCATGGCAACAAGAACAAATTCCCATCTATCTGCCTTCATACATGTCTTCTCAAGCTTGCTGCTATGTTCCTGTGCTGCCAGGCAGCACAAGCATTCTTGCTGTGGGGCTGCAACAGCATGCCTCCCTCAAGCATGAAAGTTATTTTGCCCTCAAGCGCCAGAAACCTGAACACAATTTTGTTTGACAAGGCTTCTCACTAAAAAAAGAACCGTACTATTTAACATGAACCGTCTTTAAAAGATACAATCAACTTTTTTTTTAAATAATCACATCTTCAACTTTCAAATATGCTATTATTACACAGTATGTAAAATTACTTCAAATAAAAAAATTCTGTAAGTAAGTATATTTTTATTTCCTTTTGTTTGCTTTATAGTTTGAACAGCATTTTGTACTTCTATTGGTGCAGCTTTTTAATATAAAAGCAGAGGAGAGTAGTAGCAGAATAGAAGTAACACGGACAAGAGATTAAGGGAAATGCATTAAGCTAAAACTATTTTTAACTCTTACTTTAATATTTGATTACACTTCATGGCACTCATCTACATTTTTGAAGGAAGGCAAAAAGTAGGATTTTGCTGCAATTTTACATATAGCTTTATTATCTTACCCCCAATGTTTTTACTTGTAGTGCTTTGCCAATAGCCATCTTTTGTCCTTTTTAGCAACTTGCCTATATAAGTCTGGGAGATCAGCAGGAAGCAGCAACGTGCCTGAGATGCCTGAAACCTCCTCACTGCTCTTAACTGAGCGAACGTCTCCCTGCAAGCGAGAAGAGCCCCAGAATTCTGGGGAGGATCCAAAACCACATTCACACACGGAATGTAGAGAAACACAGATTCAGTGCTGCCTTACCTGGTCCAACACCTTGCTGTTTGTGCTGGCCCAAGGCAGCCTCCACCCACATCACGGACAAACCAAGCACAGGCTAAGGCTGTGTGTACAAGCCTAAATCCTCTGCCATTTTATCCATCATATTTTGCAGAACACATCTCCATCCCCTGGTTGACCTCAAGCAGGCAAATCAGATGTAAACTGGCTCTTTGAAGGCCCTGTGTCACATCTAACAGAGCCAGTACTTCTGAACAGACTCACTGCTGGAGGTCACTGTGCTTCCATGCAGCCAAAGCACAAGTGAGGCTCACAGGATCTGCTGAAACTTAGCTGGCTCCTGCACCCCTGCTCTGACGTGTGGAAGACACTCTGCTTTTGAATTCAATGAGTTGAACTAAGCACATTCCTAAGCCTTGGGAGGACTGGAAACCAATAAATCTTGCATTGACAGAGATGCAACTGTTTGAAATAAAAACAACTCTTGATTTTCATTTATGGGCCTATTAGCATTTTTTTTAATTCATGCACTGGGATGTAGTGGTTTCCCTCTCCCTAAATCTCTTTGAAAGCATGTTAATGTGTCTTCTTTTTAATTTAGCAAAAGCAAAAATGGACAGATTCAGGAAATCTGTTACTACTCAGAAAGAAATGGCGTGAACTAAATAGGGCACCATCAACAATTACAATAGTATGTAGGTATAACTGTGTCTATCTGCTATTAGCATGGAAGTTAAGTACAAGGAACACAACCGTGATGAGTGTAAAAGCCTTCCTAGAGAAATCTTTGATGAAAATGTGATTATAAACAGTAGGTAAACCACAGTGCAGGTTTTCACACGACTTACACCAAGGCAAGCCTGACTTTCCTGCTGGGAGTATGCTGAAGTACAGTTATATGGGGAACAAAAGGGAAGATGCAAGAAGACAGATTGAAATAAACTTGTCCATCATGTCTCAGTGACCTTTGTCATTGCTCAGTACATGAAACACTCTCCAGTGTCCAGCTGAGGGGGCTGCAATGAGACATCTCGCTGCTTTCATCTGGCCATACAATACACATGCCAAAGAGCTCAAAGTGCAAGTTGGAACCTCGTTCATAATATCCACATCTACTTTCACTTTGACTCATGTAAGTGTGAAATGTGCAGGAAACCGAAGAGCATCCTGGCTAAAATTAGTCAAGTTAAATGTCTGCCATCAAGTCAGGTGGCTGAACAGGGTTCCGGCTTCAGCTGCAACCAGTTTGTTGCAATCTTCAGCCATGAAGCCTGAAACAAACTTCACAATTACTGTAAAAGCCATATTGCCAAATCTCAACCGGGCAGGTGGTTTCCACCCGTATCTGGTGGGCTCACCTGGAAGACCCTTTCCTGTGCCCACCCTCTTTTCCCCTGTGGATGGCTCTGCAGGGGAGGGGGACCCAGAAAGGCTGGGAGAAGCTGTGGGCAGCTGTCCTCTTAACAGTGTGTGGAAAGACTCAACCACAGCCAAGAGCAGCTTGAAAATAGAGGGATGAGATGGTGAGAGAGAGTAGGAACTAAAGTAGCCAGGAGAGGTATCGCCCCTGAGCCGGGTTGCTGGGGAATCCATCTGGGATTGTTGGACAGAGCCAAGGCTGTGGGTAGCACAAGTACTGCTGAAGCCAGCTGCCTGGTTTGCCTTCTCCTGACATCGATCCAACTGATTTCCCTTGAAAACATTCCATACAGAGTTTTGGCATAAAGCATTCTGGCAGAAAAGTCTGTAAAGAGTTAATACATTTGGTTTCTAGCTCTGGCAGGCTGGATTCATTTCCTACTTACATTCAAATGAAAATCTTCTCCCTGTGCTTTTCCTAAGGAAGAGGAGTTCCCATTCCATTTGAGCAGATAAGCAGCCTTTTGCTCTAGAGAGGCCAATGTGGGAAAGTGAAGGAATGATGTTGATTAGAAGAGAGGCAAAACAGTCCCTGCCTTCCTGAGGAGACCCTATAAAATTCTTAGAACACCACACTAGAACAGCCTGGAGGTTCACATCTCCTGGAGGAAAAGTGACTCTCAGGACTGGGTTCCTGATCATTTAAAAATAGAGCAAGAACCAAAACTGCATTCATATTAAGTAAAACAGTAGTTTTAACTAATTTTCACTGAACAAGGAAATTTCTTAATTTTATTTTGAAGAATGTGGTCAAAAATAAATATATTTTATCAATTTCACTGTTGTTAATTTAAGCTTTAGTTTTAGTATCAGCTGAAAAGTGAAGTATTCTCAGTTTATCATCTTTGCTTTAGCAACATTTTATTTCCTTCATTTTGACCCAAATTTAACTACAGCTGGTTTTCTTTCAATAGCAACATTTGGTATTTGTATCAGACAATCACCATAGCAAGAAGGTATTTGTAACTGTGAACCTAACAGAACTGAGTGTTATCAAAATAGTTTTAGAAACAATGTTTGACAATTTATAAAATGCCACATATTACGGCAATACTCGGACTCATACTATTCCCCAAGAACAAAACAATTTAAAATTAATTTCTGACTAAAGTAATGGAAAAAGTACAAAAGATAAATGACCAATACCCCTTGCCTTTTGTCTGGTCCCCTGACACACCAAACCTCAGCATTTAAATGGAAGCATGATCCCTAAGTCTTTACATTTTTCACTGAGAAGAATATATAGGACTGCCATCCATAGCACAAAAGATGAAAGAGGACAAAAAATATAAAATAGGGAGAGTTTTTATTTGATTGCATATGAAAGATCAGCAGAGACATTTGGGAAGGCAGATCTTCCAGTGCCATGTCACGTTTCACCTATAGCTGTCCTAAAACTTAGCACTGTGTGCTACTATCTTCTTTCACTGTCAGTTGCCTGATCAATGAGCTGTATCTAACCATGTCTCACTTTGCCTGTAGCCTCAAATTTCCCACTCCAGTTCTACCAAAAAAGATGCATGCCAGTGTGAATGCACCACCAAACTTGATTAAACTTCTCCCCTTCTGCCTCTGCTCTGCGAAATCATCTTTTATTTCATGTGTACCTGGCAGGTAGGAAGAGAGGCCAGGATTCCAGTACTCACTTCCTCACACCTGACAGACACTGGAAGTCCTCGACTGTGTATGGGAGCTGGAGGACACACAGACCTATTCCCTTCCAGATCCAGCCCTTTCTCAAGACAGAAGTCTCTAGTCTCCAGGCTAGTGCCGTGCTTGCAACTTCACCCTTGTTTTCCTGGTACATGGATGTACAAGGTATAGTGGCATTTCTTCCCAGGCTCATGCAAGAACCCCTGATCTTGCCTTTATTCCAGATGTAAATCAATTAAACACATTTATATGACAGGAAGGATTTCTCTCAGCAACTATTCATCTTCGAGGGAAGCTGTAAAGTACCTCTAAAAGACCTGCTAAATCCTGTATTTATCCTGAGATTTCTGGGGTCCATTCCTCCTTAGCCAGCTTTGAACATATTAAAAACAATGTCTGTTTGCATCCCAATGCAACCTGCTCTTCTTGCTAAAGCACCTCTTCAGCAATTTTGGACAAAAGGAAATCTGAGTCACTGGATGTTTGTATAAGGGGGAGAGGATGTTCATGATACACAAGAATCTTGTTATATTTTCACCTGCAAGCAGAAAGATCAGAGCCTGTCAGGGGACTAACAGGTGTCCATTCTCAGGGCTGATTCTCCACATCAAGCACTGCAGGAGAAAACCCTCTGTGACCTGAAGAGTTAAAACCCTTTATGACCTGAAGAATTAAGTGCAGTCTGGTCCAGGAAATGGAGGTGGCTGCCCTCTTGGAATTCAAGCACTTGGGAATGACTGGTGCATTACACTGTGGACCTCCACATGAAGCACTTGTATAAATATTGATAATCTTGACATTATCCTTATCTATCTTTACAGATATTATTAACATATCTACAGATAAACACTGGGGGAAGACAGCTAGGGATTTGTATACAGCTGCAGATGATTAAACCAGTTTTAATTAACTAGTACTGAGCCAGTCAGCACTTGAGAGCAAGAATGCAAATGAAGTGTTTGCGTGTCCTGGGCATCTGGCCTGGGCAGCCAAGGCAGCAGCCACTACAGAAACTGCTGAAACGTCTGCAGATCATACAGCAACCACAGCCAACATTAGCATGACAGGTCACTCAACTGTGGTAAAAAAATGCATAATGAAATGGATATGGACTCCTGGACTGGAAAATGAAGGTTTCTGGGGTGGAGAAAGCAAGGCTCAAAATGCAAACCACACAGAGCAATATTTTTCTCTTTTTATACCATAGGAGAAGGGACAAATATACCCCGCAGCTTAAGCAATGTGACTCAACATCCATCCTGACTGTTCTCTGGTACCATTAGTCCATCAGACCTGATTGCTTTGTCTTCAATGGGGTCTTGTTATAACTAACTATGAGAAACTTTTCAGAGAAATTGTAATTAAAAATTGGTTTTTAAAGGATTTGTCTACATTGACCTTGAAAATGCCATATTCAATCAGTTACTTAAAAATCAAAGCTACTGATGTGCAGGAAAAGCTGTGGATTTCTGGTTTTACTTTTTCCTTTGAACTTCTGCTCTTGAGTTTGCCCCATCTGACACCAAAACTTTCGTTTCTCTGCAGTTCAGTTGTTTCTCTTCAGTTCAGTAGCAACGAGGTTGCTCTCCATATGGAAATAATTTTAATAGTAAAACATACCAGACACTTTGCAAAAATACTTCAAAATGAAATGTAGCTTTAAAATTATAGCAAATTATAATTTATATTTTGCTATCACTGAGAACATTGTATTTTAAGAATTTTTCCAGCAAGAGACAAGGCAAGTTGTAAAGTCTTAAGGAATACAGTAAAAGCAACACCATTCATAACTGGGTGTATTATTTTCGGCTTACAACAGAAAACTGGTTTTAGAAAAAAAAATATTACAAAAGGACACTCATGTTAGAAAACACTTGTACTCAAGTATTTGCAATAAATACTTAAAATTAGTAGCTGAGTGTGGAGGGCACTTTCCAGTTCTGCTGCCATTCTTTATTTGAGCTGGCCTAACAGGGGATCCTGGGCCCAGATTCTCTTGAGCCTGGAGGAATGAGTGGGGAGGTGTACCTAGGACTTGTTTCCAGCATCCTGATCCTCACCACACAGAGGCAAAGGACCAGTTTTTGAGACTATACCAGGCACCTGGGTACCGACCTTGTCTGCAGAGAGCACATGGCTCACAGACAGTGCATGAAAAAGCCCACGTAGCTCTGATTTTCCAAACGGGAAGCTTGCCTAGGAGTTCTTCTGTTTGGTCCATTTTTCTTGCTTAGTACAGTTGGCAGGAAGGAGAATGAACCAACCGAGAGAAGGTCAATCAGGACTCTCTCCTTTGTGTCGTCAGCCCACACCTGGCACTATTTGCAGCTCAGTACTGCAACCTCTGTTTCCCTTGAGGGCACCTCAAAATCTTTGTTCCGTTCCTGATTTATTCTCCTGTGAGGTCAGTTTAAACCTTCGTTCTTCCCAGCAGTGATTAACTTCACTTAACTTTTCCTACAGCTAAATCCAGTACTGGTAGCTTTAAATAAATGCTGGTTTTTTGGTTAGTTTTTTTTTTTTTCCTAATGACAGTGCTGAAAACAAATAGAAAGCAATCAAACAAAAGATAATTGAAATCAGCTTATCTGCTCAGACACTGCAGCAAGCATTGCTCAGAGAGTTCAAAACTTGCACCTGAAATATGAGACCTTTTCTTACTGTGAAAAGCCAAGTTGGCTGGGACTTTTCCCAGTACAGATTTATGGGATGGAAGGGACTTTAAAGATCATGTAGTTCCAACTTCCTGCCATGGGCAGAGACACCTTTTACTAGACTAGGATGCTTAAAACCTCATTCAGCCCGCCACTGAACACTTCCAGGGATGCAGCATCCACATCTCTGGGCAACCTGTTCTAGTGCCTCAACACCCTTATAATAAAAAAATTCTTCCTTACATCCAACCTAATGTCAGTTTAAAGCCACTGCTGCTTGTCCTTTCACTATCAGCCCTTCTAAAAAGTCTCTCTCCAGCTTCCTTGTAGACTGCCTTCAGGCTACAATAAGGACTCCCAGGAGCCTGCTTTTCTCAAAGCTCAACAGTCTCAACTCTCTCGGCTTGTGTTCACTGGAGAGGTGCTTCAGCTATCTAATCATCTTCATGGCCTCCTCTGAACTCACTCCAGGTCCATATTGCTCCTGTGTTGGGACCCCCTGAGCTGGACACAGGGGCAGAATCCCCTCTGTCATCCAAGCTGGTCAAGCAGCTTTGGATGCTGTGTAGGACACAACTGGCTTTCTGGGCTGCAAGAGCACAGTGCTGGGTCATGTCCAGCCTCTCACCAGCACCCCCAAGTCCTTCTCCTCTGGGCTGCTCTCAATCCATTCTCCCCCAGCCCATATTTGTACTTGGGATTGCCCTGACCCAAGTGTAGGACTTTGCACTTGGTCTTGTTGAGCTTCATAAAGTTTGAACAGGCTCAACCCTCAAGCCTGCCCACGTCCCTCCAGCATATTGACCTCATATTTGTCATCTGCAAACTTGGTGAGGGAGCACTTGATCCCACTCTCCGTGTTGCCAACAAAGACTTTCAGAAGTACTGGAACCACTACCAACCCCTGAATGCCACAAGTCACTGCTCTTCACTTGGACATCAAGCCACTGACTGCAACTCTTTGAGTGTGATCACCCAGCCATTCTTTATCCACTGAGTTGTCCATCCACAGAATCCATTCTGTTTTCCCTTTTTAAAAGTGGGGGTTATGTTCCCCCTTTTCAGTGGGAACTTTATCAGACTGTCACAACCTCTCATGTATGAGGGACAGTGGCTTAGCCATGTCATTTGCCACTTCCCTCAGGACTCACGGACGCACCTCATCAGGTCACATGGACTTCTGCACCTTCAGGGTTTTCTGATGGTCTAAAACCTGATTTTCTCCTACAGTGGGTGGTTCTTCATTCTCCCAGTCCCCGCCTTTACCTTTTGTGACTTGCCTGGCATGGTGGGAGCACTTGCTGGTAAAAATTGAACCAAAAAAATACCTGAGTACCTCAGCCTTCTCCATGTCCCACATAAACACATTCTTTTGCAATCATACTTAAAAAATTATCCAGGCAAATTGAAACAAAGAGCATATTCATAAAGATTGCATTATGCTCCTAATTTGTAATTCAGGAGAATTCTGGCTTAATTCCCTGTTTGTTCTGATTCCAGTACCCTGTCTACAAAACAGGATTAATAGCACATCTTATCTCACAGCATTTTTCTGGGGACACAGACATTTATGAGCCTGATGTGATAATAAGATCACATAGACAAGAAGCTTAGAAATATCCAAGACAGACCATTCCTGCTAGCACCGTCTGGACAATAACCCAACAGGCTCAGCACCAGCAGGATAGGAATACAAGGACTACCTTGTTCCTTTGCGCCCTGGACCAGCATTTGTTACAGCAGAGGGGAGTGCAAGCAAGCCAGACCAGACAGAGACACTTGGGAGAAAGGGGAGTTCTTGGGCAGGAGAGTGGCCTGGGACACCAGAAGACATTGGGGAGAAGGAAAGAAGTGGGCTGAGTAACACGTAAAGACATGATAAAAGATAGGATCAGAGCAGGAGAGAAGGGACACAGCAGAGGCAAATGATGGTGAAAATAGGGGAAGGTGTAAGCAGCTATAAAGGAAACTTTCTTGCAAGGAACACATCCCTCACCTATGAATCATAACTATTATTAACAATCATTAATTCATGCTTATATGAACCTATCAGTAGTTTCTGGAGCTCTTCAGTACCCCAGCCTGGAGTCAGTTCAGGTCTTAAAAGAGATTTTCTCTGAATTTTCAGTTCCTATGTTCCTTGTGTCCTCTAACAGCACTGGCAGTGTCGCCTCCAAGCAGCCTGAGTACTTCACATTTCTCACTCCATGCAAACACACAGAAGCACAGTTAAATTATCTCACATAAAACACACACAATCTCCTTGCAGTGCAGCTGCACAGAGTAAAACACCATTACTTCTTAACCAAAGACATCACTCCCTCCACCAGGATCAACATAAAGATTAGCTGTGAAGAGCATGAGGGAAACTGATTGATCGGTTGATTTTCACTCATCACTCACCTGATAACCATATGTCCTGAACACTCAGCCCTTAACAGTTCATCAGTTACACACCTGTTAGCCTCTCTCTAAACTGTTGCATAAATAAGGAGATAAGAAAATAGCAACAGGCATTGCAACATGCCTTGGATTTCACTGCTCTTCGTGAAAAAATAAATGGACTGCACATAAAGGTTGAGCTGGAGATGAGGGCTCCTTCTTTCTCTCCCCCCAACTCACTTGGACAGTATAAAAGCTTTCAGAAATTTCTTCCCCCAACACGAAAAGGATAAAGCAGCTGCTAACACAGGCTGTTATTCGGGAGGCTGTTAATAGAAATCAGGCAGAAATGTATAGCTATCCCTGCCTCTCACACATCAGTGTCAGGGCACAGTCTAACAATTCAGCAATAAATCAAGTGAGCCAAAAATCTAAACATCCCACTGTCTCACTAAAGCAACTGTACCAGTTTTCATCCTTCTGCCTAATAGTGCTCAATCCTCATCCAAGTGACATGAAAGGCCCCATCTTCTGAGGAAAGAAAGGATTCCCCAAGGAATTCACCCAGGTATGTGCGAAGACCAAATGCAATGCGTGTGTCTTTGAGAAATCTCTTTCTTGTTTATTTTGACAGCTTGACAAATTTATTTGCTAAAACAATAAATACAGCTCTGGCATTGTTGTATAGCTCTTCTAAACAGTACAGGCTTTTGTAGACCTCTTGTTGTAGAGGACCTCTAAATGGTACAAGATTTTGTAGTAATTTCCAGTATCTTACCACAATTTCCAATCCAATCACCTCAAAAACAAAATGGTAAGACACAAATCGAAAGCCCATTTCACCGAGCAGAGACCTTCAGATTAAATTTCTAAACTGGGCAGCTGCAAATGCCCTTGGGAAAACCTTTGTTTACTCTCAATAGTTTTATGTGTTTGGGAATGCTCTTTCACTAACTACTGAACACATCAGTACTTCAAACGTAGGGCAAAATAGTACTTGACAATGTTTTTACAGACCAGCTTTCCCCTTACCCTAACCCCCAGAATTTCAAATACTGTTCACACACATATTATTATGTTCTTGCTATTTCCACTAAGGCCTTAAAATTGCGCTGAACCCTGGCCACAGAGTGAAAGCAAAACAATGATTCTTCTCCAAATCTCAAAAGGCACTTGGCTGCAGGACCTACTGTGCCAATGCACACCCAAAGGCAAGAGGACCCAGCTCCTTATTCACAGCAGTATAAACGTGGTGATGGTACCAATTTTGCTGTGGATGTTTCCGGTCCAGCACAACTAAGCCAAACGGCTGCTAACTTCCAGAGTGTTTTCTAACAGTGAAGTAAGTCAGAGTAAAAATGTATATGCTTATTAGACTGGGAATTTAACATTTTAGGGCAAACTCCTTATAATGTGGGATGGTGAGTAAGAAATTAACTATTGATACATTGTAAAATTGTGTAGCATCAGGAGGACACTGAGACACACTGAATTTGGCGTAATACTAAAGAGTAGGATTCTTACATCAGAGAAAAAAAATGTCTAAATGAAGTTCACACATTTCTGTGCTGCTGATAAGACCCAGGACAAGATTAAGGGAAAGCCTTTCATTTTGTGTGTTTTTTTTTTCCATGAAGCCCACTTGATTCTCCTGCTGTGTGTACACAAAGTACTCAATCTGCTCGCTCCACACTCGAGCTGATGCTGGGATGCCATGGCCACTGAAGCAGCCTGTGACTGACAGGTCACTTCAGCAGCACAAACCTGATCTGCATCTGAGACTGTCACACAAGCACATTGGTGTCAAACCTGCCTCAGCATACGAGGCACAGCTTATGTTGGCTTGACACTGCACACAGGAGATCACCCTGCTTTTTGTGTGACTCTGAGCCTGCAAACCAGGGATCAGTGTTTTGCCACCTCCTCTCCCAGTGCTAGGTGTTAGATACCCTGAAGCTGTTTCTAGGAGCCAAAAGCCTGATGTGCTGTACTGTCAAACAATAGTCAGGGATAAGCTGGCCAACACCTGCACAAGGATGCCATCAATGCTGCTTGCCTTCTTTGATGCACTACAGCTTTTTGATTTTTACTCTTGATCCAGTACATGTTCCTGGGTGACAGAAACTGTTTGAGGCTTTTCTGTTAATTGTTGCTTAATCCCTTGAAATGGCAAAGGACAACTCTCCATGATGCTGTGCAGTGTGTTTGTGTGGACAGGTTTCGGTAGAGGGTAGGCTACAGGGCTGGCTTCTGGGAGAAGCTGCTAGAAGCTTTTCCTTGATGTTCAATGGAGTCTATGCTATCCAGCTCCAAGATGCTGGCTAAGTCTGAGCCCACCAGCAATGGTGGTAGCACAAAAAATGACTACAGATGGAGAAAGGAATGAGAATATGTGAGAAATAAAGCTCTACAGACTCCCAGGTCAGTGAAGAAAGAGTGAGAGGAGGTGTTCCAGCATGAGAGAAGGTGTCTCTGAAGCCCACTGAGGTCCATGGTGGAGCAGATCTCTACCTACAGCCTATGGAGGACCCCACACCAGAGGCAGGGGGATGCTCAAAGGAGGATGTGACACTATGGGAAGCACATGCTGGAGCAGGACTTGTGGCCCTATAGAAAAAGGAGCCCACACGGGAGCCAGATTGGTGGCAGAACTTGTGAACCCACTGGGAGACCCATGCTGGAGCAAGTTAATGAAGAATTGCAGCCAGTAGGAAGGATAAATGTTGGATAAATTCATGGAAAAATGTCTCCCATGGGAGGGACTCCACACTAGGGCAGAGGAAGAGTATGAGAAGTCCTCCCCCTGAGGAGGAAGAATCAGCAGAGACAATGTGTGATGAATTGACTGCAGCTGCCATTCCCCGTCCCCCTACTGCTACTGGACAAAGTTCAGAAAAATTCGAAATGAAGTTAAGCCTGGGAAAAAGGGGAACGGAAAAGGGAAAGTGTTTTTAAATTTGGTTTTACTTCTCATTATCCTCCTTTTATTTGGCTGAATAATGAATGTAACTAACTTCCCCAGGTGTTCCATGACAATAAGTGCTGAGTGATCTCCCTCGGTCCTTATCTTGACCCACGAGACTTTCACAGTGCTTTCTTTTCCCTGCCCAGCTGAGGAGGAAAGTGACAGAGAAGCTTTGGTGGGCACCTGGAGCCAACCCAGGATCAATCCACCACATGGAAGTGCTCCCTCCTATATCAATGTTTGCATGGTTTGCTCTGGTGCCATCTGGCTATAGCCTGGGAAACCTTACGGATACAGACACATCCAGAGTGAATTTGAAGGTCCAGCTTTGCTGGGTTAGGCCTAGGCAGTCCTGGGGGCAGCATGACTACAAGGTACATATCAAACTCCACCAGTTTCTTTGTATTTTGCTACAGAGAAAAATGGAAAGGAAAAGCACCACTTAGAACAAAGACAGTCAAGCCTGGCCCAGAGAATGAAGGCTGGGGATGTTCACACCACGTCATCATATTCTAATGCTGTTAAATGTGGAGACCTCACCTCTGGCTCAGGGAGTCACCAAGCCACAGTCATCTCTGTGCTGGGAAAATATTTTGAATGATCATCAGCATTTTTTCCTACCTCTGGCACCCTGATGAATTCATATATGACACCTCAGGGCTGCCTGCAAGCTCTCACATCCACAATATGCACAGCTGTACATTACTGCTGCTCCAGCAGCAGATCTGGCATGGCAGCTTCCCGGGAGCCAAATGGATAAAGGAGCTGACACAGGTGTGAGGATGGTGGCACAAAGAGAGCTGAGCAGTGTGTGGGAGAAGGGATCTGCCACTGACAGTGCAGCAACATGGACCCAGAGCCCGCAAAAGCTGTGCTGCCAAGTGCAGGGCAGCTTTTCTCCCTGCTTATCAAATGGAGAATATGACACCTGTGTTGGGATGCTCCCTCGACTGCTAGTGACTGTCACACACCCCAAGCAGACGTTTCAGGCTGTGCTGCCTGACAAATCTCCCCATGGATAGGAAAACAAATCCTGTCTTTGCCCCTTGCCAAGTGACTTTGTTTGTTTTAGAGAAGAAAAGGAATTCTTGTTCTTCTGCTGAATAAGATACCTGGTATTCAGCAGTGACTTGTTTGTTCCAAGGAAGCAGAAAGGGCTTGGGATAAGCTTACTATGTTTTAGCACAGCTCAGAATACAAAGGATGCCTCTTCAAAAGCTCTGTACAACCTCCCTCAAAGCGTGGATCCCATGCTTTTACATATTACTGAGTGTTTTCCAGGGAGGCTGCATCTACTGTGGCTGCTAGAAGGTCCATCAGCTAAGGTATGAAATCAGGATTATTTTTAGAAAAATACAGGCTGGTGGAGGAGGCAGCATGCGATCAGAGATGCAAAAGCCTTTCTTGGCAATGCATCTTGACTCCACAGGGCTTAAAGGATATGGCTGTAACAAGACCTTTTTATGCACGAAACCAGGAAAAAAATCTGGCTCAGCCTAAGGGCCTATTTTCCATGGTATTTTCCTCCTCTCCTTCTACGGTCCAGTTTGATACTCTGCTCACTGAGCAGCTAATGCACAGCTCCCTTGGTTTCAGAAGTAAACACTCATGAAATACTAATTTTTTAAAAGCAATTTGCATTTCTAGGCACTATTTGGTAGAAATCCTAGCAGGTCTGCCTCAGATAGTTTCAAATTAGCTTTCTCACAAGGAGCAATTTCTCATTTGTCCTTTGATAGAAAAATCTTCCCTACCTATTATTAAGGGCTGCATCCTGGGAGGGTCTCTGCTGTGTGATCCCATTCACACAGGAAGGAAAAAAATAGCATAAGCTAATAAATCCATTAGCTAAAATCATGCACTGCCAGTAAGAGTGCACAGTCCCCTGGAAAGTCATACTGAAAGTCCTTCTTGCCATCCATCCTGAAGAAGTTAAACCTGTAACAAGCAGGCTTCGGCTGTACAGGGGATTGACATTTAGCTTGAAAATAGTGCATTCAAACCTAGTGTCTGCTTTTAATATGAAGTTGAATGAATTGTAACCCATGTGTCTTGTGAGCCAATTTCAGGCACTAAACGACTAAATTTTCTCACTATCAGAAAAAATTCATGTTTCCATTGCAAAGACAACTGAGCTTTCAGGAGTATCTCGGGAGGCTAACTTGCACCAAATTTCTGTTGTAAGCTTGGTTCAGGCAAACATTTTAGACACAGCCCACCCAACAAGCTCCTAAGTCTTCCCAAATGTGAATGAGTATGGGTGGCCATGTTTAAAAAGATTTAGTCACTGCCTGTCCACCATAGCTTGGAGACCATTCAGATTTCCATTCCTAGGTATGCCTTTGGTTAAGGCAACAAAACCTCTTCTTTTTTTCAGGCACAAATGCTCCTTTCAAAGCTAAACTTGCACATCTCATTTAGACAACATACAACAGGCCCAGCAACTTACAGCACTCACTCTTTGCAATTTGAGATGCTGTATCATTCCAGTGCTGTATCATTCCAATGTCCAAGGGTAACAGAATAGCCCTCTGCCTTGAAAAGGGCCAACAGGTTTGAAAATAACTCCCGTGGCAAGTTACTTCCACAACATTGAAAATCCGCTTTCAGTCTTTTCCTGAAAAGATTTTTCCTGATTGTTAGTTTGTTTCTTTGGCCTTCTGATTCAAATGCTACACAGGAAGAAATGTGAAAAGAAAATGTAGCCCAAACAGAAAACTTGCAGGTTAAAATCCAGCACTAAACTGCAAAAACAAGCAAGCTGGAAAACAATGCAAAGTCAAATGTAATTTGCTTGCTGTTTCTCTCAAATACAAATTTCTGCAGTTTTGCTGGCCATATATGTATATATATAAATATATATATAAATATATATATACATAAAGACAAAGCAATACAGTGATGCATGTGAGCCTAATCCCACAAATCTCAAAGCTCCTCTAAGTGTCAGAAGAAACTGAATTCAGAGTGCTTTACATTGGAGGTTTTTCAGTTAAGTCATTCAGGAAGTGGACAAACAATACAATTTTATCCTCTGTTATGCAAAATCAAGAGTAACTTCTACATGCAGAAGTGAAACTTCAGCTGTATAAAATATTCACCTGACTTCAACAAATCCAAAGGATTGCACCTTCAGAAGGTTCCAGGGGCAACATGTTGGTATAAATTACAGTGTTCTCCTTTCTGGCAACACCTGAAAATAGATCTCTGAGGGGGAGTCAAAACTGGGGTGCCTCATGAAGATGTTGCCCCCAAACTTTGGTTAGCTATATCTTTCATTCTAGCCTTAACCTACAGAGTACTAGGTTTAATCTAACTGCCTTTTCCAATCCCATACCTAAATTAAAATTGCTGTTACCTAACCACATGTATGGGTTTGGTGTGCTGCATGCCAGTTTTTAAGGAAATCCTGTCATGCATCCACTACCCAGTCTCCGATACCATAAAATCTTTCCATGAAATGTCATTTAGGATATCAGTGAATGCTGTATTAATTTACTTTAGTAAAGACAGCAAGAAGAAATCAGTAACAGCATTTCACTAGCACTGGCCCCCACAATCAAAGCCATAGCAAGCATGGGGTGAGTCGTGTGTCTGGCTTGTGCTGCTTCCTTTGCACCTGTGCCGTGGCAAACACACTGGACACACAGAGAGCACGGGAAGTTGGGTACATATACAGAAACAGTGGGAATACAAAGTGCTCAGATAGACCCCCACAACTGGGAAAAGCCTGAACTTGTCAGGTTACCTGGTACAGAGTAGTGTAAACCTAGAGTCAAGAAGATTGATATTTTCAGGTACTGACAATGCTTGTACCCTACTTGCTAAGCTAAGCCTGTCTGATGTCTCCACATCAAATGTCTAGATGCAAAGTATCCATCAGTATTCTGGGTGGCAATTTTTTCCTGCCTGCATGAAGAAAGACAGTATAAGCATGCATTAAATCAAGAGCTTTCCTTGCTTTTGGCCCTTGTGTTTTCTTCCTGTTGTCTGTAGAGCTCTGCTCACTTGTCCTTGCTTTGAGAAACAAAAGCTTACAATGGAACAGCATAAGCTGTCCCTTTACCATTAACTTCTGATTTTGTGACGGTTATTTTTGATTCCCATCATTCCTGTACACAGAAAGCCCCTCACTGTTTATGTGGAGTTGGGTCCTCCCTGTCTGTTCCTTCGCTTTGCCCCTTGGCAGGCGAGACACCCTAAAATAATCTGACGGACAGAAGCATAATTGCTTTTACAAGCACAACACTTGATTATATATTTGTTTTGAAAACAGTTTCCAGAGCCTAGAGTATGTCAGCAAAAGCCAAAGAAAGAGTGTTGATGTTGTTACAAGGTCAGCTCTTCAGAGACAGTAGGCAGCAGTGTTGGCACTCTGACAAATTATCACCATGGCAAAGATGGCAGCTCTCAGGCAGTGATTCAGCTGCTTTGACAATACCAAGGCTCCAGCTAAATGTGAAGATAAGTTACTCATACTCCCTCATACACACACACTCACATGCACTCTACCCTGGGAGTTTCTTAATGTCTTTTTTTTCCCTTTCCTTTTTTTTAATGAGTTGCAGGGTTTAAGGAAAAATAGAAGCCATGTGCTTAAGGCTGATAGACCACAGTGAAAGTTCTTTCCCCTCACACACATATATTCTGTGCATATATACACCCACCTACACAGACACCTCCTATTGACAGGATACTATTATAAACAAGCTTTTCCTTACGCAGTTGAAACAGTGAAATGTGATTCTCAGAAGACTTCCTTCCTCTGTAGATAATTTCCATCTTCCCCTCTCATTAATGCAAGGGCTTTTGCACCTTTGTTTGTGGGGGCACAGGCTGCAACAGCATTCCCAGGCAAGAGACAGCATGCTCAGGGGCTACAAACATGGGGATGGTTCAGTTCCCAGAGCCAACATCTAACTGCTCAGCCCTGCTCCTCTTCTGCTCTCTGGGGAACATATTTTGGCTTTTCCCCTGTGCTCAGTTGCCAACATTTTTATGACAGCAATAGTTGCTGTGTAATTCCGTAAGTATTTTGTACATACCTTGCCCTCTTGCTTGTACACAATGAATACTTGTGTCTCTAGTGTTAGCAGTGCCATACTCCTGTACTCCCCATGGCACCAGAAAAATTACTGATGGAGGGAGATGTTTAGAGGCTATGCATAAATTGCAAGTCCTCTTAAAACTACAATTACGAGCAGGCTTTTGGAAGCCAGTCTGTACAAATGTACAAATTTCACTTGGGCTTTTTTATTGGGATATTTTGTTTTAAAGTCACTGCTTTTGTTTAATTTTGTGGGTCTGGGAGGACAATTTAAAATTTGCAAGAATGAAAAAACAGCTTGAGATAAACTACCTCGAGTAAAGCCTGCAGACTTGTTAGGAGACATTGCCAGCACTATCTGCTCTGAAAAGCCTTTTTCCAGGCTGGAAAAAGCTATAAAATTCACTTTGCTATACAAGGTGCTTTGTTCTTAGTCTTGATATTAAAAAAAACCTTTTGTATCTATGTGTGCCCTGCAGCCTTGTCCTCGCTCCATGTTAGGGCAAGAACGGGGTGTTCATCAGCTGCCTCCTCTGCCTCTGCCTTGGCCTGCACCCAGCAGCTTGTAGCTGTTCCAGGGGAAAGGAAAGGAAACTCAGGGCAGGGAGATCCCACGCACCAAACCCCAGCTGGGACCATGTGGGGAGGATTCAAGCCTTGATTTACCATCCAAGATGTGCTCCAACAGGGAAAATATTTGAGGATTTCTGTGTGAGCAGGTTTTTCCCCAGGAAAGGTACAGGGATGGCTGCTGAACTGTATGGGAGCACATGCCCACATACAAGGGCCAGGACCAGGACAGTGCTGATGAGGACAAGTCCACACTTCCCAAGCACACATGGCACAGTGGAGGCTCTGCTACTTCCCTGCTCAGATGAGTTTACCCAAGGAAGAATTCTATCTTTGAAGCATGACATGACACAACTAATCAGCCTCCAGGGCAATGTGGATGCCCACTGCTCTCTCCCCACGGGTAGCCCTTGGACTGCAGTGGGTACACAGTGTGAAGCAGGAGAATGCAGACATCTGGCTGCTTACAAAACAGCAGCATTAATAGAGTTCTCCTAGCAGTTGCTAGTTCCAGGAAGTCTCCTCATTTTCCTACAAAGAGCCGTTATGAGGAGAATATAAAAAAATACTCAAAAGTGTTTAGAAACATAAGGATCTCTTCCTAGCAGTACTGGGGTCTTGGAATGGTTCAGAACTCTCAGGGACAAATCACTGTCTAATAGTGACCTCTTATGCATCTGACACTGAAAGCTGGAATTTTGCACGAAGTCTTCCTACACCAACAGCTTTAGTATAGCATGTCTTCATGCTTCATAATCGGAGGTCATGCAACATGCACTCACTGCCCTATTGCTTCTTTATCCTTCGGTGGTTTTGGTGCTTGTGAACAGAACAGGCTGCAGAGAAGCACATCACAGCTGAAGGCTGTGCCTGTCTTCTCCCCTTCCTCCTCAGGATGCCTTTCCAGCAAGACCTGGACTTCTCTGGATCAGCCAGTGTAGGCTGCAGGAAGGTCTCAGTTTGCTCAGGCTGGAGCAGCACAGGAAGACAGGCAGAAAGCCAAGTCCGCTGCAAAACTTGCCTGTTTTTCCAAAGGAGAGATTATCGCTTCTTTTTTCCCTTTCAAGAAGTCATTTGTCAAGGGAGTATTAATGGAAAATGGAAAGACAGAGCTGTGTTCCTGTGCCTGTGATCAGGTATGATTACAGACAGAAAAGATAAATGTACTTTCAGTGAGTGCAAGGGCCACTGTCAAAGCCACAAGAAAGGTGGAAGCATTCTCCCATTAGGGGAATAGATAAAAGGCAGGAGAGAAAAGTAAGCCAGGCAGTGTTTTCAAAATGAGAACGTACATATGGATGCAGGAGTCTAATTTTAGTCACCCATGTATGAAATGTTTGGCCCAGCTCCCAATCTTTTCTGAGCAGGAGCAGTTGTGCAGGATTCCCTTTGCTGGCAGGTGTGCAGGTTGTTCCCTCTCCTCTGCAGCAGGGTCCAAATGAACACTCTTGACTCTTCTCAAGGGGAAAAGAGCTGCAATAAGAGAAGCCGCCCGTGCAGCAGAGCACTGGCTCCTCTCCGGCAGTGAGAACAGACATCAATCAAGACTGGCGGCCTGCTGGCAGGTGGATTCCCCTCCCACCACCGTGGCTGCTCCACAAGCAGGTGGCCAGGTCTGGAGGAAGCCTCATTTCCCGTCACCCACACGCACACGGATGCCAGTAATACTCCTTTATCAGGACGGGAAGCAATCGCTAACTCCTCGAGCTGGGGAGAGTCTCTGAAAGGAGGGACTTCTTCCTTGCTAGGGATGCCATATGCTGGCTTTTATTTCAGAAAACTGTAAATGCACAAAAAAAAGGACTCTTCCTTTTTTTTTTTTTAACTCGATACCTATTTATCCCAGACACACTGTTCAACACACGCTGTTTACAAGCAACAACATTAGGCCTCTGTTATTAGTCTTACAGGTCTTGGGCCTTAAATAAAAACCATCCATGTCTAATGAGGGGAAAAGATACTACAAATAACTACAAATTACATTGCCCAGATGCAGAGTTTCTCCTTTTGTTACCATTAGGCACCAGTCTGAAGATCAGCAGAAACGTGTTTGCTAAAAATTGATGATCACTGACTTCCTGTTTTATTTTTAATACATGCTTTGCAGATTGTCTTACCCATTCGAGGAAATGATAGCTCTCATTTCATTGCTGCTGACACTGTTCTGTTGCCTCACAGGAAAGGAAATCAAGGAAAATAAGAGCAGTCTCACAAGGAGGTTAAGATGCATGTTGAGCCAGGAGTACTGGACAAGAGGGGCAAGTATTGACCAGCAACATCTTGCAAGCCCATTCATTACCCAGCTGCTGGAAAACCAAGTATCATAAATATTTCATTGATTTTCAGGAACCTAAAGCATGAGCCATGGTACTGACGTTCAGAGACCTGGGAGGAGGGGAGAGGGAAACGCAAGAGAGGTTTTTTTCAGCACTAGCTGTGAGTAGCTCATCCCATCTCTGTTTAGAGATTTAAGACCCAGTCACAGCAACACTATTAAAATTGCAGATAAAAATATTCCCTTAGAAAAACTGGAACTCCCATAATCTAATGGGAGCCAAAATCAAAGCAAACGGCAACAAAAGCAACTCCACAATAAAAATCTGAAAATGCCTATAGATCCTGAAAGCAAAACACACCCGACTATATACTGTGAATCACAAATCACTGCCAGCAGCAGGACGTATTTCAACACTCTCCTGGTTTTGGAGTTTGGACTCAGCTCTACTTAGAATTTTATAGGGGAAAAACAATTTCAGTAATTCCCCTTTGTAAAAATAAATTTTCACAGGCAGGCAAGTCTTGGGTTAACCAGCTCCAGGACTTCAGATCCTGCCTTAGTGAGAACATTTTCAGAGATGAAATATAAAAGAACATTAAATAACTCTTCCCTTGCAAGCTAAAAATAAAACACGTGAATTCCTGCTTCCTTTCAAGATGCTAAAACAAGCCTTCAAACAGTTACTTGAAACAGTGTTTCACCGGTTTGTGCTACAACTCATCCTTCGCTTCCATTTGTTTTCTGTCAGTCCTTGGCAATTTGTACAGAAAGTTCAAAAAATGACTGGTGTGGGTATTGGCCACCTATGAAAAATACTGCCCCTCTCAACTCAACAGATAATTCTTGCTGTGCTTGTTATATTAGTGGATGCAGAAAGTACATCCAGTTCCCCATCACAGGCACACACTTTGCCAGTGTCCCAGCATCTAAGACAGGCAAGGCTTTCCTATCTTTCCATTTCCCACACCCTCCCTCCACACCATGCCCACCCTGCTCTCCACACACACCCAGCATGGGGGCTGGCAGGTGATCTGACACATCCCTCATCCAAAAAGGCAGGGGGCATTTTAGTGTCCAGAGCTGGGCACTGCCCTGTGCACCAGCCCCTCAGCCTACACCAGGTATGTCTCTCCCCACCAGTACAATCTTGTTTGTATGCACGTTGGCGGTATGAAGCCTTTTCCAGCATGCCAGTGCAGCTGAGTGTGGATTCTTTGTGCTGAAATACTGCAGGGGAGTCTCCTGATTGCCTGCATCGATTCAAGGAGCATCTGCCTGCCTGCCTGCAGAGGCCAGGGCAGGGAGGAGAGCTGGAGCCAGCTGTGGGTCTGCCCTGGCTTACTGCTGCCAAGCGAGCAGGATCCAGCCAGGACCAAAGCACTCTGAAATCCCAGCTAAGAGATCTCCTCCGTGCACGGCGGGAGGGAGGAGGGGGTCAAGGCAAGGTAAGAGCTGTGGCACACCAACCCCAGAGCACAACAGAGGAACAGCCAGGCCACCACACAGCCCTGCCAGTCCCACAGCCCCACAAGGACAGATCCTAGCTCCCAGGGAGCCGACCTACCGAGCAGATTTATGAGGAGGCGGAGGTCCACGTGTGTGCTCCAAGCAGATAAACCCTGGTACCCTCCTGATTCAGGCAGGGTAGTAAGAAGCTTTCCAAGGCTGAACACCGGTGAGAAATGATTTTCCTTAATCGCCTATTTATTTTGTCCTTTGAAAGTATGCCGTCAAGAGACAAGGCTGAATTACAAAAACACCTTATCTGTGTTTTTCAAAGATGTCATATTACTTAAGGGACTGGTAAATTTAGCTTTGCACACTGAATATTCAACTGACCTGGTCCATTTAATCTGTCAGACTGTTCAAGCATATACAAGGCTGTGCTACAGCCCCAAACCCTAGCCTATGAAAAAAACCCTTAGAGTTGATGTTAAAAATGAGAAAAAAATTTATTTTCATTTCCAATTGGTTAGTGATTGAGGGTACTAAATAAATATGTTCTAATTCAAGGAAACTGAGGACAAAACATGACATTTTGGAAGGGCATTTGAGCACTTCTTTACTAATTACCTGAACAGAGTAAAGCACAGAGCCATGTGTTTACAATATCATTGGTAAGAACAAAAGAAAAATACCTACAGCACCATGGGTTCCCTTAGTGCTACAGAAGAATTCAGTAATGGTTGGATAAAATCAAGAACTACTTTGCCATTTTTAAGGACTACAACGACAAACACAATTTAATACTTTTTAAATACTTTTTTTTTTAATACTTTTTTTCTGCTAGTTTTCAGGAGTGTCTCACAGTCTTCACAGTAAACTAGGTCTCTTTCCAAAGTACTTATCTGCTAGCAATGTTGTATGTTCGGTGGTGTCTAGTCTGGGGCTAGAGGTACACCAGGAAAGAATGAAATGATGGGAGAAATAGTCTAAGATTTAGTTAGATCTATCTAAGATCCATTAAGCTTCAAAAAAACCCTGAAAACCAAATGCAGTACCAAATAATTTAGTCTTCAAGAGTTGATTAACTCTTTTCTGAAGAAGATGGAGTTTCATACAACTCCACCCCTTCCTTACACTACCCATCTTCTAAATAGTAACTTGGATAAATCTGGTGGGGATAGCAGCAGAAACAACACAATTTCCACCTTAATCCTAACAATATACATAGATTTTTCCAGTCTGAACTCTCACTCTCTGAGTAGTGATGGTGGTTGGGTGTATCCCCTCCTTGCATTTGGCCTTAATAGCAATTAAGTGGATTTGGTAACGACTCCAAAGCCATTACAAATGAAATGCTCAGGACAGCAACAGGGCGTGGTGGTCACTAATACCCTAACAAGGAAAGCAACTACAACACTTAAAGCACATTAACAGTGGTCAGAGATCAGCCATATGAAATTATGAAAGAGTTTCCTACTATTTGGGAAGGTCCAGCAATTCCCTGAAGGTAATTCAGGTCTCCAAAAAAAAAAAAAAAGGCAGCTTGTGTAATTCTTTGATGACTCTCACATTCAATACACTGGAGCACAAGTGAGGAGACCTGATGAACTGATTACCAGCTGTAGTTGGCAGAGACAAAACTTAGCAAGAGAATCCCTCCCATTCAAAGGCATTGGGTAAAATGGAGAAACAAGTCTCTTCCCTCTAGACCTTCCGTTTAACACAAACAAACAAGGGCCAGAAATAACATTCCAGAGGGAATGCCTTTTTTCTTCATTTTGGACTATATTTTTATAGAAATTGGAACACGCTGGTTTACATCCTAGGACCCCACAGGACTTTTCCTCCAGATATTATTACTTGTTAAAACCACTGAGGTGGGCTGTTGTACATTGTCCAGATCCCCCACTACAAGCTGACCGATATGGCCACACACCACGGACAGAGAATGTAGATCCAAGGTTTCCTACAGAGACAATGCCACCAGAGAGGGATTTCTAGTTTTAATCTTCTTTCTGTCAACTATAAACAACAGAAAAATGCAGTAGGTGGTTAACATCCATGTTCAGGTGGCTGCTCTCACACGAAAAGGATTTCTCTTGTGGAGGCAGCAACGGAACTGTGTCACAGACCTGCAGAGTGGCTGCGGTTGGGAGGCACCTCTGGAGGTCATCTGCTCCCACCCCCTGCTCGAACAGGGCCACTCGGAGCTGCTTGCCCAGGACTACTGATGTCCTACCCAGGAACCCCTCAGTTCTTTCTAGCGTGATCTTTCTACATTTACAACATCATTCTCAGGGTAAATTTTAAAAGCAGGGAATTTGTAAATGGTGGAACAACAGCAACATTAAAGAAGAACTAAAATGCTCTTCGAGGTTTAGTTTTTGAGCAAAACAGATGCTTCACAGTGCCACAGTTCAGCTATATGTCCTGCACAGACGCAACAAAAAGCTGAAATGCTAATTTTCTGATTTGAAAAAAATCGTGTTGTTGAAGTTAAATAACAGCTGAACCACAGAGAACCCAGGAAACAGGGCAGTCTATTTAGAGCATTAACGACATTTTGTTTACTGCTTAGGACGAATTCATCATGCAAACAGTCCAAAGTGAGATCCTGGCAGGCTCTGAACGTGCTCAGAGAGGCTGAGGCCAGAGACATTCTACATCCATATTAGGCTGTGGATCAAGTCCTCAGCTGGATACAACAGTTCTGCTCGGTCTGAGACTTTAAAAGCCCAATGATGGCAAATTACACGCAGAATCACCATCATCCAAAAACTTACTTGATCACACTGCGGGCGTGTTAACTGTAGAAACATGAAACTATGAACACTGAACTGGAAACCAAAGCTCCCACATCACCAGACTGAAGGAGGATGAGCAGAAGGATGCTTGTGCCCAGGGAAAATGAAAATATTTGCAAATTGAAGTAGAAACTTTACCCCAAAGCATGAATCTCATATATATGTCAAATCAAATTTTTGATTTATGCCAAGGAAGTAGGCAGAAGTAGCCTGCTTACACAGCACAGAATTTATTTCTAAGAAAAGAAATAAATCTACCTCCCTAAAAATGTCACTATGTTTATTGTTATGATTAAACTGCAGAGTGCTCAGCAGTTTTAGCTGGTCTATGCAGCAGTGCATTTTTCTTTCTTTAAGTCTTTGGATATTGTGGGTAACATGGAACTATAGAATGGTTTGTGTTGGAAAGGGCCTCAAAGATCACACAGTTCAAACCCCCCAGGCCATGGGCAGGGACATCTTCCACTAGACCAGGCTGCTCACAGCCCCTTCCAACCTGGACATGAACACTGCCAGGGATGGTGCCTCCACAACTTCTCTAGGAAAACTGTTCCAGTGTCTCACCACCCTTATGGTAAAGAATTTCTTCCTAATATCTAATCTAAACCTACACTCTTTCAATTTAAAGCCATTCCCCCTTGTCCTATGCCTACATGCCTTTGTAAAAAGTCTCACTCTCTCCAGCTCCCTTGCAGGTCCCCTTTAGGTACCCGAAGGCTGCTCCAAAATCTCCCTGGTGTTGTCTCTGGGCTGAACACCACCAGCTCTCTCAGCCTGTTTTCATATGAGAGGTGCTCCATCCCTGTGATCATCAGTGAAACAGGTGCAAACAGGAGTGCAGTTCTACTACATTTAAGCTTTCCCACTTATGCCCATTATGGTATTTGACAACAACAATTTGGGCAACCAGAAAACAGATCTTCACATTACAGTTAGAAATGATACAAACTTTGGGCACTTAATTTTAACAGTCTGTGTGGAATGAATTGTCTGCTTAGTATGATGCGTATGAACAAATGTTTCCTTCACAGGCATGACTCAGGAAAACTCCTCTGAAAAGGAATGAAAGCTGTGCAGTGCTGGTCCTTCGGTTCACCTCCTGACTGTGATTTATCTCACATCCACATGCAAGCACATCCTGATGCAATTTGGATCTACTGGAACTGATGCTGACAAGCCCTGGAAGCTCAGTCTCCTTCCAAAACCAAATTTTTCCCATTTGGATTGTTTAGCTATTTGCACACATGCATCAGTAATATCTGGCAACTCTGGGACAACAGAGCTACGTGTTGTTACCCTATCCACAGTAATATCATGTTATGTACATTAAGGTACCAATAAAAGGTACCAATAAAAATACTTCACTGTAAACAGGTTAAACAGAATGCCAGATATAGAGGAATTTGGAAAAAAAAATTAATGCCAGAAATTAGGGCTTCAGTGATTTACTGCAGCACAGCGAGTACAGTGCTGGGCCCAGGAGACAAACTTTTTTGTATCCAACGTCAAGATTTCCCCACAAATATTTTAATGGGTTTTGAAAGCAAATGTATAATGTGTCTTGAAAAAGCCTGCTGACAGCAAGATCCTGCCCAGCAGAAGAAAAGCAGTCAAGCTGGGCTCTGGCTTTTCCAAGGGCAGGTTTGTTCCAACTTAACTCCGGAGCTGTTAGGGGGGCAGGCTGCCCAGAGTTATTCAATAACCTATTACAGCATTCAACAGGGTTCATAACCATGTCTTGCAACACAATGGAGAGTGACAGCAACCAAACCATGGCTTCTTCTTTATTTGGTCCCATCTCCCTGATAAGAATATGTCTATATTAGTAAGTGACACCGGGCAAGGACGTGCTCCTGAGAGCTGGAGCTGTTGCCTGCCCTGCTACAACACCACAGCGTCCCTGGCACCGTGTTGGGCCTAAAGAGCTCTCCTTCCTCCACAGGGCTCCTGGGCAGAGTTTGGGAGTTTGCAGAGTACAGACACATTTCCAGCAGGCTGTTTGCTTGTGGCCACCCAGTCTAGAGACTGAGTTCAGCAGTACGAACACGTGCTGTGCCATCCCAGTTTGTCCTGGTGCCAGAGGCAAACCTCTGGTGTGTTTACCAGAATAGAGTGTCAGTCAGTGAGTTATTTAGCATGTTGAGGTCTGGACTTCTTCAGCTAGATATATGAATCTGGATGGCAGTGCTCTTTCCAAAATGATGTAAAAATGACAGGTTGCTTAAAAAAGCTCATTTCCAAATCAGCTTTTTCCCTCTAGAGTGTATTAATAATAATGGTAATCAGACTAGCTGATTTATCTGAAAGAATTGTAGCTTTCCTTGCAGTCTTTAATACATGTCCTCCATAGCCATAGGTGAGAATCCTGACAGGTTGCTGAGACCTAAAGCTACTTTTACAGAGATGATATCATTTATACTCACTGTTTCTGAGCTATCTTTTTTTAATTAGCTGAACACTAAGGTGCTCTCAGAAGCCAGAATCTGACCCAATTAGGGCAAAGTCTGGCCGCCTTCTCTAGCACTGACCATACACTTGGAGCAAGAAACAAAGACAGAAATCACCCCATCCAAGAAATTGCCATGTGCTGGGATATATACAAACAAAACTGTTTGGCAAGCCAAAGCAATGCATGAATAGAACTCATGTAGGCTGCTTTGCCTCATAAAAGGTAAACTTCAGTTTTAATAGCTTCTCTAAGAATCAGCATTTTACATTCGAGTATCCTTAATTCCAAACAGAGGCTATCAAATGAAAAGAGGTGGTAGTAAGGTAGGACACATCCTAGGAGTGTATGAAAACAAAGATGCTCTAAAAATACTGCCTTCTGCTCCTAAGCATAGAAGGACTGAAAGTACCTTTTAGCTAGAAAGGAAAACCTCAAACAACTGAGTATTTTTCAAAGCAGTTTTAGTATATGCTGTGCTGCCTATTAACTGATGACACAGGCCATGGCACTTCTTATGAATGAGCTGTATCTCATTTCTTCATGCAGCGCATATATTGTTTTTTCTGTTCTGCTGCGTAAGGTGCAAATTCCTGGGATGAGGAGCACATCTCATGGTGTCACATATCCTGAGAACTAGATACTGTATCAGAGAGTGGCAGTTTCGTTCCTTTATCATGCAGCCAGGGGCAACGTTTCATCTCCAAAGTTATTCTTACTGTCAGTAGAGTGAGTCTACTTGAGCTGACATCCCAACTCCACTTCCCAGCTGATAATCTGAATGGTTTTGTTGTTTAAAGGCCACTTGATTAATATGATTGGAGAGTAACTGTCACAGAGTTTTACTTTCAGTTGCACAGCCAAGATTTTAAATCTTTTTGGACCTAAGACTTTTTTTTCTTTAAGCCTTTTTCTCTGAACCCATTTGTAGACAGAAACCTATGTGCCAACAAAATCATAGAATCATAGAATGGTTTGAGTTGGAAGGGACATTAAAGACCATCTAGTTCCAACTCCTCCACCAAAGGCAGGGACACTCCACTACACCAGGTTGCTCAGAGCCCCATCCAACCTGGCCTTGAACACTTCCAGGGATGGGATTCACAGCCCCTCTGGACAACCTGTTCCAGTGCTTCACCATCTATACAATTCTTCCATATATCTAACCCAAATTTCCCCTCTTTCAATTTGTACCCATTAGTTCTTGTCCTGTCACTACAGTTCTGATGAATAGCCCCTCTCCAGCTTCTCTGCAGGCCCCCTTCAGGTACTGGATTTCTGGGTCTGAGAGATTTTAGCCTGTTAGCAGCTGCTAACTTTCTCCCAAGGAAAATTTATCAAGAAAGCTTCTTCTCAAAACAATCTTGGCAAACAACTATCCTTTCTCAAAACAGTCTTTCTCCAAGTGGTGTTTTGCTTTTCTAGTTCTCAAAACATTTTAGCTGTTTCTCTAGTTTAACCAATGGGATTAGAGGGTGTCATTCCTATTCACCAATCACGTTAAGTTTGTATCGGAACACCTTATAAAAAGGTAGTAAGAAGAGACTAGAGTTTTTTTTCTATGCTCTTTGCCTTCTGAAATATTTGGAGTCTCTCATCCTTTTTTCGTGTCCTACGACGAGACTGCATGGCTGCTGTGAGGTCTCCATGCAACCTTCTCTTTCATTTGTCAGGCTGTCTTCACATGGGAGATGCTGCAGTCCCCTCATCAACTTTGTGGCCCTCCTCTGGACTGGCCCCAACAAAATGCTGTGGGTGAGGTTCTGGTCAGAGCACCTGGGAAGCAGCAGGACACCAACAGAAAAATCCTGCTTGTGCTCTGCCCTCCCACTCCCCTCTCTGGCCTCCAGCAAACACCCAGCTGCTGCTTCTTGTCACAGACATGAAGATTTGTATCTCTGCTGCTCCTTTTGTAAAGGAGCCGCCTATGCACTGCGTTGTATTTCAGACATGAAAGCGAACATGGCGAGTCTCCATTATGCCAACAGCTATGTCAGTTTTAGGGTACGTGCTGGCACCCTCAGCACCATACAAGCAGAGATGACGACTCTGGCACCCAGCCTGGCCTGCACAGCAGTTATTTCTGTACACACGAAACCACTTGCAACAGCAATATAAACTCACAGTTGCTCGTATCTGCATATCAGCTCATGCTGTTCAGCACCCTTCCTTTTTGTAACATGAAGTTAACAATTTTCCTGCGTTATTACGTGGGAAATATGTTTATCCATGGAATTTACCAGTTACTCTCCTGTCTTAACTGAAATATTTTTGTCTAAGCAGCTGGTAATCCATTTATTTAGGTAGGATTTAAATTCAAATAATGACTGAGTTCGGCACAGCTTTCTGAAACCCCTATCACATTGCTACACCAAGGCCTGTGGGTCACAACGCAAATTAAAGTAAGTAAAACTGATGGTTTCCCTGAAGACATCAGGAAGGCAACCTCTGTCTGGAATAAGTTGCTGGGATGTAGGATGTCTTCATCTACTTGTTTCCAAACATGTATTTGTCTGTAATGGGAATATCTGCCTCACATTAATAAAAGGCTCTTTAATGAACCACTCAACTGTGGTATTTTTAGTTGTCCAGTTGATGAATTATTTTATAACTTTGGAAACTGTAGAGTGGAGTCACTGAGATACATGCATACCCTCTCCATGCTCTTTATGCCTTGGCCAGGACATTTCTCATCGAGCAGTCAAAAAACATGGAGTCCAGTGAAATGAAATGCATGACAAGCAGGCACAAAAAATCTTATGGAGGAGATCAGAAAAAAATCCCAAAGCCTTGTTATTACAGATAACTGGGGGGAGGACCTGTTGATTTATGCATCTCTTTAAGATGCTACGACTCCCACTTACCAGAATTTTGTTCACGTTCTCATGAGGTACAAGTCGAGTTTGTACAAAACACCATTTCCTGCAAACTTTGCCTATCATTTGTCCTTAAACCATTACTAGCAGAGAGGAAACTGGAGCAGGAGCAGTGAGTTTGAAAGCAAGAAGGACTATATAAAGATGATCTTTGGAGGGGAAAGTGATCTCACAGCTTTATAAATTGCGAAGTTATTTTCCATCATAAAGAACTTATTTAGGTAGACCTAAGAGGATTGGGGGATCAATAGAGAAATGTATCCAGAAGTATTATGCAGCTTGGTAGAAAATATTAACTCTTTGCTAACCCCACCATGCAACATTCACATTCATCTCAAGCAAATCTACTCATGTGAATAAACTACAGTAAGCATGGGACATTTACTAAGTAGGATATAACATTCATCTGACCACACTGAACAAAACAGACATTGAACCAAAAGGCTCTTTCTGAAGAAAAGGGAGATTGCTAAAAGAGAACAGCAACAACAAAAAATGCAGAGCTGAACAGAGGTGTAATCCTAACATGAAACACACTAATGACAGCAAGATTGTTTTCTACTCAGTACTGGCCAATGCACCATAACAAAAGTTTTGAAATGTTCACATATTTATCTTCCTTCTGTTTGTCTTCTTCTGACATCAGTTCAGCTAAGGGCTGGAAGTATGGTAAAACCCAGGAGTTTTGAAAAGTGATGCTTCTTAAACTAAAATGGAAATGAACTTAGAATGTAAGCCACTTTCTTTCCCCTGAGATCAACTTGTCCAAGAACAAGGAGAGTTCCTCTGCTGCCCTCCTCCTGTCCTACCAGAATGCTGTCAGAAGCATAGATGTCATGTACACTTCATGTGAGAAAGATGGGAAAGCCCAGTGTGCTCCAAGATCATTGATCAAGGTTGTTTTGAATGCTAAGCAGTGTAATTAGTACAAAGAAACTGGAGGTTCCGTCACCTTTACTCCACAACACAAGGACAATACCACACTATATGCAGAATTATTGCTGAAGAATTCAGGAACAAGAATGCTATGTGTTTGTTTGCTTTAGAAGCCTCAGTGTTTAAGAGACTGGAGATGTCCAAGTTCAGGCTGCCTGTAAAGCTGCAGCTTTGCCTAAGTGTGTGCAAGACTTACAAGTACAGCATTTCACTTCTCAGTACACACTTCTGCATCCAAATCCACGTGAAGACAAATACAGCAGAAACCCTGACAAGTGCTCAAGGACCAAGGACCAACCTGGGTTCCACGAGCACACTTGGAGACTCCCCAGCACCTGTAGAGAGACTGGTTCCATCAAGGATCTTCATCTGCAGCTGGTTCTTAACATGGATAAGCTGCTCTGGATTTATTTTCCCTTGAGGGCTACCGTATAGGCCAAATGGGCAGATTTCCATAGGGACAAATAAGAGAAGTACTACTCGTGCAAAGGTCGTGTTCTACTGAAGTTTACATCCTTGCTCCAGTGTACAAGAACACTAAAGTAAACCAAAGAAAATAACCCAAGGTTTTCTTTAAATGTGAAGAAACCCAACTTATTTTTATGCCAGTCTTGTTCTCAGTCTCACTGAATCACTTTTGCTGAAATAGTCAAAAAATACTCAGGCTGAGGAAAACAGCTGGCTAGAAAAATTTCAGTTCAGACATTAGAAGTTCTACAAATACTCTGAAAAACTATAAGGTACTATAATGGGAACTGCTGGACAACCTTCCTAATTGGTGGTGCTAGCAATCTATTACATAGTCAGGAATATACACATTTTATTTATCACGGACTACACTGTCAACTGCCCGCCACTGAGCTGGAAACAGACAATAAAACAAAACCAGGAGGGAAGCAAAGAGCAGGCAGAGCTGCCAGCTGAAGCTGGACAAGCCCAGTAAAACTGTTCTGTGGCCAGTGTGGCCAGTGAGAGACACCGAAGGACAGTTTCTTGTGTCTGCCATGGCATTATGAAGCTATACCAGACACATGCACACACACATCACCCTGATAGAGAAGGCTTTCACAACATGAATAGTCTGTACCTCTCCCAAGGTCATGTGCCTGAAACCCACAGCCAGTCAGACTGACGCTTGAATACGAGTGGAGCCATATAGGCTGTCGAGATAAAATTATCACAGTCCTATTTCAGCAGATTGAAAAGAAACCTGAGATGCATGTTCAGATTAGGTGCAAGAAATAGGATCCCTGGACAAGCAACAGGCAATCCTATCAGAATGCTGTAAGGAAAACTCGAGCAGGTTTCATACAAACCAACCTCTGGAGAAAGAGGAACAAAATAATTTCTTCTTCTGAGGCAGTAAACAAGTGTTTCCAGAGCCATGTGATGACATTGTGGTCAGAATTGTACCTCAGATCCATCTGTGTGACTGCAAAGAGCACTTGGCATTGAAGTCTCCTTTCCTAATTCACTGGACAGACCTAAAATGTTCCTGCAGTGACACAGGTAGGACATGAAAGATCTCACCTAGGAGCTAATTTCTGAATGTACTGGTTACAGTTCTCAGGAATTTGAGTATCTTCAGGCTGGGAAAGGCTAGACTTAGGATTGCGATAACCTATTTAATTTCCTGAGGTCATAAAGTTAAGCTGTAAAGTTCTTGCATCAGGTCAAGAGAACTCCTGACACATCAGAAACTCTAATTCATGATGAATTACAGTCAGATAAAGCTGTCATTTGAGAGATTATAATTCCAATGTTCTACTCAATAACCATACCTGTACAGCATGTTGCTTTTACGTCTGTAAGTGGGTTTTTGCACCTCTTACCTTCAGTAATGTGTGATCCTATCTTTGGAGTGCCTGTTACACTAATATGAAGTGACACTTCCTTACCAAGGGTTCAAATTTTAGTTGACCTTCCATTCTGCCCTGGACAGGTGAATGAATCAGACTGTCAATTTTGTAATAACTAGTTGAATTTTACTTGTAATAAGATTTCCAGTGCAGATTATTTTTTGAGCCATTCTACCCATCAATTTTTTTATAGGGTCAAAAGAACTGTTGTTGTGGATCATGCATATGACAGCATAAAACAAGGATAAATTACAAGTACAAGATTTGATAAATAGGAGACAGAAAATAAGGAATTCCCCTTCAATATATAGTTGCATTGTGAGTACTAAGGTCTGGCATTGAAAATAGAACAGGAGATACCTGGTAAAGAGAGTAATGTGTGACTGCCATGTATACTTTCCATGGCCTTCAGAGTTAGAGATGCTTAACATCTCTGAAAAAAGACACAAAGGCTAATACTGCATTTAAAGCCATGGAAAGTTTATGTGTGTAATGCACTCTTACCACCAATACTTCTAGAGCAGAAACAGGGTTATTTACCAGTGAAATAGGAATGTATTTATGAATGAACAGATGTGCTTTCTAAAAAGCCATTAGGCAGAGGGCAGTAACTGTCAGAAGGGGTGGTTCCTTTCCTAACACTCAGACAGTCTGATCTCTTTTAGGATTTGATCCCATGAGGAAAACTAAACCACAAAGCCATCTTGGAATACCTTCATGTTGGTTTTTGTCAAAGATCATTTCCCCTCCCTGCCCCACAACCACATCATCCAGTTCATTCAGGAATGCAGTTGGCCAGGTGAAAACAAGAGGGAATGCCTTTCTCTCATCACTCCTCAAGCAGAGGGTCTGTGAACAGCACACATCTGCAGCACTTTGGCCTACAGAGGGGTCATGAAAATGGTAGAAACGGAAGAATCACTACAGAATGATCTGAAAGCACAGAGCATGAGCCACGTGTGATATTCACCACAATGGGGCTAAGGATGGCATCACAGCCAAAAAAAATTTGGTTTAAATTGTAAAGCTCTCATGGTATCATCCCACTGATGTGATAGTTTTAGCCAAGTTTCACAAGACAAACTCATTTAAATAAGCTTGTCATTTGAAACACTGCTACAGGAATCATAACTGCTGCATTTTCCAGCATGGCAAGTAGAACAGATTTAGGTTGGAACCAACTTACTTGTTGCACAGAGTTTTCTTTCTAGAAAAATGGCAGTTTCTTTTGCCCAAACTTTTGCACTTAAAGAAGGAGACAGTTTAGAAGTGTTTAATCTGTTCTCTCCTGCTGCTTTTGCCACTTCCTGCAATGTTTGGAAAGTCCTGCTCTTTATTTAAAAGCTGAGTTATCAGACGTGGTGAATAATACCCCAACACATCTATCTGATTTGTTGCCTATATCAACATGGGAAATTAAATGACCCAGACTGTACCTTCATTCTACTAATGGAGTGAAAAGCTACTTCAAAACAATTACAGTCTGCAGCTGGTCCTTTCCCTTGCTCTGTTTCCCCTCCAAAGCAGGGGAGCAGAGGCAGAGATGCTCACGGAAGAGTGCTCTGCATCTCTGCCCAGTGGTGACAATTCTTAATGACAATATTTCTGCTCCAAAAGCAGGAGTCAGACCAGACCGTACGCTGAAAAGGTCTCCCACTCTAATGGTTTCAGCACAGATATGCACCATCCCAGGAATGTCTCAATGGGTCATGATTGACAAGCCCCAATTTCTCTGCTTCCTCCCTGAGCTGTGCAGGTACAACACAGCTCTGAGTTGGATTCAGCTTCAGCAGTTGCTAAAATGCTGTGCATCATCACTGGGCACAGCGTGCTGCTAAGTGAGCTCTGCAGCTCTTGACTAGCATTGGAGCACATCCCACCAGCCTGGGGAAGGGACAGAGGGGAGCTCATGTTGCCATCTGCTGACATGTGTCCTATATCTGAATGGGGAGTGGGGACACTACACCTTCATACAGGCAATTCAAAACAAGATTTCTTGATGCCCCTTCCCTTCCCTTCCCTTCCCCCCCCCCCCCCTCCCCTCCCCTCCCCTCCCCTCCCCTCCCCTCCCCTCCCCTCCCCTCCCCTCCCCTCCCCTCCCCTCCCCTCCCCTCCCCTCCCCTCCCCTCCCCTCCCCTCCCCTCCCCTCCCCTCCCCTCCCCTCCCCTCCCCTCCCCTCCCCTCCCCTCCCCTCCCCTCCCCTCCCCTCCCCTCCCCTTCCCTTCCCTCCCCTTCCCTTCCCGTCCCTCCCCGCCCCTTCCCTTCCCTTCCCTTCCCTGTATGTCTAAAGCCAACTCCAGGACAAAGCCTTGTAAAGCAAAGACAGCTCAGCTAGACTCATCAGATTTCCACCCATTTGAGTGATCTGCTTACAGTGACCACAGATCATGACTGTGAAAGTGTCTCAGCAGACAAAGTCTTTGATCACGAGCATTTCTGTAGAAATACAGAAGCACCAAGCACACTGTGGACTTCTCTTAAAGACAAAAGTTTGTTGAATTTATCTGTACACATCTATGTACATACGTGTATATACACATGCATACATATATACTCATAGTCTCAAGCTACCTGAACCTGGAGTCACCCAAACTACTACATTTGAGCTTTTGCTTTTCAAGTCTGTGACAAGAATGTGAGGATGGAAACTTAAGAAAGTTTCAAAAGCCCGCAAACATCCTCAGTGAACAGGCTTTTCACATCTTTACATCCAGAGTATTAAAAAGAAATTATTTTAATAACTGACTCCTTATAAATGATTAATGTATTGTATTGCATCTAAGTGCTCTCCTGTTTCTAGGAATATCTTGTTGGGTAATATTCTCATTTGTGATTCATTGCATGTTCTTTTATAATTGCAGTGCAACAATGGTTTCTGGGTAAGTGGTTTTAAAAAGTTTGTTGGGTGCTACAAGAGATCAAAGTATAATAAAACTTACATGGAAGCAAAAGTCATGCATGAATAACAGCACCAGCTTTAACAAAGGACTGAATAAACACATGTAATTCTAAACAGGATGGACTGAATTTTTCATCCTGTCAATTCATCATGGAAGGCTCCATTCAGATGAAAAGGCTGAGCAGATAAGCCTGCTCGTATCACCAAAACCATTTGCTTCAAAAACATACATACACAAGCCTGGGTTCCCATGGGCAGGGAAACACTCACTGCAAGATGCCAACACAGACTTTTACATGCAGAGTTTGGGATCCTCTAAGCAGAGTAAATGCACATGTAAAAGCAACCTCAGCAAACAGTAATGACTAAACCAGGCAGTCCTTATTTCAGTGAGCAGAGAGGTGGCCAGAGCAGCTGAGACAGCCTCAAGCTCATATCCCAGCGCTGTCAAGAAGCAGAAAACAACTGCCAAGTATGTCAGATATGACACTCCGACATCTATAGTCACCTGTTGTTTTGTTTTAGTGAGGGAAGACATTGAGGCAGTGGCTGGGAATGAAATTTTTCTTTGCTGTCAAAAATAAAAGGAAATATTTTCTGTAAGCATGGAATAAGTAGAGCATTGAACAACTCTTAACAGCAGATCACCCCCAAATTCAACCACAACTCCTCACAGCTTCTCTAGAACTTCTGCTATTTCCAGTACAACCCTGGTGGGGACTCCTGAATCAAGTCACTTATCAGCCTCAAAAGCTAGGAAAAAAAAGGGGGGTCCAGCTTAGCCATCTGCATTTGGAACCAAAATGCTCAGCTGCAGGACTTCAGCATTTTTGACAGTAAAAGTAAATTGCAAGTACAGTGATCAGCCAGTGAGTCTGGGCAATTAGTCACTCATCCAGACTGAACACAGGACACATAGGTTAGCTTACTCCTTCCCAAATATCAAATAAAAATAAAATACGAAGAGGACAGCCTAATTCTGACTTAAACAGTGGAGAAAAGGAGCACAGAACAAAATGTGTCAAACGTAAGGGGCATTTTTTCCAGAAAATAATACAGTTAGATGTTATAAATTTGTTCAGAATAAAAGGAATGCAGCAAATAGTATATTTCACCTATATAATGTTTGGTTTTGAGCAATTGTACTGAAATACAGTGTTTTGAATGCAATATCCAAGTATCATAATAATCCATTAATACAGAGCTATATGGCTATTATTTTGTCAAAATAAACTACAGAATGGAGAAATCTTAGAGGCTTAAATTGCTCTGGGATTTCTGGATAGCCTCTTTGCAGAAATACTAACCTAAAATGTAATGTGAAAAAAGCAGCAACTAAGGACATTCAGACTGTCTTTGTTCATTCCCAGGTGAACAGAAAGCTCCATGACTTGTGTCCAAATATTTTGAAAGCATCAGTACAAAGGAGTGATAGGCATTAAAGACATCACCTGCCTCCCATGATTACATGAACTGTATCAGATTGAAGAAATAAAACTTATTTTTTCCCCTTGCTATGGTAGTTATTTTCGTTCTCCTCAACAGCAATCTAGTCTTCTGCAGAATGCAGTGGCGTTTTAAAACCTGAAGTGTGAAGGTCATGAACTGAATTAACACAAAGGGTAAAAAAAATTCAAAAAATGCAGTACCAATATTTATACAGCAGTTTAACAGGCCATAATCATTATGAAGTCTGTGAAATTGTTTGTGTATATGAAGGGCTTCAGGGGGATGAAAACTGCAGTAAAATTTGATGTGCCTTGTAATCCCTGGATGAACTGCAAGGCCCTGCCTGCAGGAACAGCTCCTGCACTAGGAAACACTGTTCTGTCACTGGGAGAGATATGCAGGTGAGACTGCCCAGCCACGTCTGGGCTATGGATGCCAGGAGCTCTGCCAGGCCTGTGTGTGTGCCAAGCTGCCACCCCACAGCCTGGGACAGAACCAGGTAGGACCACCCCTACAGCCTGCCCTTGTGCTGCACTGAGAGAAATCCAGGAATACCAACAAAACCAGAGAAGTGGTGCATTCAACAGGCTCCTTGGTGTGGACAGTGGAAGGAGCAGGAAACCTGCAAAATGTGCCTGCCGTGCTGCTGGCACCAGGTGGGGACATGGGAGGCTGCTTCTCAGCACGCTGTGGGATCGCAGGTGAAGGCTGGCATGTTGCTGTGTTTCTGCTTGCCCTCTCGGGTGTCAGCTCTCACCCAGCCCGGGTGCAGCCAGCAGTGTCACTTGCACGCTGTGTGCAGCCAGCAATGTCACTTTCTCCCCGTGTCTGCATGCTCTGTGACTCAGTGACGCCTGCACTTTCATGCTCTACTCTTACACAGTACAAAAGTGAAAGTTTTCTGCTGAGGAAACAGTCAGTACAAAGCTACCTGCAAAAGCCACCCAGAAGAACAGAAGAGAATTTAGGATGCACAAAACAAGCCTACACTATTAACAGTGTTGTGTGAATAACTTACCAGCCTTTTTCTACCTCTACCCTTTGTGCTTTACAAAGCAATACCAAAAGGTATTAGGAAGCATTCAAAACACCTCAGCTTGACTCTAAGAGGCTAAAAATCTTAACAGAAATTGCATATGGAATTCCTTCTCTTTTGTAAGCTTCAGAAACACATGCTTTGAAATCCCCAGTACTCTTCCAATCAATGTGAGGGTGACTAAATGTAGCAAAGAGCAAAGGTATTACAGGGCAGATTCTTCTCTGCTTTTCATTACATTGTACAGCTGCTCACATCTGTACCATGAGTTCAAAGCTTGAACACAAACTGTCTGACAAAAACTCTGCACTGTGTACCAAAGAGTACCCAGTCACATTTTCCAAAGCATTTTTTTTATCTCCAAGAAGAATGTTTTCAGACATAAATCGTATTTCTCCCAGCCACTGCCAGTACCCAAGCACTCCCCAGGAAGACAGATAATACCACACCCTACCCGTAGAAATGATGCTCCTCCGATCGCTTGCTCTGTTCCCTGCTCCGTCTGCCTCAGAGTGCCCAGATCAGATCCTGCCCCGGAGAAAAAGCAGAGTCAAAGGCTTGTGATACTCAGAGCCGAGTCCTGGAGCCAGGCTGCAGGAGGATCAAGGAGTACTGAGCTGAAGCAGCATGGATGGGAGATGTATCAAAAGTACACTATTGCTCAATCGTCACGCATAGGTAATTGAGAGTATCTGAGTTTGAAACTGCTGGTCACCATCTGGTGATAAAATATGGAGATGCCAAGTGAGTTAAAGCAAGCTTGTGCATACCAGCATATTTTAGTTACACTACATAATGAAACCCATCATCACCTTCATTCATACTGTGGTGTCTGTCCCAGCGTTGCAGTTTCATACAATTTGTGTTAACTTTTTCTCTCCTTAGCTTCAAATACAAGCCAATTTCATCTTTCCATCACGTACACATAAGCATAACCTTCCAATTCAAGACACTTCTAATATGAAAGGAAGTTAAGTGAAAAAGAGAGCAGCTGAGACCTACAAAGTCATGCCACTCATAAAAACAGGCACAGAAGTCAGGCATTGGCAGGAATTTGCTAAATGATGTAGAATTAAAGTGTTAAAGAGAAAGACAGGAGTCTGGCCCTTCCCCTGCTTCACAACTCTTCAGTGTGAATTACAGGATCCTGGGACAGCAGCAAGATGAGGCCTAGCTGACCTTTAAAACAATGAATAATTTCCTAACATGGCGAGATGTTTTAAACATACGTAACAGCTTTAAACACCCAAAGCACTCTCCTTTTAATTATTTTTGCTACGTTTGAAATATCTGAGGAAAATGTAGATGATATCTCTAATTTGTTAATTACCAGCTGGCTCCTACCGTGCATTATTAAGCTACTATGGCAGTGACTAATGCCTCTGACAACACTAAATTACCAACAACACCTTGTGGAGGAATGTGACCTGAGCAGCCTAGAAAGGACTACCCACAGGTGTTTCTTTTCAGATAAAGATGGTTTAGTAGCTCAGGCATACAACAGCAAACATTAAGTACCACAATAATGCCCAAGTCTAGAGGGGGAGGTATAGAGAGCAGTTTCCTCGAGGAAGAAGAGAACCCAGGTAAAATGCCTTGAGAAACCCCGCTCAAAGCGCAATGAGCAAGGGGCTTATTCACATGTTCAAGTATGCAAATGTTGCGAAAAAGTTCCTAGGTCTTTGTGTTACCATAGGTTGATTTTTGGTGCAGAAATTTTAATATTCCTAATTATTCTCCCATACTGGACCCTTCCCTCAGACCCCACCTTAACTCCCCTCCCACACCGGGATGTATAACCACCCCTGTCTGACCCTGGCCCGGGCCTTTTTGGCCTTGTGCCTTTTGGCCCCTTGTTACTGCCTTTTTCCAGTTCCCTCCAAATTCAATGTACGCTTTATTGTTTGTTGTTTTGCATTATTAAAGTTCAGTTTCTGGACAACTGCATCAAGGCTGCCTCTCTCTCATCAAGCTGCCACTCAGGGCACAGTCCCGAGGAAACTCCAAGGGGTCCGATCGTTTGGGCATGGACTCTCCGGGGTTTCAAGGAAGGCTGCACCCCAAACCCCAACGCTGCCTACCCCATGAGCACTGCCACGCCCCGTGGCTGGCGTAACCCAGACTCCTGCACCTCGCTCCTGCTCACGGCACAGATGTGGAGGAGGAAGAGCACCCAGGATTTTTCTCTGAAGTGCTTTAGCTGCAGCCGTGGCTCCCCGCTCGGTGGCTTGGGCAGGGGTGCTGGATGTGCAGAGATGTACCTTGCACCCATGTTCAGGACTCCTCCACTTCCAGCCCAGCGGTCCCAAAAGCTTTGAAACAGGGAAGATGAAGACAAAGGAAATGTCACTCCCCACAGAAGGTCCCTCTGCACAGCTGCAGCCCAAGCAGTGCCCTTTTCCTCTCACTTTTGAATACAATCCTTTTTTTTTTTTTTTTTTTTTTTTTTTTTTTTTTTACTCTAAGCACTTTCTGCCAAATTGATTAAACTAATAACATTATAGCTTGGACAGGAACTTACACATCTTAGTCCTAAGTGTGTGAAATAACATTACACTCCTTTCCAAATCCTCCTGGAGAGGTTAGGAAATCCAGTCTTCTCTTGTGCGTTTGCATTATAAAATTGCTGAACAAACCTATTCTGCTGTAATGGGAAGGGACACATTTTCTTCCCTAGTCTAAGTAGGTCAACAAAAACATGATATTGTGAGGATGAAACTGTTTTCCTCCATCTTCTTTCTCCTAATGGCAGTTTCAAATCATTCCAATTTAATTATGTTTCTAGTGTTAGCATAATAACACTGTAAGGTTATTAACAACTGATGTATTGGTGGTCCTGAAGTCTGGGGTTTGTACTTTCTTGTGGGCTTATTTTAGCCTTAGGTACACACATGTAATTCCTACACATGGCACATCGTGGCACAGTTAAGAAAAGCCTGCAAAGAAATCTGGATGTGAAATGCAACGCATTATGAGGCACAAAAATTTAACTCTCAGCTCTGAGATTGACACTGAGCTTCTGCATCAATGGGATCTCCTTTTTAGGATGACATTCTGACTATCACCTCCTCTAAATTTGTGATCAGTGAACTTGCTCTGAATTAGCACTGATGTAAACAAAGCCAGAATATTTCCAATGGAATTACTCCAATTCATAGAACCTGGAGACTCCTCTGTGTGCATTTCATCAGGAGGGATTATCCAGTAGCTGGAGAAACATTCAACTTGTAGCTATAGTTGTCTGAATACTAAATGCAAACTAAAGACCACTGGCAATAAAAACACATTTCAGGGGAGAACACCCCTCTCCTGAATGAGGAAAAAGGGAAGAAATTACATTACACTAAAGAGAATACAGACTGCCTAAAGTATTACTAAAAGAAATGTTAAACAAAAATTTGAAGGTTGTTTTTCTACTATTTCAGAACAGATGGTGTAAATTAATTTTGTTCACATTATCTGAGAAAAAGAAAAAAAATTAATTCACCTCATGTAATGCCTGTTGCAAGCGCTCACTCACCCACACAAGAACTCCAAAGGCCCCCTTCTGCAGCCAAATGTTTGTCATAGCAAAGGTTACATGCTCTTACAACCCACTCCTTGTATCCTTGTCCTGAAAACAGGCCTGCCTAGGACAGTAAAGCTCAGCACATCCAAGTGGACATCACTCTGTCCTCAGTGTGAAATTTTTACCCGACGAAACCCCATGACTTCAAAGGAAACTCGGGTTTCATCCGAAGAATCCAATTACATATTTCAGATTTAGGACGGACTGTCAAGTGCCAGCTGACAAAGTGATGTCCCCAAGTGTTTCAGGACAATGATATTCGAGATGAAATGCAAAGCCAGCTGTTTATGCCTTATCTAAGGAACATTTCAAAATGAGGAAATTATATGATGATTAAGTACCTCCTCCACCTCAGCAAAACATATTCCACTCTGTAGAGATCTTTGCAACAAGAATTTAGAAAGAATGCCTGTCATTAAAATAATTCAATGAGCAGTATTATCACCAATATCATCAAATCATAGGGATGGTACGAAAGATATGTAATCCACCTCCCACCATGAGATAGAGTCAGATACATTCTGTTCACGTTTATTAAAGTCATTACTAACACTTCCAGTGATGGAGACTCCACAAGATGCATTGGCAGAGTATTTTGTGGATAAAACTTTCGTAGGGTTTACCTCCTCTTCCTTCTTTCATTTTAGATGAATTTCTCTCCGTCCATGGCACAGAAAAGAGATTACTGGCCCAGTCTTTGCAACAGCCTGTACTGTGCTGTCTGCACTTGAAAACCTGCCTTTGTCCTACTCACTCCTCAGCAGGCTGCTCTTCTTTAGGCACAGAAAACATAACCCTTTCAGGGTTTCCCCTGGGGTATGTCCTTTGGACCTCTGATCAGTTTCCTGCCCTCTTCTCCACATCCAAAGCAGTCAGCACTTCAAGAACAGTGCTCCGAACTGAACACAGAACTCCAGCTGAGCGCTCACCGATGTGGGGATTGCTCCTTACAGGCTGTGGTCCCACATGCAGCCCAACATTGTGCTTTCCTTTATCCCCTTTTCATTGTGCAACAGCCCAACATCACCAATTCATGTCCAACCGCAGATCCACAGTAACCTCTATCCTTTCTTGAAGAGCTGCTGTCCCACTGGCTGTTCCCCAGCCAGCACTGGTGTTGAAAGTTACAAGGACACAGCTCAGTGAATCTTCTGGAACTACACACCACCACTGCAGCCTCTGTGCACCCAAGAAGACAAAATGCCCCTGCAATGCTGCTTCACAAAAGGCACCAAGTTGTGTGTAGATTTTCATCAGCATACAGCGCAAAACACTGGAAATCCATCAAGGACTGGGCCAGTATTTGCATGAACTTCCCCTCTTTTTATCTGCTCTATCCACCAGGAGCAGGGTGGAAAACCAGGCAGGACTGTTTCTTCCAAGGCTGAAATACCCAATTTTATGTCCTTGCTCTGTATAGAGCCTGTCAGTATAGGCAGTCAAGCCTAGTACAAGCCCAAGCACTCACCTACAGTGGCGTACAACAGAAAAAGGACAGGACCAGTGACCTCTGAAATAGGTATGGACAGACCTGGCTAGGCTGGAGTTGCTTTCTGGCAAAGCTTGGTTTCTCTTGGACATAACACAATGGATGACTTATTTGGCACCTTACATGCACAGTTACAAAGACCAGGCTTTGTGCAAGAAGAACTTATTTCTGCTTCCCGAAAATGAGAGTGACCTGAAAAATTATCAGTTTAGCTGATGCCTTTTTCACAGAGATTACACTATTCCAATGAAAGTGGATATTAAAAAGTGCAACAGCAAAGATAAGGCCCATTCAGCCCAAGTTACCACCAAGCTGTGAATAACTGCACATGACACTGAGCCACCACCTATTCCCCCTTCCATGAAGATGAACTGTCCTGCAAAGAGTTCACATGAGCCTGGAACTATTATTTTTCTAAGTCTTTAATCTCTAAGACTTTTAATTCTATTTAGGAATACATTACCAGATTTAATGTAGATAAAGAACTTATATTTGTTTGAATTCTCTTCAACCATCCACTACCTCCTTTATTTATTTAACTGTACGATTTCTGAAATCATATTTACTATCACCTAGGGGGCACATAATTGCTTTTTGCCATTATTATTTTGGCAAGTTTCCTTTGTTTACCCCCACTTCCTACTATAAAACCATTTTTCAGTTGCTCTGCTAAATTTTATGGCTGACATGAAACTTTATATATCAAATATTAGCATGAGGCTGAATGTATTTTTACACATTTTCAGCAAGTTTCAAAGCTAAAGTTATGGAAAAGAAATAGTTTCACCTGTGCTGAAAGAAATCTTTAACTATGCTTTTGCTGAGAAGCCTTCATTCCTCTATTGTTTCACAAACAAAAATTCTGCAGGCAGATACAACTATTACTTTCCTGTCGCTATCACCGAACAGCCGCTGAGTTTATGAACAGAAGTCACACTTCATCCCCAAGGATGGCTCACAGGGAGCTTTAGAGCTTCCTGTGCAAGTGGTTGCTCTGGCAGCTGAAGGTCTGCACCTTTGCTGATGACTTTTGTTTTGAACTGACATGGGTCTACGGGAGACATGCTCAGGGGGCTCCTTGCAAGCCACACAGAACCTCTTGCATTTAAAAATGTGTCTCCTCCAGAAATTTCCTCCCTGAGACTCTCTAAGCAAGCAGAGGAGATGGAGCAAGGACTGCTGCTGAACTACCACTTCTGAATGTGCTGCCAGCCTGCCCCGCTTGCTGTGACTGTGTTTGACGGGTAACCCAACTCTACGGCTGGAATCAGGGGGAAGACAACTCAGAGCTTTGCATGAAGAGGCCTGGAAGGTGGCAGAGAAGGATGGGAAGCCAGGATGCAGAATAAATTGTAGGGGAAGTAACACGAGAGACAGCATTATCAGAGGTGGAGTTTTTAAGGAAAAAAAACATGGCTTGTTTACGGAATAGCCTGGCAGAGAATGTAGCTTGACCCTCAGCTTTATTAGGTTCTCCCTGCATTTCTGTATCAACTAGCATAATACAATTACACTGCAAAATGATTATAATTACAAAATAATATCATTTATAGCAGCATTAAGCTGATGTGATTTATCTTCCCTAATGAGACACGGAAACTGATTGAAATTTTAAGAACAAAAATAAAATCATAAAATTTTGTTAGATCTGGAAATTTGTTCGATCTGTTTGGACTTGTGGGTGTATATTCGAAGAAAAGTTAAGTATTTGCTATCATAAGAGCAACTAAAAATATGCACCAAATATCAAGATAAAGGACTGGCCAGCTCTCCTAGACTAATTTTTCAGGTAGGTGAGAAAGCTTTCAGTCATACAAGATAGTCAGGATTCCATGTTAAAAATGTGACAAGGTTTCAGAATTATCAACTCAGAAGTTAAAAAATCATTAAATCAACGTGTTGCCTTTCTAATTTTATGTATTTTTTTAGATGTAAAGGTAATCATTCTCAAGTCAATTTACAGGAAAAAAAAGAACTATCTAAAAGCATGGAATGGATTGTATTTCCATATCACACAAACAATACAGTAGGTCACTTAATCCAATGTAAATGAGTTGTGAATTAAAAAGAAACAGGGGGACAGAAACTTGTGATAGTCAAATAATCATTGCTTTATAAATCTGGAAAGAATCAAAGTGTTCCCTGATCATCTTCCAAGGACAATGTTGCATTAAGAACGAACACACACTGAAAAGGTAGTAATTACTAGAAAGCACATACTTCCGTTACAAGAGGTATTTTTAAAATGTAGCAGGAAAGCCCAAGATTACTAATTCTATCTGCAGCTGTTACTTGCTAAAGAGTACTCAAGGACAATTTCACTCCAAGCATGTTCCTCTGTGCTTTGCCTTTGCTTACTTTCATACTGTTTAAAAAAACTAGTCACAAGTTGTCATCAAATTGTTTTGAAAGTCTACTTGCTGACAGACTTTTCTGTTTCTGCTTCATTTTTATCTCTTTTTTTTTTGTTCCACTTAGTGCAAATTTTCTTACCAATTTACAAAAAGGTATTTCATTCCAGACTAGTCTGATGCTTACCATAGGAATAAAAGAAAATAAGAATGTAACATGTAGGTACTACTTTTCATCCCTTGATCCTGGAGCACTTCACAGAACCAGGCAAGTACCACCACCACTGCTCTCAGAATGGGATACACCAAACCCTCTCCCTCCATGGCTTGACAAAGATCACAGGCACAGAAGCTGACTTGTTCCCTCCATAGCCCCAGGGAAGGTTATGTTCAGCAAACAGCTATCACCACGCCAGCAAATGAATTAATAAAGGAAGATTCATGATTTCCACTGCTTTGCTATCTCTTTATTACTCAGAGTATAATCCCCAAATCAACTTTTATCACAAGAGGCCACGTAATTGGTTCAGACACAGGAAAGAGACAGTAAAACTCAGTTTCCTGTAACATCCCCTGCCAGGAAGGATGGTTTTTCAAGACTGTTAGGTGTTAGGCATTCTCTCAACTACCACAGCTGCAATTAGATGCATTTTTAAGCAACCTATTAGTGGGAAGTATTGCTGTGTTTCCAGGTAAAGTCACTGCATACCATAATAATTAGCCAGGAAGTTCTTTATGAACAGTAAGTGCAGGAGGCCTGACATCACTTGGACAAGGCAATTTCCTTGGGTTTCCACTCATGGGCTCAGAGGTGATAATATGGCTGCATAGGACATAAATTTGCATTAGTTTGGGGGTTGGGCAGGTTTGTGTCTTTTTACAGAATTACAAAATTACAGAATTGAGCCTTTCTACAGTGTGGTGCACCTTACAGACTGTCATACTCTGCCAAAACAAATCACTGGGAGAAGAATCAGGAAAGGAAAATAAAGGAGATTTTATCACTATAAGCTGCTTCTATGGAGCTCAGAAAAAGACCAGCACATTGTCAGGGAACCTTGGGGAAACAGTCCTTAAACTCCTTACCAACCAGTTCCTGATGACACTTCCATTTTCTTATTTATGGCAAAATGATCACTGCAAAAAGCTTGCAGATGAGGCTAGAAGCAAAGAAAAAAAGATCATGACAGAAAGAAAATGGGAACCATGTACAGTAACCGTAAAATCTAGCAAGGAGAGATTTTTAATACTCACAAGCATATCCTTGCCACTGGTTCTAGCATGGTTTGCAAACAAAAAAGTGTAGCATCTATTAAAGGGGAAAAATGCTGCAAACCCATTTTCACCTGAGAAAGAAGGATGTTTCTGAACTCTCATGACAAAGTCACTTACAACTTAATGGCACAAAAGGGAGGGGACATGACCAGCCTCCTTGAGAAGCAGACATGCTACCCACCATGACAAGGCAGTGCTTATCCCTAGGAGACACCAAACAGTCAGCTCCTTGGAGCAGGAAAGCATGGCATGTGCTAGTGATGCTACTGTACCAGCATCAGGGTAGCACCTCAACCACTCACACAGTACCTGAAACCAGGAAGCGCCAGCTTCATCAATGCTCTGACCCCTGCTGGATCCTCCTGAAGATCAGCACCTCCAGGATCTCTCCTCTCTCTGCAGCAGCAAGAGGCAAGGGCAGGGGACAGGCTCCCTCTTACCATCCCATCCCCTCTGTCTCAGCAGCACTTCTCCATTTCCCCCTGTGTGGGATTATTGGGGGTCCTGGGAAATGTGAGGAAGGGAAGGGAAAGCTGCATTGAGGAAAGAAGTCCAGAAGATCAAGAAGAGGGTGCCACCATCCCTAGCAAGACCTTGTTACAAAAGCCTCTAAGAAAGTGATGTCTGCTTCTCTCTCCTTCCTCCCTCCCCACTTCCCAACAAATCCTAACCACCTAAGGAGCACAAGGCTAGTGAGGGAGAATGGGGCAGGGAGAGGAGGGCAAGGAGAGGAAAGATGTTCCAGTCTCTGTGTCGTGTCCTGATGAAGCTACCACACTCTTACCCAAAACCCTCAGCATCATGCTGCTGTGTAGTACCATTACCACTGAGCACATGCGGTATCACACTCACCCTGACCAAGAAAAATTCAAACAGCTGGGCAAGGATTTTACACTTCAGTAAATATGCCAACATTATAATAACTTAGAATTTGTATCAAATACATTTTCTATGGGAATATCTCACTTTATTGAACGTTTTCCATTTATTGCTAGGACAATTGGAAAATATTATTTCAGGTGGATTAGGTGGACCACAACACTTTTTAAAGTCAATCTAATACCACAATGTAGTTCTTTACCCTGGGAACATCCTGTTCCGAGGTCAGATGCTCATTCCCTTCCAGGACCGAGGGTTTTTCAGGCAGCTTCACATCCCAGAATTCAAAGCATGTTTCTTTGTGACAAAGCTCTCCAGTGCCTCTTGGACATTTAATTATGGGAGAAGGGTCTCGGATAATAAAATGGGAACATCATGCTCCTGAACTATAACTTCTGAAAAGCAATACACTGTGGTAGGGAAATGCAATTAAATTTTGAACTGACTCAGGAATTTCCCATGGAACATTAATTCTATTTTCTGCTCACCTCTGAATGTCAGTCTATTTTTCTCTCTCAGTTTAGGAAGCTTATAAAAGGTGCAGTGAACCCCTACTTCTAAATCTGTGGATTCTCCCTCCCTCCTTGGGGAGGCCATAGCCATGGGAAAAGTGCATCTGCAAACAGAAGCCTATTGTGTTAAACCTTATCAGAGGTGATGCCTATCCTGAGGAACTGCTACCTAGATACCCAGGTATTTTCACCCCTTCGAACCCCTTCTGGTCTGCAGGGCCTTTGAGAGCTCACATGACTTGCCTGAAGCTGCACAGGACCCTGTGCAAGAGCCAGAAACTAACCACAACTTCACCAAGACTCACTGCAAGTTTTACTCATCTTGACATTTTTTGTCTCAAAGGTCTTCCACTTCAACACAAAAAAAAAAAAAAAAATTACAGTAATTCCTTAATGTAATGTAAAAAAAATCCTTCATGTAAGCAACCGTTGGCCTGGAAATTTAGCACAGGACTGAAGTGCTGATCTGGTCTGAGCTATGTAAAAGAACACCCAGCTATTACAAACTGTAAAAGAACTGGCTTGATTTCATTTCTCATCCCTGCATCCGTTTTTTGTTCCAGATTTACCTTAAAGGTTATATATCTCTTTCTTCTCCATCCCCAACACTTAATCACACAGAAAACACTTCACAGCAGATTCACTCACCCAAACACACCCGAATGTTTTGCAAAATTCAGCCAAGCTGACCAATAGGGATGAACTCAATCAAATGCCAGAAAGATACCAAAACATACCAGACACATCATCTTTCCCTGAAACAGAGGAACTGTTTCTATTTTAGTTCACCCACTTTCACATATTTTGCACGACACACACTGTAATTATATGCATCTCTTCAGCACTGATATCTATAACCAAAAATGTCAAGCGTTTCAGTTATCCGCAGACAGCACCTATTTCCTATGGTTATTATGGGCAGTACTAACACGTCAGGAATTCTGAGTATGTTTGGGTGAACTGACACCAGATCCAAAGTTAGGAGCTCTTTTACTATGAGTGTAAAACACACATGACCAGAAAAAATGGTAAAAACAATGCTGGCATTTAGTCAAGGCACACTCAAAGCACAGATTCAGATGAAACTCTCAGACTACAACTTGTTGCTATATAACGAATATTACATCTAACTCGCAAATGAGTTGCTGTATTTTAAAATCCTTTTGGGTATAGGAACACCACAACTTCACCAGAAATGTTTCAGAAACTGCCTGAAAAAGACATTGATCAATGAGGCAATGTATCTGCCGGATACAGAAATTACTTCTGATAAGTTCTAGAAAGAACATGATAGCCTGAATTTCCTTTTTTTATTCACAAATTCACTATCTAAGCGAGGACTTCCAGGGGAATGCACATATTTTTAAATTAACTGCTAGAAGGACTTCGTTCAAAGAAAATGATAGCCAAAATGTTTGTTGTTTGTTTTGTTGGCTTTTTTTTTAAAAAAAAAAAAAAAAAAAAAAACCAAACAAAAAAAATTGAACTTCCAGTAAAAGCATTATTTGAGAACAAACAAACAAGGTTAAATTTAATTAACCCTGTGCTGTGATCAAATTCACCCATGAGGAAATAGTTTGTAAGTGAAACCACAACCAAACAAGCAACCAAACATTGGATTACATCCTCTCTAACATGGAAAACAACTCGCTTTTCAACTTTGTAATAATAAGCAGCACTTCAAACGGCATGTCCCGCTAACGAAGAGCAGAGGTATATAACAAAAATCATCTGTTAGGAAAACAACACTCCAAATGACAATGGTAAAATAAAGGCCAAGGCTCCCTAGGTATGCCAAGAAAAGTAACCTTGTGAGTTAACACTTCACTGAGGAATAAAGTTCAATTGCTCCATATGGAGAAAACGGGAAACTGAATCGCCCGGGGTAAGCATTACTTAAGTATCCACCGCATCCTAGAGGAACTGCCAGAGTGCTCTGCAGGCAGCAGGAAAGCCCAGAGGAACCACCCTAGCAAATGCATGCAGAGTCAAGCTTCCTACTTACCCTACTGTATGCACCATGATCTCTTTTGCCACCCTAGTAATTCCCAAGTATCCAGAATGATGTTAATTTTTTATAGGAATATTACAGCTGCTAGAGGAGACAGAGGCAAGCTGACAAGCGGAGCTTTGCGAGAAGCCGGGCAGAGAGGGATGAATTTAAACCTTGGCTCAAGATGCTGTGTATTCTGCGTCTATCTTTAACTTCTAAATGATTTGGTTTCACATTCCTCTGAAGTCCTGCTGGCAGATGCCTTCGTGGAGCTTTACCAATCGCAGGCACCCGGCCCCCTCTCCTCCTCCATCCCTCCACCTCCCTCCCTCCCTCCCAAGGCTGCCACTCCACCCCCATCTGCCCCATCCCCACCTCTCCTCACTCTCTCTCTCTGACACACACACACAGACACACAGACACACACAGACACACACACAGACACACACAGACACACATACACAGACACACACACACAGACACAGACACACAGACACACACACACACACAGACACACACACAAAGACACACACACACACACACACAGGGGCTTGGCGGGCAGGATTTCACGGGCTTCCAGCCTCGGTTGCCCGCCCACGTCTGAGGGAGGCGCCCGCCCGCCCGCCGCGCTGCGGGGCACCGGGGCCAGCGGCCCGGCGAGCAGCGCCACACGGAGCCTTCGGAAATCGGGGCAGGCACCTGAAATCACAGCTTGTGCCCACGCAGGCAGGGGCCCTGAGCCCCAGCGCCACCGGCCGAGCCGCGCTCCATAGCGGGACCCCTGCGGCGCATCTTCCGCAGGGGATCCCGAGCATAACGAGCTAGAGGCCTGGGGCAAGGCAGCAATTCACCCGCTCCTGGACGAAGACTCCTATCTGGAAGCTTACAGCACTTCTGACTGCACTTTACGGAGCAAGGGCATTAAAAAAAAAAACAACAAACCCACAAAACAAAAAAACAAAACAAAACAAAAAACCAAAACAACCAAAAACCCCACAAACAAACAAAACACACACACACACACAAAAGACACACAAAAAACCCCCCCAACCAAACAAAAAACCCCAACAAAACCAAACCAAATCGCCCCCCAAACTACCCAAAATAAAATATATAATAATAAAAAAATTGTACCAGATTTTGATTACAAAGCTTCTAAACTTCTGCTCTTAGTCCGTGGCTCCTTACAGTAACAATGCATTGCAATGTTGTTTAGACTCTGAAGTAACGAGACTACAGATTAATGACAGCATTCTAGGTGATTGAAGTGGGGAAAAATCTCCTTCCATGTAACTCAGAAAGTCAGTATCCCTACCAGAGGCTGCTAGTGTTGACACGAACCCCTGACTCTGAAGATCAGCCTTTCGAAGCAGCAGATTTTAATGCTCAAATGCATAGTCAGTTGAATACTGCTTGCCATCAAATCTGCCTTATCTCAGACATGGGCAGGAGCGGAACAAGCCAGGAGCGGAACAAGCCACAAGACTTTATGTAAAATGTATGAATTACTGAACGCTTTCGGTTGCAACAGGAAATACCAATTGCCAGTCACACCAATTCAGACAGAATAACCTAGTAAATCTCTCTGGTTTCTTAAGAGTTTTCAGCCTTTGTCTGAGCTGCTGCCAAGCAGGGGGTTGTAGGGATGCAGCCAAGCAAGCAGCAAGCACAGGTTGGGGCAGACGGGGCAAGGCCAAGCTGTGCCCAGAATCCCTTGGCTGAAAACACGGTTTGAAAATCCTTGCCAGTGCCCGATTTCATGGGGCATTACACTTTTGAGAACGCCACTGTTGAGAGTCTGGACTGATACAGCAGTAAAAGTGATCAACCAGGCTAATGAAGGAAACTGGTCAAACTTGCAAAGGCCTCAAGGGGGGGGGGGGGGGGGGGGGGGGTTTAAAAATTTAGCGAAAGGGCTGTATCATAGTGCATGTTAAGAAAGTCCCCACATCTCCTGCCTGCTTGATAAGAAGTGTGTTTGAGAACACAGTATAGCATACATAGTCTGATGAAAAACAGTAACTCCATAGTAATTTTCGTGGTCAGTCTGCATACACTGAAAGACAAGAGCTCTTCTTAACCTGGATTGAACTCAGGTTTGTGAGCTTGGAAGTGTTGCCAGCAACACAGAAATATTAAATAACAAACCAGCTGACAAGTCCTGAAAAGTTGAAAGATTTTGAATCACTAACATTTGTTACTATTAGCAAAGCCAGAACAAGTACGTTCAATACCTGCCTTCCAGAGTGTGTTAAAAACTCCAGCTAACCATGCCATGGACTTCCTGCCAGATGAAGTCACTTCACCGCTTTTTTCTCAGGATTCCTGATACAACAGTTCTGGGCATGTGTCTATTATTCAGGTTGAGGAGCTGCAGTGAACTGCAGGAAAGCTGCCTTGTCTGGCACTGCTTTCTGACAGAGCCACCTCTAACACTGCTGGCTTATGAATCTCTCAGAGCACAGAAAATCAGAGCCAGAGAATTCCCGTTGAAATGGTGCAAGTTCATGTAATGCAGTACGGACATCAAGTAATTCTTTTTCCCAACTGTTTGTAAAGATGTCAGCCTTGAAGGGCAGATAATCACTAGAAGCAGAGACCAACTGTTAACAGTAGGTTTTAAAAACCACAGTGCTTAAGATGCTCAGAGAGACAAAAGAACAAAGAAAAGCCTTTGTGCCTTTGTGGCTGAGGGCTCCTTTCTAATTAGGGCAACAAGGAAGGAAGAAAGAAGCACCCCGTGGAAGAAGGTGCGATGGACAAATGTGATGATTCAGAAACGAAGTCATGAACAGGAAGGATTAGGACTGAGCTGTTTATAGGACTTCAAACTACCTCTAGAGAGTGCTTAAGTGTTAGGGAAAACAATGGCAGGGAAATCCACGGAAGCACATCCACGCTTTTATCTAAGCTTGTGTGTTTCCCTTAGTAGATGCAGAGGGAAAAGGGATTTGGCTTTGAATCCTCTAACGGACCACTGTTTGCTTCCCATGCCTCCTAAGAGGGTATGTAAAAACCTGAGAGTATGGGAAGAGCTTTGAAAAATGACGCTGGAAGTTACTGGGAAACCTTGGATGTCAGCATGGACAGCATGATCCCAATCTCATGAATGAGACAGTTCGAGGTCATATGTCCAAAAACTGTGTCACATAAGCCAAAGGAGAAGACAGGTGTCCAGTTTCCTCAGATGAAGAGCTGTGCAGCAATACCAGGGTCTAACACACAACACAAAGCGTACAGCTGCGAGAGTTACCACTGCTGTGACAGGGAATACTACACTCTCAGCCAGGTCTGTTGCTTATAACCGTCATCAGGTATAACAGATCAGGGACTTCTGTGGCATTAAATTTGAGATATATGAAAACATATTAATAGCAAGTTCTTGTGGAGGAGTGGGAGCTCGAGTTGGAGCTGGCACGGGAGCAGACAAGGGAGTGACAGTAATTTGGTACCAGTGACAAGTGTAAAGAGGTAACATGTTTGGAGCCATGTGACTTCCTACCGATTCCCAATATAGCCAAGTGCCTAAGAGGCATGATCTGTCCCTTCATGTTTAGCTATTTATAATGTGCACAGAATTTGCTCTTTGTCTCCCCTTGTCTGTCAGTGTCTTCAATTCATTAGTCTTGGCAGTCTTAAGATTTGGGCTTACTGGGACAAGCAACATCTTCTACCCTACAGGCTCAATCCTTCTAGGTCTTACTCAAGAGTATTTCTTCCTCTTCAGAATGATCTTGTTAACCTCTGCAGAAATTTCAGCACAGGTTTGTTCAAGAGTAAGAGCTCTGGAGTAGGGACTGTAATTGCACTGACAGGCACGCAGTTCCTGCCCGTCACAATAGATTCAGCACTCTTTATTCAGTATTTCTCAACCTGCACACCCCTGAGTGCCCCAGCTGACCTCCAGCCAAGCCTACTCAGCTACGTACTTACACCAACAGCCCTCTCCAAAATGGTCCAGCAGCTGAGTTTTGGCCAAGTATTGATCCATGTGCTGCTTCTCTCCTGCCTACCACTTTCTTTTTTTTTTTTTTCCTTAAAGAGGTGGGGGACAGCTATTGCAGCAGGTGAGGACAGGGGGCTCTTGGTGGCAGCCTCCAAGCACCCACTCCCTTGCTGCCCCCCCAACCATGCAGTCTCCAACATAGCAGGACACATGTGCCCTGGAAGGAAACCCAGGGGATGGACATGGGCTCACCCAGAACAAAACACTGCCCTGGTCTCCTAGTGTGGAGTCTGACTGTTCTGGGCACAACACCCTTACCATTTCCCTGAGGCTCACTGGGTAATGGCAGGAAGCTCAGTCACTGAAAATGTTCAGATGGGTTAGCTCTGTTATTTGAAAAACACGTGCAAATTGTTCAAACTCTTGATAAGCATTCAAAAGTAAATGGGGAATGCACTTAGTACATACTCTGCCACCAGTTTTGCAGCAACAGAGGATTTTCTGTGCTTTTTTTGTTCTTGATTTCTACGTTTCTGTAATTCAAGCCGTAGGGAAAGAAGGGAGATCATCCATGGTCTCAAACTGAAGCTTCAGGAACAAATCATATTTTCAATCACTCCATTTTACTGAATAAAGGAAAAATCTATTATTTGCTCTTTAACATGTCTTTCCTTTTTCTATGTCTTGTATTTATACTTTTGGTGAGAGTTTTTGGTATCAACTCATGGCTTAAACCAGTATTTATCATCATATATAAGCATGTCACATGTACAGGAGCCAGGATGTAAAGACTTTGGCTTTATTTTTGTACACAAGAACAAAATTTTAACATTAATTATGAAGAATTAAGCAACTTTTGAAAAACTCTGTCCCTTTGCCTTTACCAGATGCATTTTCAAACCAACTTGAAAAACACCGAAGGGGAGAACTTGAACAATTCACGTTCCATTTATCTTTACGATAAATACAGGAAAAAGATTACTATTTGTTAGGTACCCAAACCAATCAACAAAATTAGGATGTGAGATATAATAAAATGAAGAGCAACTTTTAAAAAATGAAGTTTTGTAGGTAAATGGATAATGTTACCAGACTGAAAAATATCTTTTCTATAAAGAAAAAAAACCCAGGTAAACCTAAGCCTACAAAGTGCTGAGGCCTGGAATAATCTTTCTGGAATTGGTAGTGCTCCTGGATAAATAAAAAGGCTGCTTTCAGCCTTTCTAATATCATCTATTATTTGTCCTCTACCTGAAAACGCTGAACTTTCAAGGTTTGAAGTGACAGCTATAGTTCATTTAAGTTGCTAAGAGCAGCGCACCTAATGAAGATTGTCTTCCTCAGGATTTATGATCCTCTGCTATTTATTGCTTCCAACAACAGTAATGTCTGTTTCCTCTAAACTCGTATGATCACTCCTGCCCCTCCAGACAGGAGAGCTGCCCACCTCAGATTCCAGTTTCATGCAGACAACCTGCACTGCCACCTTCACAATTATCCTTTTAATTTCCCTGTGATTGTTGTTCTTCTAGATACTGCCCTCAGTTATCAATATTCCCAGCTCCCTTCCACTTTCCCTTTTTTATTTCCTTCCTACCTGTGGAAAAAGCAGCAAGCAGGTTGTGCAGCTTGATTCAGAGCTCTGTGTGCTCAGACTGAGCAGCCAGCACACATGGGAGCTGCTTTAGGAGGGGAATGTTGCATGTCCTGTTCTTTTTTGGGTTGATATCTTGGATTCCACTTCAGGAGAGTCAAGGAGAATCAGTACAGATGAGATTTCTTCCTAGGTGTTTAATTTAGCAGAAGGTGTCTAGTGAGTTCAAAACTACTGGCCGTGGCCAGGAGTGTGAGACAAATAAACATAGCATGACTGTGTTCCCTTAAAAAGCCAAACTCTGAAAATAAACAAACAGCCCACATACCAGCTAAAAAGATTCATGACACAGTCTTTGCTCCAGCAGGAGATGCTCTTGTCTTCTCAATGATAAGAACCCTCTGCTGCTTCAAAGGCTTTATGTCTGGACTAACCAAATATAAAAAACGTAGCAAACAGTGCTAATTAACAGAGCTCATTGCAGCTTGTTCTTGGAGAGGAAAAGTGAAATATTTGTGAAAGTAAAGATGACAACACCAAAACTTGTCTTGTCACAACATTCACTTGAAAACAATGTCCTTATTCCTGAAATTATTATATATTGACATTTTTGTTATGAAGATGGCTCTGTTACCCTGTCTCACTCCAGCTCCTTGGTTTCATTGCAGTGCTAAATTCTGCACTGAAAATGGTTTCCAGTAAGTTATTTCACAAAAATGCCACAAGCGTTATCTCTTTATATTTGCCTGGACAGACAACCCCAAGTTTTTTGTGGAAATTCAGCCATTGCGTGAAGTGTGCATGCGGGCAGACATGACTGTGGCTCGAGTGACACACGCACTTTTTTCAGAACTGGAAGAGAATAATCGGTGAAAGAGATTCTCTCCTCAGTTGAGCTAAAGGTAGGAACAACCCCGTTTCATTTATCCCACATCCCACCAAAAAAACCCTCCTACTCTCAAATAAAACTGATTTTATTTCACCCTCCAGACGAAAAACTTGGAAAAGAAATTACGTTTTTTTTTCCTTCATAAAGAAAAAAATACACAGCAAGAACACAGAAGGAGGCCTGGAAGCCTCAGAAACTCCTAATGAGAGCTGGAGCATTAATATATAGGCCAACACCACGAATCCCATCAGATCAGTTATGTAAAAGCCAGTGGCGCCTGACTTCTCTCTGAAATGCATCAGTGGCCTGCAGGGCTGGGGGAGGTGTCCCTGCCACACAGCCCTCTCCTTCCCTCGGTGTCCCGGCCCCAAGGCAGCACGGATCCCTCGGGACCCCGGTGCTGCTGGGGCTACAGGGACAGCAGAGGAGGGCTGAGCAGCCCGAGGGTCTGCGCTGGGGCGGGAGCACGCAGGGTGAGACAGCCCGGGAGAAGCTTGTCCTACTGCTCCCTCTGCTGTACCCATCCTGTGGAGAAATCCCAAATGTCAGCGCGGAAAGCCGGGGTAAGGCATGGCAGCTTTGAGCGCGGCCTGCAGGTAGCACAGGCTTGGAGAAGAGATAAAGTGGCTAGTGATGAGGCAGAAAGCACCATCACACTCAGGAGATGGCATGGCACGGACCTTTGTGTGTCCAACCTAGCAAATCTCTTTGGCTCTGTACCTGCCAGGGTTTCACTTCACCGCTTCCAGAACGGCGCAGGGGAATAAAGGCTCTCCTTGGCACGATCACCTCACTTCGGGACACGAATTTAGATCATGATCTCATCTTAGGATTCGGATGGGTGTCTGGATGAGCCCCAGAGAAAGGCCCAGGAGGCTCCCTTGGCAGGGCAGTAGCCAAGTCCCACGTTAGGGAATGCCGGCAGCAACACTCCCCAGCAAAGAGGGAAAACAGTCCACCCTGAGTCACAGCAGTGCCACGCCACACATTAACGACAGGGAGCACAGGGAAAAAACAAAAAAAAAAGCAAAAAGGAAAGGGAGAAAGTGGCTTATGGTAACGAAGTCCATTAATCATGTGGTAATTAACAATGTGATTGTTTTAGAGAATGTTTTTTTCTAACCAAAAACAACCTGAACACAACTGCAGTCAATAATCCCACCCTGTACCCTTATTTCTGAGGGCTGAGGATTTGGCAGAACTGGATACCACCTATGGAAGACATCAGCAGCTGCCATTAAAGCATTTATTTGAACACTGGGAAAACTTGTACCCCAAGGAAAATACATATTCTCAGACATTCAAATATTACAATGTGCTTTCTGCAATCTTCATAGCAATATTTCAGATACTCCACACTTTCCTCTTAGCACTAATTTATGGAAATCCAAGCTAAAGAAGAAACCATTTCAAATGAAGAAATGTCTCTCAAGTACTTTTTCTCTGAGAAGGTGCACACTCATCAGAATTGGGAGGAATGATGAGAAGAATCAGCACCTTCAGGAAAAGTGGACACTTTCCATAATAAAAGAGGGGATGAAAGGCTGGAGTGCAAGGTTAGGGCTTTGAAAATTCAGCCATACACTCATCTTAAACCTTCTGGAGAATCTCAGGAACTTTACACAACTTGTACCAGAAACAAAACAACCCCTCCTCATAGAAATATGAGACAAAAACAAAATTAATCAGTGAGTTCCAGAAAGGCAGTGTTAACAGAGAAACTGCATTCACTTCTTTTCTCCATGCCCCAAGTATTATTTCCTCCTATATTACAGAACATCTACCAGCTAATGAAAATACGGGAAACCAGACTTTATGATATAGCACGGTGATAAAATGAATTATATTTAAATGTCAATGGAATCTATGCAATAGAGCAAATGTGGAAGAAATCCATTCAGTAATTTTAAAGTTGTGAATAATTAGCATGGCATTTTCAAATGCACTTGGTCAAATTCATGACCTAATTCTGCTCTAAATTCTTTAATTTTAGTTTTTTCGAAGCTATATGAGCCATGCAATATTGCAGTAGTGCTAGTAGTGAGTCCTGCTGAAAAATTCCAGCCTTAAATGAAGGACTCCAGCAAAAGAACGGGACAATGGCAATCTGGGGCAGAATGAAGCCCATTATTTTCAAAGGCAGCACTCCAGATCTTCCTGAGTGCAAACAGTTTGACCACAGGACTAACACAATGTACCTAATTCCAACTTGCCTAAGTGACTGGAGCTGAAAATATAAACTAAACAACTTCCAAGGGAAAATCCAGATATTGAAAAATATTTTATCTGAAGTAAGCCAGTAATAATTGCAGATTATTTTGACATTGCCCTCTTAAGTGTCATGATGAACAGCCAAGTGTTAGGCACAGAGACCAAGCACAGGTCTGGTCATAACCTACTCACTGTCAGATGCCACAAAGCTGCTCCTTTTTATAGCACCTCCTTCCATCTCGCTGAATTCATCATATTTATCCCCAAATAAAAGAGATTACAGAGGGGTTTTTTTGCTTTGTTCAGAGAAGCACATGCTTTATGCAAGAGCCTCAGACATTCCAGTGTAAATTATTTGTAGTTCTTGCTACAAAAAGTCTTGCTCCAGGACTTTGTGACAACACTGACTACCTGAGGGAAATCAAATTAACAGCAGCTGAGACAGAACTATTAAAGGCATGCTCTCCCCTATGTACAGTAGTCTGCTAATGTATCCACAGGCACTGAGAGAGTGAGGATAAAGCAAGGACATTTCTCTGAACCATCACTATCTTTCCCATTACTGTTCTGTTCTTCCGAGGGAGCTGTGGATGCAGTGATATTGATAGGCACTGGGGTTCCTTGAGCCTCAACTCAAGCATGCAGATTTTACAGACATGCACACCATGAAGACAGTCGCTTCCAAAATAAATCAAGCAAGCTTTTTGGTTAAGACTACAGAGGTAACTGCAAGGTTGTTGCTTGTTCCGAGTCTAAGGACGCAAGGAAGTGGCAGGCCTAAAGCCTCTCTTCTGCCCCCATGCCCTCAGGAGGCACCATCCAGCCTCCAGAGAAGGAGGTGGGTTTGGGATGGCAGCCAGCCTCTTCCTGCACAACCTGCCAGGGCAAGATGCTCTCAAAGGAGCTGTACACATGCCCCTGCATTAGCACCTCCTGCTCAACGAGGGAGATCTCTCCTGCCTCCGGAGAAGGGCAAAGACACATACACTAGCAAAATGTTCCGTGGCAGGGTCCACATTTGTAACTGGGAATACCACTCTGAAATGCAGGCAGGAGACCACCACACCGTGCCCATGCTGCTCAGGCACTACCCGAGAGGTCAGTGTGGCAGGGCTTGTCGTTAAACACCATGCTAGCAGTGGTAGAGACCTGACCAGGTCTCAGCTATGTCACAGGTTTGTTTTGGCAATTTAGTAATTCACACATTTACTTCCTCTCTCCCACTTCTCATCTGCTTTGTCTGCATAGCCTTCAGTGGTTTTAAGGTGGGTGTCATGTTTCTAGGTGCTCATAGCAACTAAAACTTTGAGTACCTTTAACCTCCTAGCACTACTGGGACTGAATATTGAAAAACATTCAGGTAACATTTTTATTCCATTTAGTGAATGAAAAAAATAACTGAGTTGAAAGAAAAATGCACCTTGCTTCAAAAGCCTCTTTAATCAGTCCCAGAATCTGAACCAATGCTGAGCATAAAGATTTAAATTTGGCTTAATGAAAACTGAATAGACCAAAAACAACAAAAGAAACCTCTTTACAAAAGGTATGGATTCGACCCAGCCAATAAATAATTAAAACTCCTCTCTGTTCCCTTCCACTTTCTATTTTAAGGCTTTTCATTATATGGGATCAAAGTCAGCTCGAGTTGGAGAGAGTTAGACAAATCCATCACGGAGACAGAATGAATGTATGATCTCATCCCCTGTGACAGCAGCCCGACGGTACCACCTGTTGGAACTCGGCTCATACCACTTCTGATGACACCGGCAATGTCAACCAAATAGTTCAGAATTCAAGGTGGGGGGGGAACACTTTCCACCTAAGCAAAAAAAAAGAAAAAAAAACCCCACAGCTGTAAATCTGGCATGAGGAATGCCTTTGCAGCTAGCGCTGCCAAAAGAGCAGCCACAGAAAGGGTTCAGACCCCATGAACATAAATCACTCTGGGCCTCAGAAAATCAGTTGTACAAAGAAAGACTGATTTCTGTTTGGAAAAGAGTCAAATGAGAGAGCAATGCAAGACAGCTGTATAAAAATTACAAATATTACAAGTAAGGGAAATTAAACATCCTTATTTATTTTCTCAAAATGAAAGAAAAAGAATACACTGAAGCCAGAAGAAATAATCAGGACATATGAAAGGCAAGTTAAACAGGGAGTTTAAAACTGACAGGCAAATTTAAAAGAGATTAAGGAAAATTCTCTTCTACCTTTTGAAACTTAAAATGTAAGTTTACCCTGTGGAGCTGTCTGCAGCATAATATAATTTGGACCAGAAAAGACTATATATAAAAAAAATTCATTAGATTGTTAAGGAATACCTGCATGTTCCCATTAGAAACTCATCTGTTTTCAAAAGAAATAATATAATCCTTAATGAATCTTGCTTTTTTTAAGCAATAGAAGAAAAACATTTATACTTCCTGACACAAACAATGATTAAGTGTCAGGGATTAAGACATCACCCTTAAGGGGAATCCCCAAGGATTAAGAAAATCCCCCTCTTGTCACATTATTCCGGAACTGTCAGCTGGCCAGTTCCTGAGCACTGTCAGGAACAATGTACTGGACCAGATCCAACACACCAATGTTTGGTTAACCCTAAAGTTCAGTCAAGAGATTTCTGTCCAAAACGCTTGTTCAAGGAAAAAGATGACAGCATTGTGAGTGTACCATAAAGCTTTGTGTTCTAAACCATTGTTCTGCTCCAACTGCCAGTAGCTAGAAGCACTTCAAGATGAAGGCAGCAAGCATACATCAACCCTACTTGGTTTGGTATATAAAACCACTTTGGTCTAGATCTGGGTCAAGATACACTATTTCACTTCTTTGAGCTGCTTGATGTGTTCAACACAAACTTGACTTTGGGTTGAACCACTGCACCAGGCACACTTGCAGTTCTAGGAGTTACAGGGTATTCTGGCTGATTAAACTTGCAACTACACAGATATGAGTCAAACTGTAAAGTTATTTCAGATACAAAAAAAAAATCACTGCTGTGAAATTCATGCCATTTTTTCGCAGTCTACTAAGATGAAAACAAAGAAGCAGTTTAGCACTTAACTAGCTGAAAGAGCTATTTCAAAACATGCTCTAGATTAAGACTGCACAGCAGGACCTTTTCCCAGTGAAAAAAGGCACTCTGGGGACAAGTAGAGGCCCCCAACAACAATGTTGTCTTCGGTGACCTCATTAGCATCTGATATGTAGAAACATCTTCTTTAAATGTGTGATTTTCCTGTCTATCTTGGAAAGGCCCTTTATTAAAGTCATAAAATTACTTTCATTTGGTACCAAACAGATAAATAAACCAATGTTATTCAGGCCCAGCAGCTCTTCAAATGAACGGGGGGGAAAAAAAGAAAAAAAGCCTGTAATAAAAAAAAATAAATTGGAAATGTTTTGATGCTTTATGTGGGAGTTAGCTGTATGCAGAATTGAACTGTATTTTCTTGGTTTAGCTGAACTAAGCTGTACTGACAAGAGCATGCTGAATTAGATCTGGTTGTAACCTGAGGTGAACCTGCAGGGTAAACCTTACGTCACTATATTGCTGCAGTTCTTTTCTCCATGAGCAAATGTGGCTCACTTCCTTCAGTCTCTGAAATGCCGTATCGTGTGTGCTGGCCATGGAGTAAAAGTCTAAATAGAGCATGTTTGGATTTATTCACTTCAGGCCTCTGGGAACGGAACTGAGCTACTGGGAGAGACTGAAATAAGAGTACAAAGACTCCTACAATGGAGGCAAATGTGAATGTAACAGGGTACAGAATGCATCCTGTATTTAAAGCCATTTACCCACAATTCCGATTTGTACTTTTGGGCTTTCGCCTACCCAAGGAAAACTAACACCGTGTTTCTCTCTCAAAGCCATGTAGGGACAACTTGCCTTGCACTGTGGGGTAATTGACCCTAAAAGGTGACAATGTCAAGCCCTTCCTGGAGACAGTAATAAATACTTAATTTCTACAGCACCATCCACACAACTTTGCAGAGTAAGATGTAACTTTCTTCCAAGAGCCTGGCAACTCTTTAGCATGAAGGACAATGAAGATATATGGTATACGGCATGACAATCCCCCCTGCCAAATTTCCATGACCACATCATTGCTTCAGAGATGTAACTGAGCAGATAAAACTGTTTAAGTTCTGCCTTACAGCCAGGCCTACAAAATGTGCTCTGTGTTCCATCTTCAGGCATGTTGCTAAGCACAAAACTACTCTCACAGAGCCAGCTGGAAGCCTCAGTGGCACAAGGTAGATGGGCACATAACCCTCTGTTATTTCAGTGCCTGATGGCTCCTTTCTTTGCTAGCTTTATCCCTGACTTTCTGTGGCATGGCAGACCACACAGGAGCCCTCCCTGAATTAATCCATATACTTGGAGAAAAAGCAACTCTATTTACAGTTGCACTAGATAGGTAATAGACCACTGTACACAACACAGGCTCTTTACCTGCAGCCCCTGGAAGGAGTCCTCTGCCAGCTCAGCTGGAATGGTAGGGCACTGTAATAGGTTTTTTGTTCATTAAGTGCTATGGTGCTAAATGTTATTTTCCAACTGTGTATAATAATTTTTTTTAAGAAATTCAGGTACATGACCTTGATAATGATTTCTCTTCAGCTCATATGCAATGGAGATGTTCTGGAGACACCATGATTTAGCTAAATAAAAATATAAATCTCCATATAATTTCATCACTTCAGGCCTTGACTAACTGGAAATCCTCCTCCTACAGAATTTGTCATGATTTCCTCTGAGTTCAATGCAAGAAGTGCACAGCTAAATTATGCAGGACTATAAACTTACATAACCGTTTGTAAGACAGAAGAACATAAAAAAATAAAGGAGCTTTAATAGTTTGGACTATAGAGAAGTCCAACATAGAATTGAGAAAAAATTATTTATCATTTGTTCTTCAGGTAGAAAGGTTTACTAATATTTAATTAGTATAAATAGAAGTAAATCTGAGAATATACTGTCATTTCCTTAGACATATGGAAACCAATAGCTAGCAGAACTAATCATGAAGCAGCTACCTGAACAAACATCAATATAATATGTAGAAAGGTGTGTTTACATTAAGAAATCATCCATCTCTTGTCTTAGTTTTCCCTCTTGAACAGCAGTGGTATGATGAAGGAAGCACCAAAGGGGATGCACCCACATGGCTCACTGATACCACTTGCACACAGTCTTGAGTATCAGGCATCCACAGCAAGCATATGTAATTCCTTTCACTGCCTACCTACCAGGAGGTTCATCAACAGTCTACCCTTTATGCCTTTTGCTAGTTTACATTCTCCTTTCCTTGGAGCAGAGTCCCACATTACTCAGGCAGCATTCTACTCTCAATGCAAGGATCTGGAGGGAAATAAAATTCATCAATCCTCTGCCTGGTTTAGTAAATCTCTCTCACACTGTACATCATTCCCTGCGGCCCTGCAACTCGAGCTCTTTGGCTCTCTGCTTGTGGGGCTCTTTAATCCTTTAGCTTTCTATTTGGATGGTTGTGGGCACAATTTGCCCAACCCCTGGTCTCTTTTTCTAGTGTCTGATAAGGATCTTTGCTCTCACTTGTGGTCTCTCCTGCCCCTGCTGAAACAGCAAAGAGCTTTTTACAAGGTCATGTATATACATACCTTATAGTCAGGTGTTCTTTGGCTTACAATGAAAGCCACAGGAGAGCACAAATGAACCTGAAAGGGTTCAGGATGCAAGGTACTGTTGTAAAAATTATACTTGGATACAACCTGAAACGGGGATGAAAAGTGGACTCCTTAGCATATGACAGCTTTTCAGCATACTCCAAGCATGTGCATTTGGAAATTCTTGGTGCTGTTCCTCATGCAGATTACAGTTTGCAGCTCCCTTGCACTATTCTCCCATTAGGTATGTGAATGAAGCATAGAAACAATTTGTTTTATCACCACCACCCTCACAAAAGAATTAAATTAAAAACAGCAGTATGGCATCACTTTTAACAGGGCACTAAAATAAAATATAATGGCTGCAGACTTGCTCCTTCCCTTCTATAGCAACTCCTGTAATGGGAGGGAGGGTGCAGCTCTGCTTAGGATCCTTCTACTAGATTTTGCCCTGAGAAAAGGTTTGTTGAGAGGGAGGTCACTGTGGGCTAAGTGCCAAAACCCATGCCTGTAGTCTTGGTCCTCAGGCCATTTAGTTGGAGGAGCTGATGATCTGTTTTGCTGTTCCATCTTGCTGGCAGCCCATTTCCATGGTGATGCTCTTCTAGAGAGACCTGCCAGCCAAGCAGCATGGGGGTCCGTTTTGTTGAGAAAGCTTCTCAGTTTATAGCAGCTTTACTGTAAACCTAATACAGGTTGCTACTTTTCAATTTTTACTTTCCCAGGGGCAGATGGTGGTACCAATATCCACAGCTTGCCCATTCCTTTCCTATCCTACAAGACGTTGCAAGTCTACACCTCAGAACGCTGAGGGGCTAACAAAATAGCGGGACATGGCTTGTACTGCTGACATCCATCTGATACAACTACATTTTTTCAAAACCACTGGGCATGAATCAGGTCCAGGGAAAACTGAAAACAATAATCTGAGCTTTAAAAACCCAAGAGACTAAAGATGTCTGCGTTATGCAAGTAATACCTAACAAAGCTCTTCCGTTGCTCCCTGAGATACACGACACTGCTTACTGTTGGACTTCGAAAATGCACAAAAGTAATTACCTGCATATCTTAAACTGCTGTCACATCTAAGAGGAAGGTTACTGGGGCTAAAATAAGGGACAGAAACAGCCTGTAGAGGAATTTGGTGTTTTGGCTTAATTAACACTTTATACTTAAGGATATATTTGGCCGCTGGTATTTAAGGATTTTCTCCACAGAACACTCATTAAGTCCTACAAGGAATGTATGTGTGCCATTTCCATCAACACTACTGGATTTGCAGGTTAATTGAGATTCCCCCTTGGGTTCACAACTCCAGCACAAAAGCCCTTGGCTTCACAGAAGACAACAAACGTGTGAAGGAGTACCAAGGACAGAGGAGCTACCCAGAGATACTTCTCTGCAGCCTTTCAAACAGCACTTGGAGGAGATGTTTGCCATCTGCAAAGAGACTGCCATAGAGGAAGATTTGGGAGCAGGCTAGGGGCTGGATCACAGGACCCAGCAGTCCACAGGTCCTGAGCACAGCATTCCCAGCAGCGGCTGACTCCAACCATAAAAACAGCGGTGGAAGAGCCAACCCAAAGTGTTAAATCTCTTCTAGCCCTTGCTCAGTGATCTGCCCAAGTACTACTCTGCAAACATCCTGTCATGCAGGAGTGGTGACCCTCTGTAAAAATTTCATGCTGTGGATAGGAAAACCATTTAACTTGCTTCCTATAGTTTTATGCACAAATGCCTAGAGCTTTTCCCTCTAATACATGCATATATTAAATTTCTGTAACTGTGAGTTTTGTTACCAGAAAAAAACCCTGTGAAACAATCAAGTTTTCCTAATACTTCTGCCACATGCAGAGTAAGCATTATTGTGAAAGCTGTGTGCTCAGAATGTGTTAATTGCCAGGTCCCAGGAGCACTCCCTTTAGCCCACTCCACATCTTCTTATATAATAGCCTTTACCATACTGTGACGAGAGTCACAGACCCATATTTCGAAAGTTCATTATTGTTGTTTAAGTTTAAACATAATCATTAAATGTAAAGTAATTTCTTAATAAAATTCCGCTGTGGCTTACTACAATTCTGCATCAGTAGTAAGTATTTATTTACCTTTGAATTATTCTCAAAATACTTTTCATATGATTAGAAAAGGTCCTTTTCACTAGAACACAAGTATTTTTCACTTAAAAGATAATGAAGATGGCAATTAGAGATTTATTTGTATCTGATATCCTAAAACCTTCTCAGCTGCCATTTATTAAAAAAATATTATGAAGAAGCCAAAGAACACTACAAATTCAACCCTAGAGTGCTCTGTTTTACATCTCTGTTGGACAAACAGCATTAGGACATGAAAGCCATTAACCTCTTTTGTTGAGGGTCATTGCATTTATGACATGACAGACGTACCAGCATACACTTAATTGTAAAGGCTGTTTGCACATAAAATAAATAAATGGTCAAACTAAAATAGCTTCCGAAACTCTGTATCTGTAGTCTATATATTGCCACACAACTCTCAAGAACTTGCATTTCAACTTCCTAGTAAGAGTTCAGAACTGTTTTCAAATTCATAGAAGTTTAGAGAAAGGAAGTGAGTAGGTGAAGAAATTGTTTTTTCTATCCAAAAATATGACACTTTATTAGTATGTGACAGAATTAAAATTTCTTCCTTTGTAAAAAAAAGTTTGTTTTTCTCTATACACCCAGGTTGGCAATTGCTTTTATCGTTCCACTGAGCTGTTCTACAATATCTTAAGAAGAAATTTTCTGGGCGCAAACTAAGAGAGCAGAGTACTTTATAAGCATGTTTTTCCTGAACCATTTTGTATTTTAGATTGTAGATAAACATGTCTTCACAACTGCCCTTCTCAATTTGACTCTTTCCCTCATACCTCCAATGATGTCATTGTCCTGTATATTAATTACTTACTGCTCTGAGGTCACAAATTTTTACTACCCGACTTCACCATGGGATCTATCTGAGGATCAAGACATGACATCAGAACACAACAGCTATGTCTCCTGGATAGAAGTCTCAGCTCTCTACAGTCTTGCAGACATTTCTTCTGCTTTTGTTGACTTTTTACTGTTTTCTCAGAGCTACTGAATTATTCATCTGTCAACATAAATGTAGAGTTCATCATATAAATAGGCAAAGTCACCATTTTAGAGCAGACATCCAAAGATAAATTCATATAAAGGCTTTTTATAGATCATTAAACCTGCATAGCAAAAGACACAATATACCACAAATGTAGTAGACAGAGTAGGACTGAAGTTGAATGTAAACTCTGAGTAGAGCAGTATTCCAGCCTACTCTCTGCTATGCTACTTTTTACAGTAAGGCTTCCATTCTGATTTGCAAAGCCAGTTCCTGCTTCTTGCCTCAGTTGATACAATCCCAAAAGTGACGTTCATCTCAACAAACCTATCTATTAGACTGTGTCAGAAAACTTCCTTTCTCTGTACTAATATTTGCTTTCCACGCAGAGCAGCTACTTCCTACCAGGTATTTTCAACCTGGACCTATCTCTTGGCAAGAAATCTACAGATCTGAGTGAGACAACAGTAAGGTAGAACTAAATACTCTCAAAACATCCATTCAATATTTTTACCTTTACAGCATGGATCCTGTTAAGATTGCTAAATATAGGGAATTTCCATATGTTCTGCTCACCTAGACTTCAGTGAGAATAAAGGGGACAAAAGACTTATTTGTCAGTGCTTAATTTACCACATGAATTTTATGCATGGTCAGTTATACTACATAAAACAATCCTAAAGCTGGTTCATGCATTTTGCAGACAGCTTTATCAGATAAAGACTGAAGATTCAATTTTAATTTAAAAAGAACAATTACCTTTTAAATAACAGCTTGAGTTAACAAAATGAACAGATTCATCACTCAGTGGCAATAGGATCATATTGTAGGTAAAGAAAGCCTGAGCAACTAAGCTGTGGAAAAACCTGTTCAAACACTCAACATTTGACTGCAGTTCTCGTAATATATTCACAGTAACCTTAGCAATGCCAATTTGAGCAAATATTGGGGCAAACCCCAAAAGACTGATTTGGTTTTAATTTTCATTTTACTCCATTTTACAGAATAAAATGGCACACTGGCTCTTGAAAAAGAGCTAAGAAAGTACACTAGGATTTGCTATCTCAGAACACAGTGTCTCCCATCACCCACAAGTAACCTGGCAAAGACACAAGTTAGGATGGCCAGTTTATATTAACTGTATGATCTGTAGGATTATCTTTTGTCTTGTTGCCCTCATGTCTTCCCTGGATATTTAGATAGGAACACTGAACACACCACAAGAACAGGAGATGTCATTTGCAGTCTTCTCACGGGCTTCAAAAGCCTGATAGGCTGGCCATGCAAATATTTCAAGAAGTGAGACACTGTTGAGCAAAGAGCAGAGCCGTTTGCCATCCTGCTCTCTGCATTGTATGTATTTATTTCATTCTCCATAGTCACGACTACAGAACGTGTTCTGTAAAATCAAGCTCTGTTTATGCTCTTGCCCTCATTTTGCCTCAGAAAACACTTCCTTTTCAAAATCCTTGAGTTCTACTGTAAGCATTTCCTAGGGAAATACTATCATATAAAACATTGATACTTCCTGGAAAGGAATGACAGATCCTTAATAAAACTGACAAACTAAAAATTTTAGAACAAGCTCCCTAACCTGCTATACCAGCTGGCATCCAGGGTAAGAGATCACGGCTGAAACCTTGTCCCACGCAGAAGATGGAGTTTTGTGAACTGGAATAATATAAGAAACTCAGCGGAAAGAGGGTTGGCAGTTAGGGCAAGGTCAGTGCAACACAATCCAAGTCCAAAAGAGAGTGAAAACAGATGGATGCTGGAAGTATGCAAGCTATCTGAAAGCTGTTCACATGATCTAAAGTTTGCAAGGAAATTAATGATGGCAAATTTCACAGCAGAAGTGTGGATACAAGACTTGCTCAGCATTCTGTTGACTAGAGCCACTTAAGTATGTGGACTTAGAGCAAGGTACTGTAAAGCTGCACGTTTAAGCCAGATTTTATTCTGGAATGCAGAATCCAGCAACACAAACTTGTTGTGAATTATTTCCACTTAAGAATTACTTTTTTCATTAAACTGATACCCACTGAAAATAGGTTTAAAGCATAGTCAGGTGAATGAGTGTCTGATGAGTTCTGATACAACTTGAGCTAAGCTATTGTCTCTTATCTGAGGTAACAATGATCATGTGAATGCAAAGCAGAAAAGCAGACCTTAAACCATCTTGTACCACGCACTTGTGATGAGTAGCAAGTGCTCTTCATCCATTTCAGGGCAGAATTGCAAGGCAGCACAAGCCAACACTGTCTTTGGTTTAAAGCTTGTGCTGAAACAGCTTGGGGAAGCTCACTGGGGACTCTACGTTCCACTGAGAAACCGAAAATTCTTCAGCTGCCTGAAGTATCCTACCAATGCTCTAGATAAACTGGAAAACTCAAATCAAAATCGATGCCTACACAAGGTTTTACTTTAACTCTGTCTACTTAATTCAGGTAAGTGCAACCATTATTTTTACAAAGTGGCCTAGGAAATGAACTTTCAGTTCACATCAAGCTTTTAGCTGTTGTTTGTAATTACTTCTTGAGCTATTGCAAAGACATGTTGCTCTAAAATGAACCAATTTTAGCGGTTTTATTGCCTTACTCCTACCAAACACAGGCCTATATAGGTGAAGTTTTACCTGTTCATAAACGTGTATAGTAGCTGAAAATAAACAAGACACATTTGCATGGTGCAAGACTTAAGTTTCAAAGGGAGAACACAGGAAAATGCACAGAAGACAGTAATTAGAGCAATGAAATGAAGTTAATAAAAGAAAAAATAATATCAGGAAATTAGTATCTTTCTTAACAGCAGATCAGTTAATGCTCTGGAACATTTTCCTAAGGGAAGCAGTGGGAGCTCCACTACTTCGATAATTTAAAAATAGACTGACAAAAAAGTAGCAAATGTACAGCACAATAAAGAATAATTCCATACAGGAAGGGGAATGAAGTAGGTGACTAATAAGTCTTTCTTCCTAACAGCTATGAATCATACAAGTGCAGTGGTGGCTTGTACAGCAACTGGAGTTCCTATACACAGATGGTAATGCAGACTGGTAGCTCTCACACAGTACCTGCTGGTAGTGGTTGGAGAATCCAGTTCTTCATGTACCATAAACCACAACTACACATTATTAGACTATCTGCCTAAATTCTACAGAGACTTCATACAGCATGCTTTGCTTACCAACCCTGTCCCCCAAACAACAAAAGCTATGCCAGTTTCATTACTGCATGCCCACTTATTTTGCTGGGACAGAACTTCCTTAGATAAAGCTACTGGCGCTGCTTTATGAAGTCAGTGTTTTACATGTCACCAGAGGTAAGAATTTTTGGTCTCAGGTCACACCATCTTTTACCGGAGTTCAATCAATTCTCTAGCTGAAAGCATATTTAAGACAAACATTTGATCTGCTGAGTGCAAGTTCAATATTTCCTGATTGAAGTTGAGAGAAAGAATGAAACACAGGCTTTTTATTTGATTGTTCTGTTTTCCAATATTTTCTCAAGTACTGTAGACAGACAAGTGTTACTTGAACTAATCTTTCCAGGCCAAGCTGTTTGACCCACATGCTTTGTTGCCACTACATGACATTGAGCCCTTACAAGAGTTGTGCTGTGACGGGGACATGCTGCTCAGAGCACAGACTGGGGGTTAAACATTCACCACTGCAGCAGTAGTCTGCAAATCAAAATGGGGAAAGTAACAGTTTAAACTACAGATAGGATGGTGTCTTGGATAAATATGAACATGATGTGCCTTAATTTTTGTAAAAAGTGAGACTGTCCATAAAAAGGGTACCGTAAAGTACTTTTTGTCAAAGATCACAGGAAGTGAAACTTACTGTGGTGCCTATTCTGCTTTTTAAATAATCACCTCCAGCTACAAATTTGCAAACAACATATCAGAGAACAGAGGCAGGAATTTTCCACAAACTCTTTAGGAATTAGGAAGAGTAGGAGAATATGTTCAAATATTTTTAAATCTTGTATTTCACAATTTTTGGAAAAAAAAGCACTCATCAAAAAAACAAACCAACCAAGCTCCACATTTCTTCAAAGATCCTGTCACTGGAGCACCTCAGGATGGTCTATCACACACGTTGTCTGGATGGAAAGTAGCGTAACAATTAGGAGAAGAGGAGCAACAAGTTCTACTTACTGCACTTTGGAAACAATCTGTTTCCTTTGCTGGCAGGTGACTTCGTCTTTGCAGTCTTTTCCCAAAGAGTCTAAGCTGTCTGGAATATTATTTTCCAGTCACCATGAGTGACTATGCCTCTGTGTTACTGTTCAAACAACTTAATGATCAGAAAATGATACATTCAGGTTTGGTATTGGAATCAGCTTAGCTGACGCAGTGATGATACTGTGGATGCAATATAGCATAAAGTACAAAATTCTGGTTTTCTTTATCACAGGAAAACACATACCAGCATATACTAACTAAATTATAGTCTCTTCTTTCTTGCATTCTCACAATAGCACAGGAAAACTGAAATAACACAAAAATCAGTAGTACACCAAAGATATTTACCCACATGAGACTTTGGTGGAAATCCACTGCAACGCAAATAGCAATCTAGATTTATAAAGCAAACACTTCTAGTCCCAGAAGAGAATCACTTCTCACTTAGGGCACTGGCCAAAGTCAGCTGGGTTCCTTCATCTCATTAGAACAAAAAGTCATGGACTAGAGAACTGAGGTTTGATGCAACTACGTGTCTTGGGAGACAGTCAGTTGAAGGACCATTTCTAACATATGCATAGCACAGTCAATGAACCTATAAATATTACTGTCTGATAATACTTTTATTTTCAGTGAAAGCTGTATGAATTGTTCCTATTTTTTTTCTACTTTTCAAAATATCTGCCTTCAAAACATTCGTTGTGCTTCTTCTCTTTTTAACTTCTATGACTGAAGAAGGGGTAAAGCTAATGTAAAAGAAGACAAGAGGTAAAACAAAATGGAAAAATCTGGAAAGGCACAAAAAAACCAAAACACATTTCTTGATGTCCTTTGACCCCAAGTGCTGCTAAACTCTCGGAATAACTTTCATCTCAGAAGGAAAGTTATGGCTGACTGGCACTAACTGTTGAAGAGAGTGCTTTGTTGTCTACCTACAGCACAGGGAACCAGGACCTTGGGATGCTGGGCTGGTGACCAAATCCATAGGGTGGTCCTGAAGGGTAAATGAGGGGAAAAGCAGGGTGAGATTAGGATGGGTGAAAAGGAGGGTGAGGATGAGGAAGTGTGATCATCAGAGCTCTCACACCAGCTGCTGCAGTCCTTGAAGGCCCCCCTTCAGGTGAACTGTGGACTTCTGCTGTACACACAAGCACACAAGGACAACTCCACATGTGCAAGATGGGAAGTACCTGTCACAATGGAGTGGTTTAGGTTCGCCTAAAAAACCTGGGAAGGGAGGAGATCTATGACCACAATATCCCTATAAGATCTAAACACTCCTTTAATTCCTTTGCCACAGCAGGACCTGAAGATACCTCAGCATTTCCTAGTACTGTCTGATGTCATTACCAGGCTAAAGAAGATAAGGAAATGTCACATCTATCAACAGTGTTTCTCTAAAAAGTCAGGCCTGTACAAAGCAAAGAAGAAACACAGAGTGGGTGAAAACAAGTGAAGTCTCAGTCTGACCTCAGTGGCATAACCCACTGACCTCAGAGAGCCTTCAGACACAAGCTGTCACAAAAGTGACAAAGCAGGTTCTGGTGATTAACACCACAAAGTGTATTACTTCTACATTATTAACCTTGCATATTTTGCTACTGTGAGCTGGAAAGCACAGGGAAATTCTTAAGTGTCAGAAGCACTGATACCCTTCTTATACTTATATTTCTGACTTTGATTATCTGATCATAGCTTTTTCTTACATGAAGAGCTTCCAAGGTACTGATTCCAGGATCACTCAAACTCACATTGTTTTATCGATGTGGGTAATCCCAGATGCTCAGTGCAGTTGCTTACATTAATAAAGACACACAACTCCCGAGTGGTTGTAGGATCAGAGCCTTTGGGTTGTGAATAGTCATTGGCTTTTCTGCCATTAACAGGCCATTGATGAACTGCAGCTTCCTTTACATCTGACAGAGGGATATTAAGGTACACATCTATCACTGTCATTTTTCTCTTGCAACATTTTAAATGCAGAATCACATTCAAAAAGCAATCAATAGCAATCCAGTCGCAAGCACTTCTAATAAAGCACAGCAGAAACAATTTAGTATTGGATTTTCATCTGAGAAGTCTCAGAAAACATTTCTCAGCTCCACTTTATCTGGCAAAAAAGAAGATCAAGGTGTTTATTCCAGGATTGGAGCCAATGACGATAGACATGGGCACTGAACTGCCTACATCAAGAAACTCCACTGTGCAGGATAGTACAGCTCTTTGCATAAAGTTATTGCTGCCATAGATTGCTTGTCCTACTCACATCTGTTCTTGAATACCCACGTCCACAGCTCTAATTATTATAATTAATTATAGCTTAAGGACAATGATAACTATCAATTCTTAAAAGTATTTCCAAAAATAATTAAAAAAACTTTTTGAAAATTGAAAGCCTCTACTAGGATACCTGTCAGCGTATCTGTTATATTTTTAATTCATGTTTGTGAATACTGATGGATTGGAAATTATATGGGTCAAGTTGGCACTAAACTTTTCCACGCTACTCCCACTATGCATGGCAGCTCTTATTCCTTGACTCCTAATCCATCCTCAGCAATGTCTCAAAGTCACAGCAGATTTATATTTTGTCAAATACTGAAGAACAGGATTAATTAGAAATACTTCCTTCTGCTGTGGGAGCAACAGATAAAGGCAGAATGAAACCTAGCACATCAGCTGACTGAACCTGTTTTCAGCTTTCCCCTCTTCAATAAAATTTTCAAACACACATCATAACTCTCTGCAATGCAAACCATCCCGTTCACAATGTAACTCACAAGGAGGAGCTAGCAGTGATTTTTCACTTATTTTCTAAAATACGATTATTACTTTTTGATTTTGGATGCTCAGTGAACAACCAACGCTGCTGGAAAACCAATACGATTCCCATTTTCAGATATACAAGCTAGAAGAGAAAGTAATAAAATCACACAATAATTTTCAAGAAAAGCATGAAAAACACTAATAAGCATATGCTGTAAATTGGCTTGTATCTCCAGCACCCCAACTGAAAATCCACTATCCTTGCTCATAAAGTAGATTTGTGCACTTGACCTGCACTTTTTAGAATCAATTAATTCAGATTAAAGGATACTACTGCACATGCAACTCTAATCCAAACTCCTGCTCCTAATTGGTAAAAACTACTTTATTAAGCCCTAGACACCAAATAGGTCTATGGTACAGCACTACTGATATGTTTCAGATGTGCTTGTTTGGTGCCTGATCTAATTCCACATCAAAAAATAAAGGTTTTAATACTAACTTGGTTTTCAAAAGAAAATGGAGAGTATCAACACAAACCACCCCGAAATCATAGTACTGGCTCAAAAAAGCGCCAGCATTCTGAGGGTTGGTAGTGTTGAAACAGGGCTTCAGAACTCCATCTCCCTTGTGGAGAAGCCAGCAAGAGCCTGAAGCCCAAAGTTTCTGAGTTCATACTTCCAATTCACCACTAAAACTCTCCCAGAAACCATTTATTTACATGGCAGCAAGGTAACAAAGCACCATTTTATCCAAACAATTGAGTTTCCCCTCACTTTTCCAAGCATGCAGCAGCAGTTTGAGCAGCTCTAAGAAGCACCTACCAGGTCAAGCATCTAAAGAACCATTGAGATGCAACTCTCCAAAAGCTTTAGGTACCTCCCATTCAGAGAGGTGAGTAGCTTCTAGCAGTAGGAGAGTGGGAGCAATCCAACAGCAAGCTCTTCTCCTGGCACCACTGTGAGACAGCACAGGGCTTAAAAAGGCAGCAGCTCTCGTGTACAGGTTTCCAAACCGGGAAGCAGCAAGATTCTTATGAAAATGGCTTGGTTTTAATAAAAGGGCTTGCAGTGGCCCAAAAGAAGACACAACAGCAGCCAGCCAGAAAAGCAAAACAGAAAGGAGAGAAAAGAATCTCATTTAAGAAAAGAAAAATCAATAAAATCTAGATTTAATGAAAACAGGGAGAAATCACATTCATGTGGCAAATCTTTCAAATTTGTTTTGCCAATCACATTCACGGGCAGAAGAAACACCATTCCCCAAAATGTTCTTTAGAATGAAACCAAAACCCTCAGTTGCAGTAAACTGGCTGTTAAAACAAAAGCTGAAATTAAATGAGCTGCCCTTTTACATGCTTTGCAGCCATCAAAAGCTTTCGATATATTTATCAGTCTTTTCTTCTTCAGCTGAAATTCTGCTTTTCAGTTTTCTTTAATCCTAGCTTTATACACACCCCTTCTTGGATCTTAATTGCTCTCATGCTAGTTTCAACTCACATTTTGTGTTGCCCTGGGAGAAAAATTGCTTGTTTAACGAGAAGAGCCACAAAAGGATTTTAGCCTGCTCTAAAACAACATTGAACTATTCCTGCCTTACTTTCATGAAATGCCTTTACAGAGGTCATTTCAAAAAGTATGTTGAAGGAAAGCCAGTCCATCAAAGAAAATGCTAATAGACATATAAGCAGAATATTAAGACTGCACGAATTACCACATTCTCTCCTGTTTACATGTATTTGCATGCATTCACTCACTCATTCAGTGATTCTCTGCTGCAGCTTCATGACTTCAAGGTAAATTCAGAGCTATGAGGATTACTGGAGAGGTGGGGGATTTCATCACCCAGGAGGTGAGGCCAAGGGAAGGATGTGGGTGGGTCACATCATTCATAGGGCAGGGAACAGATGTTTTTTCCCGAGATGCTACACAGTCTCTCCAGCTAGAAGGTGGTGGCCAGCTTTGAAAGCCTAGCAGAGACCATGAGACCCAGAGAGTACTGATGAGGTGTTCTTGGCATCTGGGGGAGGTCTGCAGCTCATCCTGCCTTGCAGAAAGGTTCAGCAGCTGTGGTGTGGGTAGGGTCATTAGTAATGCTGCATTCATGACTCATCTGTGGCTTATTCCTTAAATACACACACAGGCAGGAATTTTTGTTTCACTGGGCTTCAAGTTGGTCAGGACCGTCAACATAAATCTGTGTATTAGTCTGCAAGGAAATTCATCATCTGACCTTGATATGTTTCTTCCACTTTGGAGAAGAATACTGGTTCCCTGTTTGTAAGAACAGGGAATGCATCTCAGAAGAAGAGAAGCCTTTACAACAAGGGTATTTTCCAGTTACAACCCATGCAAACAAAGACTACGAGAGTCCTGGAAGAGACTTGGTCAGGAGAACAAAAATAATAGCAGAAATTTTAGCACGGAAGTGCTTTACCTTGAGCTGAAATCTGAAATCTTCCATTAGCAAAAGCAAATGAAGTACTTCATTAAAAGCCAAGTTTAATTCATGCAGAGAAAATGCATCACTTTCAAAACAAGCTGAGTGTTTTTGTTTTGGGATAAGCTGTGTCTCTCTGGGCTGCTGCAGGATCTCAGCGGATTTCTAATTTTGGTGTCTTGTAGACTGGACTATAGAGCTGCCTTTGGACAGCAAAATACAACCTCCCCACTGGGCACAGAAGCTGCATAGTGATGACATGCCAAGGAAAAAGTATCTTGAGGCTGGGAAACCTGACACAGTAGGAGACAGAAAGGATGAAGTGCTGCAGTGGCTCAGGAAGGAAAAAAAATAAGTTCAGACTGAGGTAAAGAAAACAATTAATTTGGCAACATTAAAATCTTTTGATGATGAATTTTTAAATGAAGCATTTTAAAATATCTGAATGGGAAGTTTTGGGTTTGGCTACAGTTTTTTGTTGATCAATTTACACAGAAAGCAAAAGCTTTTAGCAAAACATTCCACAGCACTGAAGATTAACTTTTTCTTTCTTTTTTTCAGTCATGTCAATTTTCTGCTTTTTTAATCAAATTCTATATAAGCTGTGCTAGAATAAAGAGAGGCACAACGAAGTTGCTCTTTGTATTCAGTGACAGAATAGAACAGAAGCTGGACTGGTCTGTTCTGATGCTTCTTAGACCACTTACAAAGCAGTGTTTACTTCAGTATCAGTATCACACGTCTAAAATTCACTAGTACTGAATATTAAATCACATCTTTTTACAAGAGGGAAAAGCTTCCTGGTTTATTCTCTGTGAAAACCCACAAAAGTAAGAAATGTAAGTCAGAACTGATTTTAAATCTGTATGTTATTAGACTCACTGGTATAGCTGTTAACTGTCTAAAATATGAATAGTACCTCAAAAATCTATTTCTGATCTTTTTCAAAGGTAAGACATTGCAAATTTTGCTTTTTTCCCCCTCCCCTAAAAATGTGGGTATGGTTCTTTAAAGCTCTGTGTTTTGTATGTGTGAGTTTTTCTTCCTCTCTTTTCATAACAGCTGCTTTTTCCTTCGCCTTGCTTTTGAGAACAGGCTACGCAATTTTTAGAAAATACGCACTGCAAATGAATCACCAAATGATAGTAGTTAAGCTCCAGCCATTGTGGATGCTCCTGCTGAGGGGGAGCACAAGGGTTTGCTCGGGAGCACGCAGAGTATGGGCTGGGTGACCTTTGGTGTGGGCTGTCCAGGCTCAGGAGGCAGCACTCCTACAGCCCCTGCACACGCAGAGCATCGCACAGAGAAGCACAAGGCGGAGAGGAGAGCATCGCTCACTGACATGTTCACAAACTCCTGGCCAACACCAGCTTCAGCAACACCAAAATACTTGCAGGGAAAGAACACTGCCATCTGGAAGAAGCCCAGAGAAGTTACCCCCTGGCTCCTCAGGAGCCTTGCAGAGGTGTGAAAAGCAAGGTCACAATTAATTCACCCAGGATTGCATGGAAGCACTGTGCAATGGATTCCTTTCAACCTGCTAATATCCTCTCATGGAAAGGGGATTGTAGGCACTTTTTGCAGACAAACCTCTCCTTGTACATTTTATAACCAAATCCCATATCTGGATTTAGCTCAGCATAAGCTAGCATAATCTTAAAGTTCTGGTGTATGCAGCAAAGCAAAAAAAAAATCTTATTATGGCAGTAAAACCACGGCTGAGGTAAATATATTCTGTCTCTCTACTTTCAGACATTTGCAAGCTTCTCAAAAATACTGTCCTTTGGTCTGAGGATTTCTTGTCTTGCCAGTTCAAGACCACTTAAAAAACAAGTAAGAAAAAATGTCTGCCAGTTATTTTCGATCATCTGAAGTGCCCAGATAGGAAAAATAGAGGAAATAAGTGTACAAAACATGGAAGGACATAACTTCTTATCATTCGGCCTTGAAGCCTTCCCTCTGCACCCAGGGGCTAACTTGGCATGTCAGTCATGCTAAACCACCTGCAACTGCACACGGAAATTCCCACAGCAAGTCAGCTCTAACATCAGCTCCCAAAGTTTTAATGATACCATTTTTTCCTACCTGTGCTGCAAGAGTTAAAAAGGAGGTGTACTGACAGAAATAGAAACATTTGTTATTTGACGATGTTATTAAATACACTTAAATCTGACAAAACCAAATCATTACTTTTAGCAGTGACCTGTGTTATCTGGGAATGCAATAGTTAAACACTAAAGAAGACAAATTTATACAGCTGGTAAATAAAACAACGAATGAACTCCCATCTCTTTGGAACTTAAAAGCCCCACACTGGCTGACTTATGAGCTGACTTAACATACTCCAGTTACAAATGGGAAATATTTTCATCCTCAGTCAGGTCACTGAGAAGAAGAGAAGAATTATTGGATTTCAAAATATCTCCCCTCTACTGCAACAAGTCTCTCTAGGACTAAGGCAGGCATGGACTCCACACCATTTGAAAGGGACTCTGACCATTGCAATCCATGTTCTTAGGATGCTGACGTACTCTTTGCAGTTGTGCTTTTGTGATACACTCTTCAAGTAATTAAAAAAAAAGTGTTATTTCAGATACAGCTGGTAAATAAAACAACGAATGAACTCCCATTTGTTTTTTGTTGTTGTTGTTTTGTTGTTTGTTTGGGTTTTTTGTTTTTTTGCATTACCACTGGCTCCTCCCTCACCAACTCTCCCCAGTACACTAAGAACTCCTGCCACCTCACCTTTGCAGACATGCATGTTTGTATATATTCAGGCACCTATTTCCCTTCTCTGGTGCAGCTGTAGTTTTATCCTGCCCCAGTGCATGCACTGGCTGCTTCATAGGAAACACACAGGGAAAAGTCATAGCAGATTCCCTCACAAGTGACTTTACTGGATGAGTTTCTGGAATTTCTGGAGCTATGACTTCTGGAGTATGAATTTCTGGAGCTAAGGATCTACTGCCTAGATTGTGTGTTACACTCTCCTTCTGTATGAGAAGGCACTGATTAGCTGTACTGCTTTGGTTTTTGCTTAAAAGGCTTAGGAGCTAGGGTAGTTTTTTTGCTACATTCCTTGATAACTGTTCCATGTATTTTGTTTTTAAAAGGGAGATTTAAAAATAGAATATTAAAAAACCCAGTGGTAACAGTACAGTTACAAATGCTGAAGTTTTAGAAGGAACTGCTGTGGGAGTTGCTGCTAGGAATACTTGCCAAATAGAAAAACACAACAGTTAAGAAGACAGTTAATACAGATGCACAGGCAACACAGAGCAGAACCTTGTACTTCAAAATCCAGCTAAACACCTTAATGTCTAATGACATTGACAATTCACAAATAGTATGCAAGTGGGTGTCATCACTTTCCAAAACAAAGTCACATCATTCAGCTCTTGCAAGGTAGGGGAGGATTGTCTTCTTTAAAAACAAAAATAAAAGGAAACAAAAGGAATGAACTCTTAAAAATAAGCTGTGAAAAAAATAGTAAAGGCCTTTTCAAGGTCTGAGCTTCCAGCCACTGCTCACATAACAAACACTAACGAATGTTTTGATAATTCAAGGACTGTGTATGAGTGTATGCTGGAGCTTCAATTTAAACACTCTAACACCATTTAAAACCTTTTCCTAAATTATGTTCCAATCACTGATATGCTCTTTCCAAATACAAGTATAATACAACTTGAGGTAAAGCATAAAGAGAGAATATATTCCCAATGAATTTTTAACCCCACGTTAACAAGGGATTCTTTGGACCTAGCCAAGCAGACAGCAAGAGGTCCAGGAAGTTCCACTGCTGTGAGGCTGTCAGAGACAAGGAAGCGATAACCTTTTGGTTTGGGGTTTTGCAAACAAAGCAACACATTGTTCTTGATTACTGTGCTGGAAGACCACTAGAAAAATGTAGACTGGCCCAGTATCTTGCACTCCTTAAATGGAAATAGATGTGTGAAGAGCTAACTACAACAACATGCAAGCTTTGCTGTCATTTCAGCAGAAAGAAGTTAAAACAAAGAAAAGCAAGGAAAGGAAGAATACCACCATGAAAAACCAAACACCCTTTCCCCACCTCCCAAAGCCCCTTGAGAGCCATCCAGCTAGATGCTGATAATATTGGGTAACTCGATCTGATGAAACAAGTTCCTTTGTAGCATGTTGGTTTCAACAAATTGGGATATAAATTGTAATACCAATGGGACAACATCACTTTTTCTCTCTCTTAAGCAGAGGCCACAGAGAATCCCATGGAAAAAAACAGCAGTTAATTCAAGTGCCCTGGTTGGTTTCTGAATAGCCAACTCAGGAGTGCTAAGGTCAGCTCCTACACCCCCACTCTCTTGTGCATGCTGAGTGAGGAGCAGCCACAGGATCCCCCCGCACCAGTCACTACAGTCCCCTCTCAAGCATTCCTGCTTTAGAAAATGTGCAGCATTTTGGGCAATAAAAAAAAGGGAGGTGAGCAACAGCCCACCTGCTGATGTCAAAGGAAGGATAACATCTGCATCCTGCCCTCAGGGGTACCCCTGTGCTTCCCCACCTGGCCAAAGGGGTAGCCACCCCAGCAGTGCTGACTACCTGCCTGCAGCCCCACGGTTCCCATCTGCAGCACCAGTCACGGGATGAAAGGTTCATGGGATAACCAGGACCATTTGTAGCTCTGGCAGCAGCTTTCAGCTCTCCTTCCGTTGTGTAACTTCAAGGTCTTGCAACACACGTCAGTATATGGAAAGGAAATCTGGGTTTCAAGGACAAACCTTCCAGACACCTGAGTAGTAAGATGACTTTGATTCAGAGGCATCAGGTCTGCTCTGAAGGACAACTTTGTTTTTAAATCTTTTTCCTTGGTTTTGAAGAGCAAATGGCATAGACATATGGGACTACTAGGTTTCTGCTAGTATTACTTCATTTCTATTTCTTTTTCTTCCAAACTCCCCTATTTTCTTCAGCCACGTCCTTAATTGGATGTTCAGATTAAGGTGAGAGATGTATTAAAAATACATAAACAGTAGGATCATCAAACACAGTATGTGCAAAATGGCAGGTTTTAGAAATATTCACTGCTAAAATTTCAACTGTTAAATGTGCTTTGGTAGGCAAAGAAGACTCTGCAGCTTTTTTAAACATGAGGAAATCCAAAGGATTACATCAAACCATGTTACAGACACTGACAGATACAGGCTCTCAAGCAAAACAGCTGTCACTAAAGCTCCTGTGACTGCTTAGAATACACTGCTGCAGTCTCCTAAAAAAACCCTAAATCCATGGGGAAAAAAAAGAATACCTTTAGCCTATACTTTAACTTCAGAACAGAGATACCGCTCCATATTTCTTTCTCTTCCTAGGAATAAACAAAAGCAATATGAACCATTTCTATCCCTGTGGTCACCAGCAAGGGCCAGAAGGCCACAATATGGCTTGTAACAAGCATGCTTATCTCACAGCAGGGACTACAACCTCACACCTACTTTCTTAGGACTGCATTTAGCATGAAATGTGTCCATTTCCTTTTACTAAACATTAACATCTTCCAGATACATCACTTCCTACCTTCCAAAGGTTCTCCCTTGAAACAAGACTGTGAGCACTGGGTAGAAAGTCTGAAACCTGGTACCAGCACAGCTGCTAAAATGCTGCTGTGTCATTCCTTTCCTTGGACACTCATACAAGCTGTCCCTGCACGTCTGTGGCAACACCAACCTGCCAAAGCCACCGGGGTTTGCGTCGTTCTGTGTGACAACCAGTGCAGTTAATTACTGAGATGATTTGCATGTTCATAGGTCATCCACAGGCACTGTGCAGCAGTGGTTGAGACAGAGCAGGTGCCACTGGCAGGACAGGAAAGGATCCTCGGGCTTGTAGGGGACAAGAGCAGCTGCAGGGGGAAGGAGGGAGGCCAGCGTGAGGCATCACTGTACTAGGGGATGTTTCTGTGTGGAACGGGCAGGACAGGAAAACAGCTGGCTCCAGGACATGTATAGAGGCAACTGAAGGTCAAAGGGAAGTATCTAGAAGTAGTGGGACCTCTAAACCAGCCTTGTTACTCCATTTTTGATTACCCTCATGGCCTAAATGTGCTCAGGTTTGATCAAATGTTCATGTCATTATATGGCAGCCAAAGGAGGGCACAGTTAATGACTTTTTTTAACTCTCAGCACTCAAAAACATTGTTTAGGCCTGGTGTGACCTTTCCCTATCTTATTCTAACAGGATGCCCAACTTTCATGGTTCCCAGTTTTATGCACGGCATAATATTTGCACAGAGATACGGACAAATACATAGTAATGCTTTTAAAAGTAATTTTTCACAGGAAATACAACACAAATCTAGCTGTGCATGTCTTAAACCTTCCCATTCACACCCTGCCCAGAGAATAAGAGTCACTTATTGGGAAGCACGTGCCTTTTATTTCTGCCCCTCTCCCCAGGTCAGTATCCTCAAAGCCTTTCTTCTACTCTTTCCATTTGGCTACTTGGTGAACTCCAGAAGCATTTGCATTGATGGCGCAGGACTTAGCACTAGATCTGTCATATATGGTTAAGCTGCTGCTGGGCTAAGCTCCCTTTCTTTATCCTGAGTGGTATTTTCTCTTTGAACTTTAGGAATTTATACAGTGTTTTATCCTTTCAAGTATCTCTACAAATTCTTCACAGGATCTACAGCACAGGCAGGGCCTTTTTATGACAGAAAGACACAGTAGGTTTTCATGCTTTGCAGTCACTGTAATATAACCCACTGCTTCACTAAGCCCACTAACATTACATTCATTATTTGGAACAGAGCTTATGGTAAAGAAGTCATTTGTTCTGATAGTCAAGTGCACCATCAAAAGTCTGATTGCCTACAACAAATCAAGAGAGTTTATAAGCCCTACTATGTGCTTTCATATGTTGAAAGCAAAAAAAAAAAAAGACACAAATTGTGCAGGAATAATTATCTTTCTGCCAGCTTGTTTTTAAAATGAAGATAGGTAACACTTATGTGTAAATGCAAATAGCAAGGATAATATGGGGCTCCCAGGGCATCAGAAAGGTAGCGTTCCCTGTGGAAACACAGAAGAGCACTACAATGCTCTTGGAAATGCAGAAGAGCACTACAATGCTCTTCCATATACAAAGGTATATGAAATATACCTTTCAGCAAAACATGAAAGTATGCTACTGAGTCTTCTGCTTAAGGACGACTGGCTAATGCTTAGTGAAGAGAAATGTACTTAGTAGCTGCATTTTGAGTTACTACCTTGTACAATAGCTATTGTGTACCTTTTCTATGCAAAAAAGTTTCATGCAGTTGTCCATAATAATTTCAGTCCTGATATGACTCGGTAAACAGGGGTCATGAAGGAAAAATTAGCCAAGTGCCTTTTAAAAAATGTAGTGTTCACAAACACTGACTGCTTTAAAATCCTCTGTATCTGTCTAGAGAAATGGGGACTACTTTTGGAGTCACTCTAATATTGCAGTATTTACAGTATGTATCACCTTTCTCTGCAGAAGGTTATACAGAGCACGGCGTGATGCAGTTCAGCTTCCGAGGTCCTGTCTGTGGGCTTGAAACACCCAGCAAACTGACCCTGCTACTGCTAGCACTGGTCTTCTGGAGAGAATTCCTCCTGCAGTAGCCCTGTAAGGTCAAATGAGACCCTTTGCCAAATAAGCCTTTGCAAAATCAGTCGTGCTCTATCATGTTAAGAGAAAAGGAACCTAGCTGGAGCATGTACTAATTTTAATTAACACAGTACATTCTTCTCATCAGATGATCTGGTTGGGTTTTTTTCCTCCTTTCCTCTCTTTCTGTCTTTTCTTTTTGCTGTTTTCAGGCTTTTTTTTCTTTTTTTCCACCCTTCCCTTTTGCATTTTTTTTTCTCCTTTCACACACTATTTTTCTCCACCCCACTTTCCCCTTTTAACAACCCACGTCCTCCTCCTCCTGCATCCTGTTTTTCTATCCCTTTGTCCTCCCCCAGTCCTTTGAAGGACTACACCTGTGTTTTGCTAACAGTCCCACCAGAAGCAACTGAATGGAAGTGATAAGAAAACTGATAAAAACCCCCGGAGACTTAAAGGCTGTATTCCTATTAGCCTGCACAAAGAAAAATGGTAGATGTGGGCTAAGGAGAGAGGGATTAAATGAGTCAAAACTTGGAGAATTCCAACACAGGGGATTTAAATTTCTGTAGTTCCCATTAACTAGTGCACACCACCATTAAACTGCTTGTTCTGATTAATATTTAAGAAGAGAAAAAATGAGCAGAGTCACATGGTAAACATGTCTGGAAGCCTAAAAAAAAAGTATAAGACTTTAATAAAAGTGTGCATACACATCAGACATCATACTCAGACCAGGAATGGTGTTATCATTTCCATTACAGGAGCAAATACCTGCCTCTGAAACCTGCAGGAGTTTTCATTGCTTTTTAAAATCCATGCCCTAAGAAATTACCTCATTATGAGTGCTTTCCTCGCACTCATTTTGGACACCTCGTCAGGTAGGGCAGTCCCCAACAAAAGCTTGGTCCCGTTCTTTAAGCCAAAACACACTCCCTAGGTCTGCCCCAGTGCATTTAATGTGCTGGCCTGCAAAATCTCCCTGTGGACTGTATGCACTCAGAAATCAGTGGTACTTGATTTGGGAGTCACACATGCAGCTGCCATGTCTTCAGGTTAAGCATAAAGGGATTACAGTAGATCTGGCAAATGTCATTTATTTCCAGGATTTGAGAAAAGATTTTTCTTATCCCAGTAATTCCAGTTAATCTAACTTAAGGATCCTAGAAAGATAAAGCTGAATCTCTACTTTTATACTGAGAGTATCCAGAGCTCATTACGGATTTTGCCAAAAATCACACATCATTGGTTTGCCTTACCAGCTCAAAAAACAAACGGCACCCACAGACCTTCCAGAATTTTAAGAGAAGCCTATGTCAATTTCCAGCTGGGTATGTGATGCTATTCATCCTGCAATCCACAAGTGCTCTCTCCTAGTGAGAGCTGGACCTTCAAGCAAGAAACATGTGTGCCCTGAGACAGCAAGGCCAGGTGACTCTCCAGCATCCCATCTCTAATATTTGGGAAATGGGCTCAAGGGAAATGGGCTTCTGCAACCAAACCCATGCGCAGACAAGTTCAAGTCACCTAGCTTTCCTATGTCCTTTCTGTAGAGATGCAACTATTGTTAACGTCTTCAAAAGAATTATATGTATTTAACTATCAAAAAATATATGGCCTGCATGTGTTAGCTGACTGCCATCCATGAAAGGGGCTTAGCTAGGGAGTCTAGCTAACTACACAAAGATTTTGGAAGCTATGACCTTACAAAGAAAGTTTGGTACGTTTTGTACTGACAACTGACTTCCACACAACTCTTGTTCACTATAGTATTTCACAGTTCAAAATGCAATTCAAAACAAAAGTATGGCATGCACAAATTCCCACTGATCTCAAGCTGTACTAGTAAGTGAGTTGGTAGAATCTGAGCTGGTAGCAAGCTCCAAGTGGTTTGTAAAGAAATTCACTGCAGTGAAGTGTCATTTTCCACATTCCCAGTTGTAGTTAAAAGAGTGCCTAGATTCAAAAGACTAAATAGCTCCTTTGTTTATTACATAATCTGCAACACTGCAAGCAGAGAGCAACAAGGAAAGCACAGATCCTTCCTCTGAGCACTCTAACGTGCCTCCTTGTCCAAAAGAAGTCTCTCTTCAGGCTCGTTGCTGTGGTACTCGGCCTTTCGCTTCGGCACCTTTTTCCAAATTGCAAAGACGGCTATTTATTATGCCCATACATACAATTATCTACATCTACACACATGTATGCGCTCTGCTGGCTGCCCACACTCCGGCCCATCTGCCAGGCTGGCACTCTGCCCACCGAGACGTTGGTCGGCCCATTTCACTAAAGCAGAACTGTCAAGCAGTGATGGACTTTGGTGGGCAGCCAAGAGCCCTCCTTTCTCCAGGGACGAAAGCCTCCCAGAGCCACTCAAGTTTGTGTGGCACACCACGGGAGCACGACCAGTGGCACGCACGCCAAAGCAAAGAAGAAAAGAGGAGAGCTGACTGGTACTTCAGACTGTGATCCAGCCCTACTTTGTGGAGGTGATTATAGTGGACAATGCTGCTGTGGCAGAGCACAGGCCAGCCATCATTTAACTCTGACTCTGGCACCAACCAAGTACAACAGGGCAATTGTGAGATGACTCAATGGATGTAAATAGCCACTATACAGGGCAATTTGGTGAGGCACAAGGGCATAGACAAATGGCCTACAAAAGGCAGCTCCCTCCATGCACGTGCAGACTTAGTGAGTAACTCCAGTTGCCCGGGAACCAGGAGTCAAGATCAGAACTACATGCATCAGATCTTCAATTCAGCCCAAATCTTTCCAGGAGGATCATCCTGCACATGCTGCTCCCTCTCACATTTCTGTTTAAAGCTGACCTGTACTTTTACACTTGCACTGCATGAAGACAGAGGTGGGTCATGGTTTGCACTGGGGTTCTAATGTCTCAATGACAATACTAACATGCCAGGAAATGTTGCTTTATCTTCTGCTTTTCCTGCAGGCACCTGTGGACTTGGCCATTAGCAGCCTGCTTTAGAACCTCTTGATGTGGCTATTCCTCATGGATGGAATCAGCTCACCCACCCTCACTGGTGTCAAGTGGGATGCAAACACAGCTCCGCCTCCCTGCACGAGCCAAGATGAACAGTTCACCGTGGTCTCACTGCTCAATGGGTCTATTCACCCGTAAGTATGACAAGCAAATTCTGGCACAAAACCAGCAGCTCCTCTGCTCCCCAGGAAGGCCCAATGGCAAAATTATATCATGCTTTTATTTAAACCAACATGGTCACACTTCCCTATGGAGGAGTTTTACCAGTTAAATGAGCCTCCACTCATACCCACTCTGTGAGGACTCAGTGGTCAGGATGAAGTCCCAGCTAAACTTTTGAAAAGCTGGAGATAATGCCAAAAGATTCCTTCCCCTGTTGGTTTTAACCAGGTCAGAAAAACCTGACATTATGATACTTACATCGCAAACCAGTTTATAGACATTGCCGTCACATGACATTTTAATTGCTGTTACCTCTTTAGACAACAAAGCCAAGGCAGAGCTTGTCAGCACCAAGAGAAAAGAAAATCAAGTGTGCTTCTGAAGTCTGAATTTCTTAAGCAAAATAAGCAGACATCCAGACCACTACATGGGGAAATTCCACATGTATCTTCTACTTCAATTTTGAATGGCTCTTCTGACATCTCTTCCAGCTAAGAAGATTAAAAAAGACCAAATCATTTGAGATACTGCATTACTTCTTGACATCAATCTGGTGAAAGATTTAACTGAAAAGAGCCTTTATTTTTGTACTTTGTACATTATAGGAGGGAATCTGTTAAGTTGTAATCTCTTTTGAACAATTTTAGAAATCGCTGTATTTCCCTTTACAGGCTGTTCTGCCTATACAGAGCATCCCTATAAAAATGCAGCCTCTGTACAATAAAAGGTATGGCTCAGGATTTCCCTCTGGGTCTTTGTGGCATATGCACAGGCATGTGAACTGTCAGTGATACTTTTCACATAATCAGTACAAACACACTGGTTCCAAGAGGAGATGACGTCACACATTTTATAGTAAAGGCACTGCATGAAACAATTACAGTCCCTAGCAGCAGTTGTGGATATGCCATAGGTAAAGCGAACAGTTGTGATCTCCTTCTCTTTTCAGTGGGATGGCGAAAATACACCAAGACTGGATTTATATCATTGTAACTGAGGGGAGGATTTTGCCCCATACGTTTCAGACCTGTCTGTCTTAAGCAGCAGGCCAAAAACCTGGCTCTACTGAAGTGAACAGCATCAGGGCAATTAGTCTCAGATTTGGTCATCTCCACAGCAGCACACAAAGACCACTGAAATTTCCAAGTTCTTACAAGTGGCTTGGCATTTTATCTCAGTTGCTGAGACTGCCAAACCATCCCTGCACTGATTTCTCCTCAAGTGACACTAGATATCTATACCTCTAAAGAATATAATGCATGCATCTAACATAAAGAAAAGATTAAACATTTATGCTTTAATTGGAATTTGTACAATTTAGACCTAAATTTGCACATCTTTCCTGCATGGTTTTCCATATATCTTCATTGTAACAGTTCCCCAATTTAAGGCAATGTGAGAAGACAGAAGATTTTTTGCAAGACCACAAACACACACACCCCCTACCCCAAAACCAGTGCTAACATCTGTGGCGATCACAATGTGGTAACTGGCTACATACAGGAGATTAAAAATATACAGATCAATAATGTTCTGCTGCGATTTTCAAATAGAAACCTCATGTAATTTTTTCCAAACACAGTCCCTCTAGTAGCTTTTGTAATGACATTGGAGAGGGAGACATTGCATTACACTCTTCAAGCCATTCTGATAGTTGCACACATAATTTTCCCCCTGCCTCCCCCCGATTTTCAGCAAAAGTGTCATTCTTGTGCTGTTTGTGTAAGTGGACAGAATTTCAAGCATCTGCTCCCAAATGATTATAAATCAAGGAACCTTCATGCTCCATTAGCTTGAGAAGATAGCATTATTAATGATTGCTATTCAAGGAAGTTCACAGTAAGTGTCTTAGTGAAGACACCTCTGATGTAAGGCTTTGTTTTGTTTCTGAAAACAGCTGCGTGGGCAAATCTTCACTCTTGCTGTTTAACATATTTCTGAGGCTACCACTTCTAAGAAATTTCAATTATTTTCGTTAGCTTAGCAGTTACATCAGTTTCCTCTGGAAAAAGAAACAATACTGACATTGCAATCCACAGCAATGCTCATGAAAAGTCATTTAATTAACAAATACTGAGGTCTATGAAGATGCAACACTGCTCTTACTCTGCTATTCTTTATCCAGTTCCAGAAGGCTGAAAAAGCTGGTTCAACTCTAAAACACAAAAAGTGAAAATTTAAGTATTAGTTCGCGTTACATGGACTTGAAACAATATAAGAAATGACTGGGTATAGCCTGGCAGAGCTGATTTGCTCCACAGATGATTTCCTACATGATCCTAACCAGCAGTCCTTCATTTCCATAGGAGCAGGACCAACTCTGCAGAGAAAAGGCAGTTCAGAGGTCTGATTAAGTGAGTTTTCCGCCTGTTAGTTACTTGCTTAGGTGCACAATGAATGTGATGCACCCCATGCATGAATACCACATAATACCGAATTTAAAGATAAGAGATCTGACTCATCACTCCGCTGCACCAGCTTTATGCCTGCGGGGCTCCATGTTCTTCCATGGTGACTCAGACCCAAGACTCCCCTCTCTCCAGGAAAAACATGACAAGTCATGCACTACATGTCAGACTTACCCATCAACTATAATCCCCATTTGCACTGCAAAACTAATTGGAACGTAGCATTCCATACCACTTACATTTTGCTGTTAAGCCTAGAGATAGGAATATATATAATTAACGTAAAGAGCAGCAGTTTAAAATATAGTCATTGGAATTAACCCTATTACACCTGGCAACACATTCAAGGAACCCTGTTTGAGAAAGCTGTCCTTTCCAAATGTTAGTAGTGTCGATATGGCCATGCTAAGATTAACAACATGGAATTACAGAGAAGGAGATTAGTCACTGGAACAAAAAGTTTCTCTGAAACAGTTCTCATTGCAAGACTGCTGCCTTCACTTTTCCAACCCAAGGCTGCTGAAACACAAGAAACTTTGAACAACTCTAAGGTAGGCATTGACTGTTTCTTCCAAAAGGACATGCTGCGTTTACAACTATTTTTGGCTTTCAGCTATACAAATCTAAAGCACCACGAGGCCCATTTTCTTCTCACAGCTTCATGTCTGTATATACTCATTGATTTCAGTGCAATTAGATCTGATTATTTGCCTGGAATGAGAGTTAGATCAGTGCTGACCCTTATAGGCAATTCTAAATGGATTTATACTGGGCAAAATGTGTAAGAGGAGACAATCTGCTCTACAGTCTGACAGCATACAACTGTAGAAATCAAGGAAATAATTAATAAAGGAATAAACTTTCAAAAGCCAAACAAAACAATTCATCTTTCAGCTTGCTCTAAACCTTAAGGGATTGGTATCCAGCAGTTTATCATAATGTACCTTGTGCTTTTTTTCTGTTTTTTAGTCACAGAATCAGTGGATTACTCTAGAATGCAAAGATCACTGTCACAGGTTTGTTCTCAGGATTGGGTCCTGAGCTACTTTGCAGAGAGAGTTGAACCCATGATGGTTGATCCCGCACAGTTCAGCCATGCTGGGCACTGATGCACACAACCAGTAGCACACTGAAAACTGCTTGTGGAAATGATTACACATCACTGGGGAGCCACACATACTGAGCATTACATGCATAAACTATCCACTTCCTCGTGATCACAGAGGGCACATGTATGTAATTTTGTATTTACTACCACCACTGCAAGATAATAGCATCTCATTCTGACTACACTTATATCCCAATGAGAGGTCAAGCACAGGAGATGCTATCATATGTGTGCTTTTCTATAGGAAGGCAGGATTTATTCCGAGGCATTCCGTTCTTTGAGTTTTACCTCTGTCTTATGAAAAAGAAAATATAAAATCCACAAAAACCCCACAAAACTGTCCACTGCAATGAATATAGACTTTGAATAAAGTACAGGACCTTGACTGCAACAGGAAGGTGAAACCCAAAAATGTGTCAGTAGGATCATTCTCTTTTGAGGAGCAATATAAAGACATGAACTTAAAATAGATATGGCATTGGCTCTTATCTCATGCTCTTACCCTTTGACAACCAGAAACCAGGGTGACTTAAAAAGCTAGCACTTACTACTCTTTAGTAAAATTTGCCAGAATTTTATCAGTCTGCTTGTGCGGCAGTCGTAGGTGTGAGACACAACCTGGTATTGAGATAAAAGTTACGAAAAGAGCTCCATAGCTAATAACATTGTTAAACCACGGAATCCATGCCTTTACCCCCATATTAAAATACTTCTACATCCAAAAAACAAGGGGAGGAGCAAAGGTACAGCGTTCAGAACTGAACAGCAAGTTACAAAACTTCAAACACAACACAATATATTGAAAGCCTACTAGCTTTGTGATGCTGCTTATTACTTGGTGAATCTCTCCTTTTAACATCTGGGTCACCAGTAACTATGAAGGATTACCAGACAACACTGCTTCCCACCCATGTTTAGAGTACTACTAAAGTACTCCCTAAAACATCACCCATGCAGGGAAGCGTATCCAGTGATTAAGTACCCGATTCAGCGGTCGCCAGCAGTATTTCACTTTGGGTGGTAGTTGGTCTCTAGCATGGGAGTGTAGAACAAGCCAGTTTGGCTGCAACGACCGAGATTTTCACCGCCCAACATCAAAGTTTGCCAACGAGCCGGTGAACGCACAGGTAAAGGCAGCCGCTGCTGCGCTGCGGGGCGCCGTCCTTTCGTCACTTCTACCTCAGCCGGCTGCAAGAGGCGACAGCAGGCGAGCAGGGACAGCCCACCGGGTCCCCAGGTGGTCTCCAGGGACCCCGGGACCCGCTGCACGGAGCGGCGGGGTGGGCGACCGGGAGCGGGTGCCGTGCCGCATGCCTGTGCACACTCGCACGCCGGGAGCGCCTCAGCGGCGCCTGGGGACAGGCGGGAGCGCCGTGCGACCCCGCCGGGGGCGGCCTCGGGAGGGTGGGGG
>WAAE01013993.1:12943-81458 GCA_013400495.1 Nicator chloris | reverse complement strand
GGCCGCCCCCCACCCCCTGAGCACGGTGCCGGTGGGGAGCCCCCGGCGCCCCCCGCCCCGCACAGGCACACGGCAACAGGCGGCTGCGCCCCCCGCCCGGCACCTCGCACCCTCTGCCCCGGTCGGGATCGCTACCTCGGGAAGGCTCCGTGCGCTCCCGCCGCCGCCTGCTCCCGCCGCCGCCGGGGCGGATCAGCTGATATTTACCTGTGAGGTAATGCACGCTCCGTAAGGTCACCGTGCACCCGCCGCCGGCACACGGTGCCAGGCAGGAGGAGGGACGCGCCGAGAGGAGCGGGAGTTGCTCCTGCTCCGCCGCCGCCGCGCACGGCGCCGGAGCGGGGCGGCCGCGCCGCGCAGAGGCAGAGGCGGCCGCTGCCGCTGCAGCTCCTGGCACATGCTGCAGGTGTCAGCGCAGGAGCTGCCCCGCCGCCCGCCCGCCGCGCCCGCCCCGCCGCGATGCGCAGCCGCGCCCGCCGCACCGCGCCGGCGCCGCGATGGTGCGCCGGCGCCCTTCGCAAGCTGAAGCCGCCGCGAAGCCGCTGCCCGGCCCTCGCGCTCCCCTCGGGAGACGCTCCCCCGCCAGCACCGGCGGAGAGGGGGCGGTGGGAGGGATGACGTAGTGGGGCGTGGGGCAGGGGCGAGGCCGGGCGGCGGGGCCGGGAGCCCCCTCCGGGCCCCCCGAGGGCGCGGCTCCGCCAAGGGGGTGCGGGCGGGACCCCCCCATCCCTGCCGGAGTGGCGGGCGGGCCGGGGGAGCGGCGGGGCGAGCGGGGGGAGAGGGATGATGTCATCCCCTTTTCTACGGGAGGGCGGGGCCTGGCCGCGGGAGGAGGTGGGCGCGACGCCGCGGCTGTCCCAGGAGCGGGCGAGGAGGGGGATGCGCACGGTGCCAGCCTCTCACGGTGCCGAACCCGCGCGTCTGAACCAGCGCTGCCCCGGGCCGGGCCGGGCGGGGTGGGCGCCGTGCCCGCGGCGGGGGGTGATCGCTCCGTGCCGCAGCGGCGGGTCGTGGGGCGGGCACCGGGGGAAGGCACCCCGCCCCGGGCGGGAGTCCCCGGCGTGGGTCCCCGGTCGCCCCCGCCAGCCCGGCCGGCGCTCCCGCTGCAGGGCGCAGAGCGGAGCGCAACTTTAGCAGCGGCGCAGCCGGCGCAGGGACGTGTTGGGGAAAGAGCCCTTGGTGCGAGCCGCGGCTGCAGCCCTGCCCCGGGAGCCGCGTCCTGCAGGTGCAGGTGGCGGGGCACACGCTCGGCTCCAGCTCTGAGAGCAGAGGTTGGCGTGTGGGTGGGTGTGCAGGAGCTTTCCGAGCACATCGGGTAGCCCGGCTGTGGGGAGTGAGGAGCAGCAAAAGCTTCTGATCATCCTGCGGTTCTCAAAATGTGCACATTTAGGCTTGCTGGAGGAACTGAATGGTCTCCAGCTCTCGATTTCTGTGACCCACTTATTTTTCCCTAACTGGTCAGATAAGCCATAGGGATTAACCATGTAGGCTTAACACACAGGTATCTGAGAAGAAAATTCAGCACCTTTCAGAGTACCAGCCTCAGGTTTACTTTCATCTTCAACCATCATGTATTACCTAAGACACAGCTATCTGCATTAGAAATGCAATGCATAGTCTTTAAAACAACAACATTTGGAAGTTGGGTGGGGTTTTTCATCTCAGTTTTCACAGATTTTCCCATCCACTTAACAAAAACAGCAATATGTATAACGCTTTAGCTACATACATAAAAACTTGAGCTTGGATAACACTTAAGGATCTAAATGCTCCTAATCACACGGTGCCAGGAAGGCTGAAGGATTTTGGAATTCTACATCAGTTCTGTATTGGGACTGATGCTTTGTGCAATCTGAAAGCAACATAAAGAGACTGCATTTCTGACTGGAAAACAAACGAACAAGAAAATGAAAAGGGGAAGGTTTGATCATACTGAAGGCTCAAGCATGCCTAGTTAGATAATTAGGGCATTACACTACCCTCCTTTATACAAACATTAAGCATAGTAATCCTCATCTTGAAAGTCTTAAGAGAAAGGCACAGGCAATGCTGGATTCTCACTCTTATACCACTTTCTGGGTACTGGCCTCCTCACACTGCTGGAACAGTGGGAAGGATAGGTGAGAAAAGGATGAAAATGTGATTCAGGTGTAGTTGATACCATGGAGAGTGGCCTGCTGGTACCCTCTGGCTTGGTGAGATGCACTGGGAACATGGGAGGGATGGAGTGCACTAGAGGTGACACAACAGGTAAAGTAAGGTATGAGGTCATGGAGGACACACAAAGCTGGAAATGGGAGCTTAAAACGAGATGTGGGTGATGGAAAGCCGGCAGGGAAGTCTTTGTGTCTGCAGATTGTATCAGTTATGGAAGCTGATTATTATCACAATATAACAGAAAAATGCAGGGGAAAGGCAGCACCATGGAGGATGAAATGAATGAGCCCGCAGCCAGGGAGTTTGTCCTGTAATGATGAGGTAAGGGAAGACTTGTGTTTCCACAGGGACATTTAAGTGTCAGTAACCTTACTGAAAAGGAGGAGTGACACGTAAAACAGATCAGACCACAGGAGAACCTGTCCTTAAAATCTCTGTTTACAGCTCATGGGAGAATATAGCAGGAGACCTTGATGTTCAGCAGGGAACCCAATGAAGATATAAACAGGACTGAGGCTAGCTCTCTAGGCTGCTAACTGGGAGAGCTGTTATAAATTATAGCTTCTGAGGCTTTGTCAGGGAGTGTTGCTTCATTTCTTGAAATTATGAACTAAATTAATCAATGTTTTAACATAGTGCTAAATTATTTGCACCTATAGGCAGTTTCAACACAACAAATCTTAATCTTTCATTCTCTAGAACATGCCCTTCCAAGGCTGAGTGAGCAATGGACTCCCGACTCCACGGGTCACAGACCTGCCTGGGATGGACTGTGCATGGCAGGAGAACAAATGTTTTCCAGGGGGATTGAGACTACAGTTAGCAAGCTGCTTTTCAACAAAATTTTTTTCAAAAAAATTTCCATGTTATCACATGGAATGTAGAATTCCTATAGAAAAATGCTTTGATTCCTGTTGTCTTGGTTTGAAAAAGACAGGTATCTGCTGGGAAGGGCAGGGCCTCCCTTGAGAATTGTTATAGACACATGTTATGATATTGGCTTTTCACAAGTATTAAGATGAATGTTATATGTGTAGTGTCAGAATGACTCTGCTGTATAGTTCTTTTTACTTAGACAGAGTAGTGGGATAGCTGATATATACCTGTGCTTGTAATTGAACTGTCTGTTTGGTTGGGATAACTTCCAATGAACATGTGAAGAGGACCCTGCTACTGATGTGCCAAATTATCAGCACCTGCCGTCTGAAGAAAGCACGGACACAGCCCAAACTGGAGGGGCTAAGGAAACTACAGCCAAGGGGCACGCATGCTCTAAAAAGGCGGACCCAAGGAGTGGCCATGCAAAACTGTTCTTGGAAAAAGATGAATATGCATCACACGCTATGCATATGCAACAGGCAGATGGAACAGAAAAAGTATTTAAAGGGTCCCTCAGAGGTATCCAGGTGTGCTCTTGGCTCTGTGCCAAGACACCCGGTCGGCCAAGGTACCAGGTCGACTGTATTAACCTTGTGCTTGCTTTCTGTCTCTTATTGTCTTTTTATTAAACTCTTTAAATTTTACCAGGAAAGTGAACCTCGTTTTTCACAAGAATTCAAACTCCCTCCCTCCAAACTATTATAATTTAGAAAAACATTAAAGGGTTCTCAGGCAGAGGTAGCAGGGGTATGAATAACAGTCAATTTTACTAGTATGTATAACTAAACTAAACAAAACAAGTACAGCATTAACGACAAAACAGAACCAGGAACCTCCGAGGGTTCTGCCTCACAGAGCCCAGGGAAGTCTGATCTCGGTGTTTTCTGGGGAGCAGAGTTGGAACAGTGGAAAATCCCGGTTAGTGGATGAGACGACTCGGCAGTTCTGCGGTGGTAGCTGGAATGGCGGGATGTCCCGGCAGGGCAGGGGGTTGTGAGGTCACCAGGTGACGGGAGCTTCCCCGGAGCTGGTGTCGACCGTGGGCTCCTCTCGCAGCCAAACCCGACAGCTTCGCCGTCCTCCTTCCTCGCCCAGAGCAAGCGAGACTCTGCTTGTCCCCCGCCCTCGTTTCCCCTGCCCCCAAACACGCCTTATCTTCCCCCTCCCAACTTTTGGCCACTCCTTTTATTTCGGCCAAGTACCCTTAAGTACTCAGTGGTTAGTCTCCTAGCAACTTATGGGAGAAAAATTCTACCAGAAAAGGGAACAAATCTAACCCCCAACACCTGTCAAAGTACCACAGGAACACGACTTAAGGAGCTGATGATGCTCCAAGTGTGGTTAGCAGTCTTGAGACAGACAAGTGTACCTGCCTGACAGAGCTACTACCACATCAGGAAGGTTATTTTGTTTAGGGTAAGTGGTAAAGCAGCTTATTCCAAGTGAGGCTTTCTATGAATGTCCAATTTGCAGGAGAAAAAACAAAAAGTTTCTGGGTTTGCTTGAAATAGATGAAAATTAAATGAAAACCAAATCAAAACCAAACCGGGAAATTTTCACTCTGCAAAGTGAAAATCTTGCTTTTTGGACAGTCTCGTGGACATGCTGATGGTACAAATTCAAAAGCAGTGTTGTTAAGGAACAGTCTGAGTGCTTCCTGCAACTGTGAGATATATTTCAGCCCTCTGTCCCCTGCAGAGAGACATTGGCTTGTGTCTACCACAGCAGGCTGCTTTCTGCAATCAAACACCTGAAAACTCTGGTTCTCACCCTACATCCCCCTACCCCCCATCAATTTTTGTACCTGCAAAGCAGCACACTCTATGTACTGAGTCTTTATAAATATCTTGTGGAGCCATTTCTCCAGAAAACCCTTCTTTATATCCCTTTATATAGATGCATTTGGACTATCTCACAAATCACTCTCATGTTTATTAGCTTCACCTGGTCTTCTCATCAACACTAGTCAAGTACAAACATTAATCAAATTAGAGGTTCAATCCAGCCAGGCGTAAGGTCAAGCTTCTAACTACAAGGTTGGAAAATGGGAATGACTGGGAGTAATTTAAACTTAAAATGTAGATCTAGGGCAACTTTAACAACGGATTCTTTCTTAGGTGCCCTGTTATCTTTCACTGTGAGTTTTTAGGATGTCTCATTCATAGAAAAACCAGGAGTGTAATTTGCACCTCTGCTGTGTGGCTTGTCTTGTTCCCCTACAGCACAAGGCAAGTGTCTCAGGTATGGCTAGCTGTCGCTGTTTGAAGTTCAAAATAGTTCCTGCATTCCTAAACTGTTTTTTCTGTCACAGCTTCGAAACAAGGTGTCCTATCACACATTGACCAGCCCTTCTTTCCAGCCATCAATTCATGAAGGAGTTTCCAAAGCTTTTACTTTCTTACAATTTGCATTTAGTAACATTAAAAACCATGAGATCTGTAACAGTCCTCTCAGGTTTTCCAAGCTCAGCAGATTTCCTCTTGGATAACATAAACGGCTCTCTAACAACAAAGATGACAGACATGATAATGACATATTTTGACCAAGCAGCACTCCCACCATTTAGTGTCAGCTTCTGGGGTTCCTAATTTCACATCCCTCCACTGCTGAAGAATGAGAGATCACACCTCCTACATCCAAGAGTGTGAGGAGAGCAGGAATCATACTAGACAGTGCTGATCTTAATGTCAGCGTTAACAAATCTAATCTGTCCCCAGTTCATCTATCACTGTGCCAACTTGGCATCCTTTTGTATGATTAAGTACCTGTGAAATCAAATAGTAAACTGAATTTCTTCCATTGGGTACATTATCTGAACTGGACTTTTGGATACATCATCATTAGTATGATCTTTGACTTGTCAGAAATGCCAGCATACAGCTAATTACAGTAAAAATACTGCACTGTACATTAGTGATTTCCTTGACTCATTACAGCCAGAGAATAAAGTCCAGACTTCACTCTGGAAAAATGCAGTGCTTAACACTAAGATGTCACAAGGAAGAAACAGGATTTCTGCTACATAGAAATTAAAGATTTTAGCATGCAGAGAACTACAAAACACTTTACACACTGTCTTACTGTATTTTTTTCATTAATAATTTTATTTATGCACTGCTTGGAAGAAGGAAACTTCTTTGACTGTTTAGCATCAGATTATGTGTCTAACTGGGCTTTCTTGATTACCTGGAAGTTAGAATTGTGATGAAGTCTGTTACTAAGTTAGTAGCTTTGTTGTACTTGCATGAGTTTTATTCAGAATATGATGGCAATTCCAGAAACGTCACGCTGTCTTAGAAGTATGTTGCCTCAGACCCTTATTTGCTGGCAAAATGAGGAGACTGTTCACATCTTACACTTCTAAAGCACCTTCTGAGAGTATGATTTACTCTGCTCCAAGAGGAGCTTAAAACTTTTTCAGTGATGAGTGTCACTGGCTGTTACTCATAACTGGGGACACCAGGACACATCTGCCTTCCGCTGTTTTAGTGCTGCCGCGGTGTGACAGCTCCTCAGGTGAGCTCCAACGGGCTCCCACCCTCACCGTAAGAGTCCAGCCTGTCTGCCACAGAAAATAATGGGTCTGGAGGGAATCTGAGAGGAGTACAACTGTGTGAGAGAGCAAGACTGACAAATACCTACCACGGGAGGTTGTGAGGAACTGAGTGATTTTTCACCAAACAATACTCTTTCAAACAATTGGATTCCAGGTTGTCTGAGAGGATAAAACTGCGAAGATCACCAGTTACAATAGTAAAATATTTAATTCCCTTTTAGGAATGAATATTAAATACATTATACATTCTAGAGCTGGAAGTCATCTTTTGAGAGAGTGAAAACATTTTGCAAATTATTGTCGGCCAATATAAGCGAGTTTATGAGTGTGATTTGCATTAATGTAGTTGCATGGTGTATTACTCTGCTGTTGTGTTCTACATCCTGAAAATGCAAAAGTGTAACTTTGAAGAGTTTGGAAGCTGGCTGTTGTAATGATACTTTGGAGCAATATACAAGTTTTACAGGGACTTCAACTTCATTAGCACATTGCTGCAGTCTGTGCCAAACAGCTAAACAATACGCAGCATTTTAAAATGGAAGTGAAGTTACGTGTGTGTCATCTAGACCTCTACACATACTGAGGGAAGTCAGTGGTTCACCTGTGATGGTGCTGCATGCAAGAATGTGGGATGGGGGATTTGGCAACTGGTTTGAGTTCGTAACCCAGTCTGAGCTGAGCGTTGCCCTTGGCACAGCCCTTTCCTTTCTGTTCCTCCACCTGCAACAGGAAAAGGTCCTGTTGTAAATGCCTAAAGATCAACAAGAGAAAAATGGGAGCTATTCTTGTGGTAAGCAGGTGTATCCATACCCACCTAAAATAGTTACAAGGCAGTTATTTATGGGAGCAGACACTTGAAACAATGGTAGCCCACACTTCAAACAAAAGCACATGCAGAACGTGAATGTGAAGCTGTACCATCTTGAGAGGATAACAAGTCTGTGAATTCATCTACAGCTGGCTCTAAAGAAGCTAAAGCTGCTTTGTCAGTTGTGTACACTCTATGTTATGTATCAGGGAGATGCTGTGTGAGTGAGCAGCCTCCCTTTTGTCCTTGTGACTGCACCGAGCCCTGGCACTACAGAAATACCCTACTGCACCGCCAGGTTCACCTTGCAGAGTAAACAGCACTGGGATCACACAAAAGCAACTGCACAGAAAGGAACGGGGACAAAAGCTGCCTGAATAGGAAGGATGCAGAATGGCACAAAATGAGTCAGGAGGGACAAATTGTAATGACAGATCTGAAAGGATGTTAGAAATGGGGGAAGGCCAAAGGAAAGTCTGCTGCTTAGTGGGGAACGAGAAGAAAAAAAAGGAGGTGATACGAAGATTGACATATTCAGTGGTTTCCAGTCACAATCAAAGTGGCACCCAGAAACTTAGCATGCTTCATTTTAACAGGTGTGTAGAAAAGTCCAAAAGCAAGGACAGAAAACCTTTTAGACATTTAAGGAATGTAGATTCATTGAAGTCAGCTAGGCCCACTGAGCTTTACACTGGCAAATTTAAAGCACTGTAGCATTCTTAAAAGCACTAACAATAATCTTTGACAGCTGCTAGAAGAAAAATCTCAGTGGATAAATGTAGTACCTGTCATTAAAAAGGCAAAAATTAAGAAAATAGTGACTTTCAGGGGAGTCAAGCTATGACTTTCACTAAGAAATATTTTAAAGCAAGTACAGTTTGTTCCTAAACATGCAAAATACAGTGAGGCAACAAAGACTTTTGACAAATAAATCCCATTAAATAGATCTAAGCCTTTCTTTAGGACAAAGAGCCTAGTGCCCTAGGCACCTACTCCTATTGCTGATGGTGACATGATGTCTCTGAGAGGCATGCAGGAGGGCGGCATGCTTTCCCCTTCTGTTTTGAGAAGTTTTTACCCACAAAATACTTAATGCCTGCACGAGTTTATCCCTTTCTGTGGGTGCTGGATTTACTCGGACAAGTGCTACAAAGATCCTGCATACTGTTGAATCCCTCTCTACCCTTTGACTGTGTCTGGGGGAAGGTGGCCGGTTAAAACCCTGCTCTGTGTTGTTAGGAGGAGATAATCTGCTGCCTGTGTAGGTGAGGTGGGGTCCTGGCAGTTGGAGACAATCTACCTGCAAGGGTAGTTGCACAATCTGACTGCAAGGATAAATTCTGTACACTGGACATCCCTGACCTACCTGCTGGCATATGGCAAGCATCAGATGTGAGTAAGGCTTTTTAAAAGCTCTTGATGTAGTCCTGCATGATGTTGTTACATGCTGAACAAAAAAACAAAAAACAAACAAAAAAAAAACCCAAACAAAAACCAAACCAAAACAAAACAAAAAAAAAAAAACAAAACCAAACAAAAAACCAAACAAACAAAAAAAAAACCCAAACAAAAACCAAACCAAAACAAAACAAAAAAAAAACAACAAAAAAACCCAACCCCAAACAAAAAACCCCCACCAAAACCAACCACGACAACAACAACAACAACAACACAAAGAAAACNAACCCCCACCAAAACCAACCACAACAACAACAACAAGAACAACAAGAACAACAACAACACACAAAGAAAATAGGCCAGGCTAAAATCACTCTGAGTCTGGTAGGTGCACGAGTGGTTGAAATACCACTTGTTCTGAGTAATTATCAATGATTCACTGTCAAACCAGGGGAACACTGTAAGTGAGGTCCCACAAGGGTCTGTGTGGGGTCAGTTTTACTCAGTGCCTTCATTAATGACTGGGATGAGAGTAATGATTTGTATAGAGGGTAAAATTTGTGGGTGACATTGAGATGGAAGGCTTTGTGAGCGCCTTGGTGAACAGGATTAGAATTTAAAACAATCTTGCCCACTGGTGAAATGCTCTGAAATCAATAAGATCAAATTCAATAAAGAATGCAAAGGACTCCTCTTGGGGGGAGAAGTCAAATGCAGAGGTGTGAAATGGAGCCTAGCTGGCCAGGCAGTGGTTCTGGAGGCAAGGCTCTGGGTCCTGCAGTCAGTCATGAACTGAGGATGAGTCAACGGTATAATGCTGCTGGAAAAACATTCGCCCCCATAATGACTTCACTGTCCCATGAGCTGAACAAATGTAATTCTGGTGAATATAAGGATAATTACTCCGTGCTACTCAGCACTAATTATTCAGGTTGTGTGCCCGGTTTGGAATACTATTACAAAAAAATATAAAGCAAAATCAGCTGGAGAAGAGGAAGAGGAGTGATTATATTTATTTAATCTAGAAAAAAGGAAAATAAGAGATGACCTGGTAGCATTCTTCACCTGTGTAAAAGATTTGCAGAGAAAAATCGAGTTGTCTCCATGCCAACAAAAAGATGAGAATTGATTTGCAGCAAGAGAGATGTGTGTTAGACCATAATTTTCTCAGTATATCTCAGGATTTGAAGAGGTTTCTTAAAGAATTCCCATTGTCAAAGTTTTAGAAGAACAAGACAGGCAAACTTCATTCATAAATGTGCTACAGAATTGATTCTTCCTCAATGGAGATAGGACATTTATGTTTCTTCCAACCTTATGTATCTGTGATTTTCATCTAACCCTTCAATCACTAGAGACAACATAATTCGTAATTGTCTAATGCTGCAATTCAGCATTAAAGTATGTAGTCAATACAAAAAAGTGTGAATCAAATTCTGAACTCTTGCACGATGGTGTACAGAACCAAAAAAGCTGATCTACCATATTTTGTTATGGCAGGACTCATGCTCAATCCTAAGAATCTTAATAAAAGTCTTAATAAAAGTATTTGTACAATTATCTTACTTCTACTCTGGAAAAAAACAAGCTCCTCCCATCGGATTGGGCTTCTTTGTGTGTTACAGATGTGCACAGCACAGAAACCTTTATCAACCTGGTGATGTGTGTCATTGGCTTTTTTTCACTTCTGTGTGTGGACTGTCTGTGTAAAACTAAACCTGGATCCAATTCCAGGTGTGCAAGGAGCGCTGTGGGCAGCTGCTGCTGCACAGTGCGGCGTGTGCCAGCTGCTGCCGCGCTGCGTCCCGCACACGGGAGCAGCCGCGGGGCACGTGGGCAGCTCGCCCTGGCGTGCCCCGCTCTGCTCGGGCTGCAGCAGCTGAGGATCTGACCTGCAGCCTCTCTGAAGTACTGTTTTGCAGCTCTGATAATAGCATCGTGAAAGGACCCAATTTATTTTTGCTGTGTACACTCTGTTCTAGCATTTTGCCTCCTCTTCTGTTCCCAGAATCCTTGATTTGAGAGTACAGGAAATGCTGTAAAACCAAACAAGATGTCATGAAATGCTGCTTATTCATTCACTGGTTGGTTTCTCTTTTTTCCTATTATCAGCTCTTTGGGCTTTGGAGACCAGGTAAGTGTACCAAGAGACATTGGGGGTCTCTGGAGACTGCTGCAGAGATTTGAGATTCCCAGTTGGTTTTGTAGAGTATTGGGCTGGGAACAAGTCTGTCAGGTCTTCAGCAAGAAGCCTTCTTCTTACCCTAAGTTTAATTTTTTCCCTTTATCCTTGAGGGTAAGTAAAGGAAATGAGAGAAAGGCTTTAATTTATAGACAGAACTTGAGAGTTGCAAGGTCAATTCTCCTTACAGGCAGTCTGGGCCATGGCTACATGCCTGGCTGAGGGGTCACTCTAGGGTTAGGGCTAGGTGTTTAGGTTCCAGGTTCAGTCAGGGAAAAACACAGAGCTACCTCCTGCTATAGGGGAAGCTGGTCAGAGCCTGTGCCAGTTTGAGCTGGAATTCAGGTTAGAGCAAGAGGAGGAGGGGAGGAGCAGTGATAGTGGGTGTGGGGCTGGCAGGCAGCTCCCAAAGGAAGCGGAGGGCTGCAAAAGGAATTCTGTCCTGAGGAATTTATGGTCTGGGGCACAGCTAATCTTGACCCTAAGGTGCTCTGGGAGGGCTTGGCTGGCCTTTGGGACAAGAGGTGTAGCAGAATCCAGCTTCTTTGGACAAAGCTGCCTGGGAAGAAGTAGTAACTTGAGGGTGGCTGGAAGGAGCCCAGAGCTCAGGCTTGAGCTTCTCCTGGCCTCGTGGAGCAGGGATGAGATTGGGATAAGGTGGCAATTAGGGCTTTGCAAAGGAGGAACAACCAGTCCCTTCGGAGCAGAATCCTGTGTTTAGCTCCACAGGAAACTCTGCAGAAACCTGGGCTCTGCTCTACACCCCTTCTGTAACCCTGACTACAGAAGCTGGCAGGGTGAGCTGTGAGGACACAAGCAAAAAAGACAAACAAGGTGCTGGCCCTTATGGAGCCCAGATCTCATCATGGCTTCCACTCCTCATACCCCCACAGCAAACCACCCTAATCCATTCTGTAGCCTGAGGGTGGTACCTTGGGGCTGCCTTCAGCCCTACCTCTGCCTCTTCAGTCTCCCTCTTCCCTTCCTCCACCTTGACCTTCTTTCTTACTGTAGTCTCAAAAGTCAGGTCTGGCTAAGTGCAGGTGGTAAGTGCTGGTCTAGATGTGCTTATCCAGTCTTCTGATAACCTTACCACCCCTTAGGTCCCCTACAATCATATAGTACATAAGAGAGGAGTCGTCTGATCTTGAGCTCTGTGAAAGAACGAGAACAGCAGCAAGGTGTGGGAGTCTAGCAGCAGCAACTGGCTTTGGAGAGCAGTTGGCTCAGTCACGGAACAAAGTGGATTTAATTTTATGAAGAGATTGCTTTTGATGGAGACACAGAACTGTTCACTGGGGGAAAGACTGGATAGTTACATCTGCTCTGAGAAGTGGTTAGAGTATTCCCCATCCAATGCTAGTGCTGGATGTGTGTTATTGGTAGGTAGTGGAAAGAAGGCTCTATTTTCTCTAACAAATTGCATTAAGATTACAACAGAATGGGGTAAACATTCAGTATCTCACAAAGCTAAGGTCAGCTGAAGTGCACAGCATTTTATGTTTTCTCTTGTGAGAACAGAGACAGAAACAGACAAGTGGAGCTCCAGGGGTTGAGTATCATTAATGTCTGGCAGCAGAAGGAACAAGCTGGTTAACAAGGAGGTTAACACCTAATCACACAGGAGCTGGTTAGTCTTATTACCTCAGAGAATATTCCCTGCAGCCCCTACAGCTTTGGCTGAGAGCAGCAATATCCTTCTTCATGAGGGACACTGAGTCCACACCTTTTGGCTACAGAAGAGAACTGGTCTCTGGATGCATCTCAAAAAGCAACTTTTTCATGGATACTACTGTTGACTTTAGTCATAACACAGACAATAGGGACTCCATCATCTTGCTGCTCATGGAAGAAAAGTATTAGGATTCCTTCACTTCCCTGATTTATGGATGAAATGGGAAAACCCTGATTTATTAAAACAGAATAAGTATTTCTCCAAAATAAAGAACTGTAGAACTTCATTCAGCCAAGCATGTCTCAAGCTGCAAGAACACAAAGAAGTAGGAATAGACTATAAATCAAATAAATTATTTTTTATATCTCTTCTGCAGCTATATCTGTGCCTTCCATCTGCAAGACTCTCCTGTTCAGCTGTTCACTTTGCAGAACAGATACATTTGAAAAGCTGGCTAAATTGAGAAATGTTAGACTTTTGTTTAAAAATTCTTATAAAATCTCTACTTTTTGAATTACCCAGCAACCAGATCAAATATTTAATGTAAAGTGCATTTGTTTTGTTGAACTCTGTACCAGTCCAGTGGAGAAATTAGGGTGAATATAATTCTTTTTCTTTTGTTCTATGGGGAAGAATTTCCCCCTAAAGACAGATTTTGCTTAGACTGTAATTTGGGCCAGAAATTTGTGTGACATTCAGCTGCCAGAAATAGACCATTTTTCTGATAATTGAACAGAAATGACAAAGTAAAAAATCAAGTCAAATAATAATTACCTTTATTGAATTAGTAAAAATTAATTAAATAGAATATTTGATAGTAGGAGAGCAGGATGGGAAGAAAATACACAAAATGTTTCTTCCTTGACAGCAGCACTTTAATCTTTTTGTATCTTCTGGCAAGCAGAGAGAAGATGTGTGACTGATAGAGGAGAGTTCTTTTCTCCCACTCTCCCCTTTTTATTTTTTACACATCCACATATTTACTTCCATTCCTTTTTTATTTTTTCCTTTCTTTTCAAATGACATTTTTCTTTTCAGTGTAACCATGCCTGAAATTTTGGACTTTCACCCAATGTACTCCCATTGAAATGTGTCACCTTGAAGCTCTTCATCCACTGCCATCTCCCAACTCTCCCTTGCTAGATTGCCCAGTTTTCCAAGTCCTAGACTCCTCTAGGGATTCCAAGACCCCTCTATTCTTTATTTGCAGTTCTTACAGAGTTCCTTAGTGGAAAAGCAGGGAGAAATATACACATGACTAGGTTGCATCCAAAGCCAGCTTCTCTCTGGAATGACAATAACCATGTTTATGGAGTGCTGGGGCCCAGCAAACCTTGCTAGAATCTTGCTGCACCTTCTGCAGCCACACAAGTGTTCATGCCTCGAACTACCAGTTGCTGCCAGGGTCATTGGCTCTGCTAGAGAGCCATGCAACAATGGTTATCCTTGTTCGAGAGCTGAGCTGGCTTCTCTCATTTGCTATGGCATGACTGTGGAAAAAGGAGAAATGAGGGAGGTGTTCCCTAGACAGTTGAGTTGAACCTGCTATTGTGAAGGTTAGCCTGGAAGCAGCAGTATTATCTCCACTGTTATCAGCCAAAGATGGGGTGGGATTCTTCTGTTTTCTGAAGTTTCTGAACACCACAGTGATGAAGAGTTGGCAGCATACATGTAGATGTGAAAGGTTTATGTACAGTATCAATAGTTTCTAGATAGGTAAAAGTCTTACCCTGTGGTATCTGTGTACCCAGATCTCATCTGAGTGTTTGTGCATCAGTGAGATCATTTACAGGAAAATCTTCCTTGGGATTATCCTAGCACCCGTTCTGGACATATAATGGTGTTAGAAGCAGGTCCCAAAGTACAATCAGAAAATAATGTCAGCAAAAAACCCTAGGTAATAGTAATAATAGAAAGAAAAAACACATATAAGATGAAAATCGGTCCACCAACGTGCATATTTCAGAAACACTGAAAAATACATTTAATTTCACCCTCAAGTGTTCACAGGACACTAAACCACAATTGTTCTGTTCATTGTTTACAGTGAGGAGAAGTGGAGAGAAATAGAGGGAAAACCTCATTTAGGTAAGGGAGTGTGTAGCTGTGAGTAAATTGTGCTGACCATTTTCTAGCTAGATCAATTCCTGATCATGTTCCTGAACAGTTTTGGTTCAGATTAAATAGGTGAGGCTGCGTACTACAGGGACTTTTGTCTCTTGTGTGGAGAAGACCCCACACAACAGGAGAAAGGTATCTTCAGATACTAATACAATCATGTGTTCCCTACCTCCAGATATGTTGATTCCCTAAGCCATGAGTTCAAACATGACTGGTTACAAGTTTTGTAGCGATGCTGTGATCTCTGGTGTGTCAGCTAGGAGACACTGCCACCACTGAGAATTCTGCTGTTGCCAGTCCTGGTGATGATACAAAATTCCCAGGGTTTTCAGCTGCTGTTAAAGCCTGTTTGCTAAAAGTTATATGTAGGAGAAGGGAATACAGGTGACTTTGCTCCCGATAAGTAACAGCTGTGTTAATTACCCAATACAGGCTCACCCCTGATGAGTCACAGCTATATCCAATAAAGGTAAGTGTGATAAAAGGGAGTGGGTTAGATGGTGAGGGGGAATCATGAGGGAGGGTCCTGCTCTACATGCCTTGAGATAGACTCACTGCTGTAAGGTCAGTCTGGGTCTGCAGTTAGAGCCTGTTGTTGGAACCTGCAGTCACAGTCTAGCCAGGTAAAAGCCTGCATTCAGAGGCTGCAAATCAATACCTGCAGTCACAGTTCAGCAGGAAATAACCAGCAGGCAGAGGCTGCAAGGGAGACCTACAGCAGGAGCTTGCTGCAGCCAGAGGCAGTGAATAGTTGGAGTCAGGATGGCTGAGCTGAACGAGGAATAAACCAGGACCCTTTTCATGCTGTGATAAACAAGAAGTCTGTGTCTCTGCTCATTTCTACCCTTTAACAAGAGGGCTGCTAGAACAGTTGTAAAACACCCCGATATTTTCACATCTTATGGAGACATAGTGCTTGACATATCAGAGTTGTGGTACATGGTTTTTGCCTCTCCTGGAAGAATGTTGTTACCACCAGCAGTGGCAGATTATTCACAGATCCATGGCAGCCCTAGTCCAGTGACAGTGAGTCATGGAGGACACATTTTGTGTTTCCTGGTGAGAGCATGGACAACCTGGAGCTGGGCAGCTTCTGTGGTGCATCGGCTGAACTCCTCTGAAGGAGGGAGATTATACACAACAGGGTAAGACTTCACAGTTCATCAGTGTAATAGCAAAGCAGATGGATTTTAAAGACTTGAGGACTAATTGTCTTAAGTTTTGATTCCAAGAGAAATCATGCGAGGCCCTAGGTACTTAGCAGCTGGGAATTGAAGTGCCACAGCTGGAGGATGGAAGGTGCTGGAGTAGGACAACTCAGTATGGCTTCAGAAGTTTGGAAGGGATAACTTTGTTTGCACAGACTGCGTGCCAGATCAGGTATTTACTGTCCTCTTGAGCACTGGTCCTGGATGAGGAATAACTTAGAGAAGCAGTATAACGTGTCATCAGTGTGAATCATGTGTTGGGTGCTCCAGCTAACTGGGCAGAAATGTAATTTCCTTCCCTGATACCGATCGGCTTTCTTTTCTCGTGTGCTGCAGTGACCCGATATTAATAACTCAGCACCAGAGCCTTACAAGGCAGGGAAAAGATTGAGCAACCTTAACAAATGAGTACACAACCCCCCAGAAATCACAACAGAATTTAGGTATAGTAGTTTCAATGCTCCAACATGATAAAATAAGGCTGACTTTGTGTCAGCTGATCAACTGACATAAATGATATATATATAATGTGATAGAATATATGTTATGTAATATTATTATATATTTATTATAATCATTTCAGCTTCGTTTAGCCTTTTCACTGTTACCACTTCTAGAATCATTGGGATAATTGTATCTGAAGAAAACAAGTTAACTTCTCCATGTCTGACAAACTGAGATGTCTGTTGAAATAAGATTCCTTTTCAAATCAATCACATCTCTAAACATGAGGTGGTGGCTGATAACATGCTTACAAAAAGCCTTTTTAAGTCGTGTGGCATATCTAGCCCCAACTCATTCAAATATAAGAAAACAAATGGGCGGCAGAGAAAACCCACTCAAAAAATTACCCAGCAGGAACTCTGGTTACTACCCAGTGTGAGTTACAAACCAGGTAATAGGAAAAGCAAAGAAATAACAGGCTTTGTTAATGTTAAGCTTAAGTTAGTATTAGTCCACTTCTTTCTGGAATCACAAAACCTTAGCACAGCTTATTTGGAAAAGTTGACCTACGTGGGAACATAGATTTCAGAATGTTGTTTAAGTCACATTGTTCTGTGATCTCCCTCTAAAAAGTTATAACTCTCAGAGTCTTCAACAGGCTGCCAAAGGTAAGGTACTTTTTAAAGGATCAGAACTCAAACAGACTAACAAAACTGATTTAAAGACTGACCTGCTTAAATATGAATGTTAATTCTTGAGTACAGGTAGATTGCATTTAGCATTAATGCAAAGCATACCCTTCCTACCTCCAGAGCTTTTATAATTAAATAAACAATGCTGACTTAAGTTATGAATATCCAAGAGTGACAGACTTGGCAGGAAACACAGACCTCACAGAAAGCTTTGAGAATCTTCTTGTGCACGCACAGCTTTTCGGGGATTTGTCCAGTTTGTGCATTAATGCACTCTATCATTTTGGTCATGCTTGCTTGCTCCCACACACCTCCTCCCCTAAATGAAGACAGTGTGCTCCTACTGCTGCATCTTTCAGAGACTGCAGGATTTGCAGGCAGAGCTGAGCCACACTCTTTGCTGATGACTCTCTCCACCTGGACACCATTACTTCTGTGTTGGAAGTTCCCACCTGGGAGCAAAGGACCTCCTCAGATTCACCCAGGCAAAGGCATTTGCATGCAGCTGGTTTGAAACTGGACTGTGCTGACCTTGGAGATTTTACACCAAAACAGATTGAGCAGGGCTCACTTATTTGACTGCACCTGGTGATGAGCTGGATGGGATCCTTGTGCCAATGGGTAGTTACACGTAGAGAGTCACAGTAGCATCTTCAGGTGACAAAACTGGGGCCAGAAGAGTGCCACTGCTGGTGCTCTCAGCCTAGGGGTTGTGTCTATGCACTCACCTACCATGTAAAAGTACATGCTTAAATCAATTTCGGTTTCCTCTTCTTCAGTGTTCTGAGCCTTCCTAGCAGCTATTCCTTTAAACAACTGTGAGTGCAGTAAACAGCTGGCAAAAGGTTTGTAACACATTCACCAGATTAACCACTTTTAAACTGTTTCCTTTAAAGTAAAGCAGAAGCTATTGTACTGCCTTGATTTAAGGCAGCAAAATCAGGCCCTTGCATAAATAAGGGAGTTTTTGTGCTTTCAGTAATAGGCAGCAATACCTGCTGATTTGCTGAGTTGGCATTATTGCATGAATGTATATATGATCGTGTCACTTGAGTGCCGTGGACACAACAATATGGAGGTAAGTAACTTTAGCCAGGTACTCTTGATTTTTAGCAGAACAGCTCAGATAATGCCAGCAGAGAGATGGACTCCACAAATTCTTCCTCCGTGTGGCCTGCTTTTCTGTCCCAAACCAGCCTCTTTGGGTAATACTGGACGTGCTTTTAAATACTCTGGAGTGATTAGTCCCACCAAATGTTGACTGGCTGGCACTTTAACTCAGCAAAGATTTTAGCAAAGGTTTGCCATTTTAATAGAGAACAAAATGTAGTTATCAACCATCTACTGAGATATAGGGAAAAATAACAAAACCATTATTCACTTTATTCACACAGAAGAATGTTTAGAAGCTCCCCCAAAGTAATTTGATGGCTCCTTTGTACCCTTTTTTCCTGCAGTATGATCTGTCTGTCTTGTAAGACTGGAACAGATTTGCTGTCCTGGATAAATACCTCTGCCCTGCATCTTCCTAATGTACAAGTTTAGTACAATACAAACGTTGTCTTTATGCAGTCCTGACACCTATATAGAGGCTGTCTTTTTCTAATGTAGTTTTCTTCAATATTATACTGTATGATGATAATAAAAGCAATTAGATGGCCTCAAGCTTCATGGGCAACTATCTGACAAGGGAAAATTTTGGAATTAAGAAACCTCCACAGGTTAGTTTCACACTCAGGATTTCTACACATGAGAGGCTTTCCACTGAAATGAGATGCTTCTCTTTAGCTGCTTCACATCATCTGCTCTGGAATAAGTAGAGGTAAAGAAGCACTGCACTTTTATCTTGCTGTAAGTAATTGTTTAGTTGTGCTGGTGATTTCTTTCCAAGTACTCCCTCGGTGCTGTGAGCTAGAATTTCATGTTCCTTGGGACTGATGGGGGGCACAGGGCATTTGGGGATTATGTCAGTGGCATTAGAAGCATATTTCGTTATTGGTCACCGTAAATCTAAATTTAATGTATCCTCTAATGTAAGTGTAAAAGTACCATGATTTGTCTTTTGTCACAAGAGCTCATTGCTGTCTGACTGTGGATTTGTCTCTCAGGACAAAAAACTGGTTGATGTGGATAGATACAGGACATAATTCTCCCAGGTACCCTGTTCCTGAGCAGCAGCATCTTCCAGTTTATCTGCCCTGGAGCTTGCCAAATCAAAGGTCTGGAAAGCACCTGCTACTATCCTACTTATTCAGTAGGGTATTATCCTGCTGCCCCCAGGTTCAACTGTCCTATTTCAGTCTTGTCTCAAGCCTTCTAGAAATCTGCACTGGGAAAAATTTCACAGCAGCAGAATAAGAAAGCAAAAAGTAAGAACTGGCACTTATCTCTGACAAACTTCATATTGGATATGGCTCTTCCCAAGACCAGGGAATGCAAGAATAGAAGTACTTCTGTGGTAGATTAAGTCAAAGGTCTGGCTAGCTCAACACTGTGTATATAAGATGTTGAAATATGGCACGTATGTTGACGAAGGCCTTATAAGGAATTTCTCTTCCAATGGAGATGGTATGCAGACTACCTTTTTTAATTACGTCAATAGGTATATTTTTAATTAACTTTGTCCTTCCTTTTTAAAACTGTTTAATATTTTCACCTGCAAAATATCCTTTGCAATTAAGGTTCATCATTCAAATCTGAATGGAAAAAAAAAACCCTTTCATTTTCTTTATTAGAAATTAGAGCTTGGAAGCCCTTTGACTATTGCACTGGGAAGAATAGTGAAAGACTGTTCCCTGCTCACCTTTCACAAACCATTTGGAAGCTGAAAGTTCCCACAGAATTTAGTCTGCCATCATATGGGAGCCACTCTGTGTATTTATTGTTCTGACAGCTTTCTCCTTCCTTCCTGTGCTCTATGTGAAAGCGAGTGATCAGAATTATGTGCTGTAGTCAAGATGGGAATGCATAATAGATTTTTACAACTGTATGACCTTTTTTACTGTTATTTTCCTTTGCTCCCTTTCTCACAATGCTTAACATGCAATTCAGTCTTTTTGAACACGAAAAATTGCTCCAAATCCACTTTCCTGTGTGGAAATAGCTAATTTAGGTCCCATCACTATATATATATTTTTTTTTCATATAATCACTGTTACATTGAAGCAGTGTACCAGCTTCACACCGTATGTATCCGCACTGTTTCATGCTCTGTTTTGTCACCAATTAAAATAAAAGAAGAATCCTTGTTGCGTGTCTTCACAGTCAGCCTTACTCTGAACACATTGCTCTGCAGACATTGCAACCTCACTCTCTACCCTTTTGCTATATAACTTCTGAACATCTGGTACAGCACAAGCCCTAGCATGGATTTCCATTGTAGTATCTTGTAACCAACCTCTGTTGCAAAAGCTGGCCATGTCTTCCTGTTTTATATTTCCACCTTTAAACTGATGTGTATGTAAGACAGTACATTAGGACACCTCCTTTCTTCTCAGGAGGCTTAGCTTCTTTGAGAAGCTTGCTGAGAACTTTGGCAATCAAAGTATATTATATCAAATAAATCATTTTTTTTACATGCTCACTGACTTTTGAAAAGACTCTAATAAACTGGTAACTCAAAAATTCCATTTATAGTAAGCACCTCAATCTTTCCCCAGCGTGTCATACTTTGGCTTTATTGCTGTTAAATGTATTCTTATCGTAGTTCCTACTGATTTACCTTGTACAGGCAGAGGAGGAGATTTTGCAGCAGAATTGGGATGACCAGTGATGGCTAAATGACTTCAGACTGTCAAAGGCTATTTTTCTAGAAGTAAGGACATGGGAAACTCAGAGTGTTCAAAGGTTTGGCAACATGAAGGAAACTTTTCTTTGGACACAAAACCCCCAACCTTGTGTCACCATTATTGAAGACTCTACAGCAGGACTGTAGGTTTTCTCCTTGGGAATTATAATCTGGTGCCCTGCAACTCAGGGTTGCTCAACAGATGTTTGAAGACTTTCAGGACCAGCTGAACAGCCCAAAAGATGCTCTCCTGAGCAGCAGTTGCCAGAAGCAGACAATCTGAGATGCCTGGCACAGCTGACAAAAGAGGGAACAGGTTTTTTAAATACTGTTTGAGAATTTTGAGTTGCAAAGGTTTCATTCTGTGTGTTCTGCATATCCATGGGAGTGTTAAAATGGGATAGTGCAGATCAGCCCACCAGGTGTACGGGGCTCTGTGTGATGGATCAGAGGGATTATTTTGCAGCCTGTGTGTGCTTTCAGGGGTGCTGATTATTGTTTACCTGTAGCACAGAGTGGATGATCTATGTAAAAGCTTCCATCAACAGGCCCAGAAAAGTTTTCTGTGCATTGTCCAGACTTTTTCCCTCAGTAAGATTTTACTCTTCTGTTTCAAACTGCACACTCAGTATGAAGGCTTCACCTTTCAGAATTATTTATTTTCATTTTTTATGTTGTGAATTTTAGAAACAGCTGATATGAAGATGCTTAATCAGTAAACAAGATGTAGCTTCACTAAGTGGATATAATAAGATTCTGTTGTCCCTGCTGTGCATGAAAAAAAATATCACCAAAGGTACATACATACATTTTTGAGACTATTTTGTACTATGGGAAGAGGAAAGTTAAGGTGGTTTGGCTTAGGGTCTTGGTGAACAGTCTTTCTTATTGGGGATCTCCATGTATTGAAGGTCTGTATCTGATTTATAGCACCTTTGGGAGCAGTTTGGTCTCATCAGACTGAGGCAAAGAGATGGCAAGTTTTGAGTGGCTATTTGAACAGTAATAATAATGACCTATTGATAATGCCCCTATGCTGTCACACTCTTTCCACAGGCACTAATTGCCCTCCTTGTTATGGCCTGTGCTCTGTTATCTTGCAGGTGTTTTCTGGCAGCTGCCAGCTCAGACTGAAGCCCTCTTTCTTTCTTTAAGCACTTCTATACATTTCTCTCTTTGCTGTTACGCATTTGCCTTCCACTTGTCCTTCATTTTCTCTAGTCTGAGTAACATTCCATGTATTAGAGGGCTGTAGACTCCCAGGAGATCCCTGAACTTTATTTCACCTTTTACTTTTCAGTTCACGTGAAACTGTGAAATGGTTAAGCCTGATGTCTCGAAGGGATGTTACAGGTTCTGAATTGGCAAAACTAAAAAGGATAGTTCATGGGTTTCAGGTTTGTTTTCTTTGGAGTTTTTTGTTTGTTTTTGTGGTTTTTTGTTGTTCGGTTTTTGGGGTTTTTTTGTTCATTCCCATCAATGATCTATAGTGCCGTTCAAATCTTGAGACATTTTGGAGATACGACTTTGCCCAGACTCTCTCTAAAGGTTTCTTACCACAGATAATCTTCTGTGGCCCCTGAAACTGATGAGGTTCATGTTGGGTCATGGGAACTGGCCTGGGGACGGAGAAAAGGTGACCATACCCTGCTGTGAGAAACTTCACAGCAGCACTTGCTCTTTGGTGTGCCACTCTGGCTGTTCTGCACTCAGGAATAATCATGGGAGGTCTGTGCTTTGCACTTGCACAAGTACATTGCTTGAGTCTCTTTTGGGTGTGACCACCACACAAAACTTTAAAATGCACTGATGAAGGCAGAAGCACTTAGGGCTCCTGCTCATATAGGAAGGGAAAAGGAAGAAAAATTCATTTTTGGCTGTTGTAAAATAAAAGAAAGCAATTTTAAAACAAATAAAGTTATAAATTTGGGACAAGGAAAAAAGCTGCTAAAAATTTAGCTTCCCCCCCCCCTTGTTATCACTGAACTAATGGATAAAAAAGAAAGAAAATGAATGATGTTAAAATCTAAGACTGATTCCTGTTTCAATAAAGTTGCTCCAAAACACTACTCAGAATTAACTGAATGATGCAAAAAGCCAGCACTGATTTTTGGCATTAATACTTTCTTCATCAAATCATACACCAGATAATAATACATGGGTTGTTCTTGATAACCTTAAATTTTAGTTAAGAAACCCAAAAAACAATTTAATAGTATGAGGACCATAATAAGTGGTATGGGGAACTGAGGTCACTGTTGAAAAGGAGAAGCCAGCTGAGTGCCAAATACACATGTGATGGGATAGGCATTTGGGACATAGGACCAAGTGGGAGATTTGCTTGACTGTGGTCAAGAAGCATTCTGAAGACCTTGAGACGAGCAGTAACATGAGAATGGCAAGGAGCTGGGGAGAAACAGAACTCTCAGCTGGGCTGTTGGTGACCTGAATGCTCAGGCAGCAGAGAGGCAGGGCTGAGGGCCCAGGTTGGTGTGAGTGCAAAGAACGTCACCGTTCTGGGGGAAAGAGAATTCCTATTTGGGCTCTTGGAAGGCATCACAGTCTCCTTCATGTCCGAAACTCTCTCCATGCCACTGGGAGAGTAGATTGTCAGGAAACTCTGTAGCCTGGCCAGGTGCTAAGAATTGGTGATCGTGTCTGTGTTGTTTTCAAAGGTCTTCGAATCACCCTGAAAATCTCATTAAATGTGCAGCTTCAAACTACTTTCTGTTTTCTACTCCATCTTTTCCAGTAAGTCAAGGGGTTCAAGTCTGGAAGATGTGTCCATCAGAAAAGATAAGATAGGTAAAACACCCTTATGGGCTAGCAAGGCAAAGAGTCAGGGACTTAGGAATTCACAAAGAGAGAAGAGATGAGTATAAGTAGACAGACCATCTAAATGCCAATGTGTTAGAGCAGGATAAACAGAGCAACCAGAAAGCAAGGAGCAGCAAAACACTCTGGTCACAGTCTTTTCTCTCTGTGCATGTGCATCACTGCTCAGTGGGTATCATGCTCTCTAAAATAAGTGCTATACAAACCCATTCAAATAACTAGAAATGTAAATACAACCTGGTTAACTACATTGTAAACTCAGAGTTAATTCAGCCTGATGCATGTGCCTGTGCTTTTTTACATTACTGAAGTTAAAATCCAGTATTAAGCAAGTAACCAAGGAAAGGATTTAGGGAGTGACAGATGATGTCTCAAAGTCAGTAACAGTGGCTGAAGAGCCAAGAGGCCATCCCTTTGCTGCTGTGGACTGGCATAGCTCCACTGCTACTAATGTTTTTGGCTAAGCATCAGTCTTTGCACCAAAAAAAAAAAAAGGTATTTAAAGACTCAGAATAAAGTAAGAGGTTTGGTTTATTCATGCTGGTAGCTTCCCTGCGGACATAGTTGGTATATGTTTGCTTAGTCCACTAGGATGCACTTATTACCTTTAAGTGTATGCTTAATATGCAGAGTAACAAACCTGCAACACTGGAAGGAAGTGATAAGAGTTTGCTGGATTAAGAAGCTGAATGCTCCAGCCAATGCACAAGAGCAATTGCTCACGTTGTTCTGGGAAGTTTGCACCATTGCAAGTCCCTTTTCCACCGGGTCAGGTATCATTGGGAATTAACAGACAAGGAAGGGTGTAGCAGCAGCAGCACATCATGCTGACCCACAGATTCTGAGTCAGTATCACTTATGTGATGTAGGACATTGGAGTTTGCAGTATTGATGACAAAAGTCTGAGGCATTCAGTGCCGATATAAACCATCCTGTTTTTTACTGACAGCTGCTTTTCTTTATTTCCAGAGAAGCATTTCCAAGACACAAGATTTGTATCTTGCTGCTACATGCCTTCTACACACAGTGCTTAAGAGATAATCCCCAATGCACTGCAGTATATGAAGCAATAAATGGCTGCTGAGATTAATAGACTGAGCAAAGCTGAAGCATTTAATCAATCTGCGAAAAGTACTCATTGCCAGAATACTGCAGGCAAGAGAATTTGTTCCTCGTGTACAACAAACCTTAACAGGGAGCAGCAAAATTTCTATTCACCAGTGAGCTCTTGAGCTGCTGAGCTGCCCTTTCCTAACAGGACACCTCAGTATGGGGTGGAGATGAGGGGACCAACTACAGCCATAACCAAGCAGAAAACATGCACAGAAACACGTGCCTGACTGAGGAAATGTGCTGTGGCCAACAGTTTCCATGCATTGAATGTGTATTGTCCTATTTCTTTGTGCCATGGCTACCCTTATTCAAGACAGAAGAATAAGAACAAATATTACAGCCTCTTCCTCGTATGAGAAAGAGCAGAATCCAAGGAGACTTTGGATTTTATTGACCCAGCCCAACTTGGATACAATTTACAGCAGCTGCCAGGCTGCTGCAACTTACATCAGTGCTTTAAAGTCCTTAACTGTGCGTCAGCAGGGATTACTGGAATGAGGTTTCCTCTGACAGACCTTGATGGACAGCTCACAGCATCTAGGTGGTAAGGAGCTCCTGTGCAGCAGGGAGCTCTTGTATGAACACGGAACCTGGGTATGCCTTACCCGCACAGAGGTCAGTGCTCAGGCTTTTGGACTTCAAAAGTTGCCCGTAGGCCTCCAGTTTCCCATTCAAACACATCCACCTGCCTCAGAGGCACTTTCACTTGCCTCAGAGGGCATCACACTCCTCTTCCTGGCCTGAGACACCAAAACAATCCATAGAGTTCAGCAAGTCGCTCTCAAAGGGAATTTGTATTTCATGATAATTGTTATGTAAAGATGCAAGCCCTGATGGGGCAGAAAAAAGATGGAAATGCCATTCTGTGCACTTCCCATCTTTACTTCCCATCTTCACTCACACATTCATCTGTATCCTTACAGCACATATTTATTTGTACTTCCCGATATCTGATCAAATGGGGAGCTAGAATTTTCACTGCAAACCCAGTTACTTTTTATTTAAACCTGAAAAATGAGAAATGCTGGTGCAGGGCTTAGATGCTCTAAGAAGTGCTGGTGCTGCATGCCAGCTAGCACTGGACTCCTAACTCATTTCTGTTTGCATCTTTGTCCTAGATATCGTATTAGATTGGATATTAGGAAAAATTTGTTCACTGAAAGAGTAATCGAGCATTGGAACAGGCTGCCCAGAGAAGTTGTGCAGCCTGTTTAACATCCCTGGAAAAGTAAAAAAATATAGAGATGTGGCACTCAGTGATAGAATTCAGTGGTGGACTTGACTGTGCTGTGTTTATGGTTGGATTCAATAACCCTAAAGGTCTTTTCCAACCTTAAGGATTATATGATTCCAGGATATTGTGGCCAATTATCCCAGTTTTATGTGTCCCCTATCACAGTCTCTTCCAGCCCTTCATAATTTTCAGGTCAGTGCAAAACATTTCCAGAAAAATCCTACGTGTTAAAGGGAATAGATCATCAGTGGTGACTCAAAAATCTTCTCCTACGTCACCAGCTGATGCTTGCTCAGGTTGTGTGAGAATGCAAATGAAGAAGCATCCCTGCCTTAAGCTCAGGTGTTTCACAAAGCAGATCGATAGGTTTGATTGGATCTGAATCAGGTTTCTAATATTAATCTTTTCAACTTCACAGAGTTTTTCTAGAAAACTAGAAAAGCACAATAAAGAAGGTAGCAGCTGTTCATTTGTAAGGACTTTGAAAACAAGCAAACAGACAATAAGCAAAACCAGATTTACCTTTCCATAAATCCAAGGTAATCTGCTTTTCTCTAGTATCTTTGTAATGAATTCTCGTTAGTTTACAGATGCACTGTGGCATTTAAGTGGATAATGATACATGTCCTCATTTATCTTCACTCATCTGACAGATGCCCACAGTGTCCTTAGGATATTCTTATTTTTGAACTCCATATGACTGAAATATTTATTAACTTTCAGTCTTTCATATCATGTTGTAAATTCAATTAAGGAATTATTTGTTAGAACAATACACTGACTAATGTGAACGAGATCTTTTTAGAAAGTTGACATTGTGAGCTAAATGGGAGGAGAGATTTTCTTAAGGCTTTACTTTGGGTTTCATTTAGACAGGTTTTATTCCGAGGAAACCCTCCAGATTTTATTCACATCAGCATAAACGTGGGGTAAGCGCAGTGCCAGGTAGGTTATGTGTCTGTAGGATATGGTCTCTAAAAAGATTTCCAAAGCAAGAGGAACTCTCGATATACTTATCTTTCACGAGTATAGGAAAGTTGGAATAGTTGTGAGTTTTCTCTCTTTTGCATAAGAAACACGTGAAAGTCTTTGGGAGTTTTCCAGAGCCAATTAATTTAATCAGTCCTTATCACTCCCAGTTCTGAGCCTTTTAAGGAACTGGTTTGAGGAGTTGTCACTGTTAACTTGAAATGGCCTGATGTTACAGTATTATCCTGTCTAGTTCTGAAAAATAGTTTAGGACTATAGCCACATTCTAGACATGTATTTTACAGGCTTTCTGAAAGCTCTGTCATCAACATTTATGTATGTTCCTGTGAGAACTTAAGGAATGGACAATGTCATGCTACTGTAAAGAAACAGATTTTGACGGTGACAGTCCATAACTAATTTGAAGGAATCTTACCAATTAGTTTGAACTCAAGGTTGGCCTGCCTTAAAATTATTTTGCTATGAAAAGAAATGTGTTTTTCTTCTTAAAATCACATTTAACCTTCATTCTTTTTTAGAAAAGAACATCAACTACTTTTTCTCAGAAAAGCAAAAAAGCTGTAACACAGTAACCATTTAAACGCATTATATTTGAAGTGCTGTTACAACAAGAAGAGCTGTCCATGTGGAGAAAACAAATTAGCGAATGTGAATCCATTCCAATTCTTTATTCTGTTGTCAAAAAAGCTATTTAGAGAAGACGGTATCCCTGTTTCTGGAGTACTGTTGACTTCACTGATTACATTGCAGATATTAATGAAAAAAACTCCAAAGTAAACCACATCATGTACTTTTGGCATGTCATCCATAAAAAGGGTAGAAGGGGGAAACTATTACTCCTGTTGACTTTACTGGGGAGGGGAATAACATATGTAAAAGGATAGATACCAGTGTCAGAACTGAGATCACTCAGTCCTTTTCCATGGATTTAAAGTACAGTATGGCCTTCTGACAAAGACATTTTCTGTTTTCTTTAAACTTTACTTAAATACATACAGCAAGAGAAGTGGATTGGATTCTGCCATATGCAGAAATTGACAACACAGTAAAATAAGTGTGAAGCTCACTGCAGCCAGAATAATGACATTTTATTCTGACTACATATTAACATTTTTATGCCTACTTTGCAAAAGATGTAAAATAGCAGGTACAGGGTGACTCAGGCACCAGAGCTATTTCCCAATTAGCTGCTTTTATTAAGTCCATGAACCAAGAGCATGTCTTGTTCTACTGCAGGCAATTTTCCATAGGGCTTTGCTCTGACACACTTACTCTAAAGGCAACTTTTAAACAATCAAAACACATATTTTTCAGTTCTTTTAAGGCGTATACATATGACCATCTAATTGTTCCATGAAGAGCTTTTTGTAATCTTAACTTGCCCCAGCTTGAGGGCCTTTCTTCTTGACCTGCTATTTTCTGAGACTAAATAATTCCCTTCTTTCATTTGTGCTGTCAGTTTGATAGTATTTATGAAGCCTGCTTGTTTCTCTCTTGAGTATTCACTATGCAAGATAATACAAAATTTGTCTTACACATCCTCCATGTAATACAAATTTATTTTACAGGTGGTTGTGATTTAACTTCAGCTCGCAACTCAGCCCTACAGAGCTGCTCACTCAGTCCCCTGCCAGCACCATGGGGTGGGGAATCAGGAGGGTAAAAGTGAGAAAAGTCATTGGTTGAGATAAAGAAAATTTAATAGGCAAAGCAAAAGCCACATGCACAAGCAAAACAGAACAAGGAATTAATTCACCACTTCCCGTGGCCAGGCAGGTGTTCAACCATCCCCAGGGAAGCTGGGCTCCATCACACGTAAGAGGGACTCAGGAAGACAAAAGCCATAACCCCAAATGTCCCCACCTTCCTTCTTTGCCCAACTCTATATGCTGAGCGTGATGCCATACGGTGTGGGACATCCCTTTGGTCAGTTGGGGTCAGCTGTCCTGGCTGTGTCCCCGCCAAACTGCTTGTCCACACCCAGCCTGCTCACTGGTGGTGTGAGGAACAGAAAAGGCCTTGACACTGTGCAAGCCCTGCTTAGCAACAGCTAAAATATCCCTGTGTTTTCAACACCACTTCCAGCACAAATCCAACGTATAGCCCATACCAGTTACTGCGAAGAAAATTAACTCTATCCCAGCCAAAACAAGCACTAAATATTGTTTGTTGCCCTGGACCATATTTTTTGGTTCTTTTTGTCGGTGCACTAACTTATATGCTGTGTGGCTCGGAAGTGCCCAGAATTCCAGGTGTGGCTGCTAACTGAGCCATCCATTATCATCTAAACTCAAGATTTGCATATAATCGTCCTCTTTGATAAATAACCATCAATACCTTTGAACTTTATGCTAGTGGAGCTGCACTGCAGATTTTATTTGGTTTCTTACTGTTCAAGCGGAGCCAATTGAGGAAGGAATAGGCTGCACAGCCTGCTCCAGCTGCACAAGGAGCGTGCTCATGGGCTCTTGTCCTGCTGGGGGACTTCAACAATTGCAACATCTGGGAAAGAAGCATGGTGAGCTGTAGGAAATCCATCAGACTCCTGGAATGCAGGGAGGATGACTTCCTAAGCCAGGGAATAGACAGCCCTACCAGAGGGGATATGATACCAGATCTGATGGTCACCAACACAAGCAGACCACTCGGGGACATCAAGACTGGAGTCAGCCTGTGCTGCAGTGATCACAAACCGGTGGAGTTTGCAGTCCTGAGGGAAATGGGTTGGGCAAAGAGTCAGGACCCTGAACTTCAGGAAAGCAAAATCCCAGCTCTTCAAGGAGTTAGTCAATAGGTTCCCCTGGGAAACTGCCCTCTGAGAAAAGGGAGCAGATCAGAGCTGGCAGCTCCTTAAAAATGCTCTCCCATAGAGCACAAGAGCCAGCAATCCTCAGGTGTAAGAAATCAGGGAAGGAAGGCAAGAGACCAGCATGGCTGAGTTGGGACTTGCTGATCAGGCTAAAGGGCAAGAAGGAAATGCACAGATAGGGGAGGCAGGCACAAATATCCTGGAAAGAGTAAAGGGATGTTGCTCAGTTAAGTAGGAGTGGGGTCAGGAGGGCCCAGGTGCAGCCAGAGCTAAACTTGGCAAGAGATGCACAGAATAGAAGAGCTTCTACAGGCATGTCAGCCAGAAAAAGGAAGATCAGAGAAGGTGTACATATACACACACACACAGAGATAAACAATGCTGGCAAACTGGTAAAAGTGGATGAGGAAAAGGCAACTTTTTTGTTCTGTCTTCACTGGCAACCTCTTTTCCTACACCTCTTACCCTCCCTGGAGGGTACTGCAAGGGAAGATCAGGTTTGGAAGCACCTGAGGAACTTGAAGATACATGGGTCTGTGAGATGTGATGAGATACATGCCAGAGTTCTGAGGGGATTGGCTGATGTACTTGCCAAGCCACTCTCCATGATGTTTGAAAAGTCATGGCAGTCAAGTGAAGTCCCACCTGACTGGAGAAACAGAAACATTGTACCTTGAGAACCCTGGGAATTAGTAACCTGTCATCCTCACCTCTGTACCTGGGAAGATCACAGAACAGATCCTCCCAGAAGCTATACTAAGGCACATGGAAGACAGGTCTCTTCAACCCAAACTATTCTATGGAAAATATCAAAATATGGGAGATGATCAGCCTTGGTATATATGCAATGTATGCACTTTTTCTAACTACTCTGTCTCTGGTACTTCCTGCAAACCTTGCACTGACACCCAGGCCTTGCCGTAATTAGAGAGCAGCAGCTACTTCTCCCCTTACCCCATCTACATCTGCAAACTCTGCAGAGAACAAACCAGGCATTTCTGATTAAAATATTTCCAATGAGCATGAATGGAAATGATGTTAAAAGTGTCCTAACGCTTGCACACCACGTTAGAAAGGATATAATTCATCCATCAATTAAGAATATTTCACCAGGCTTTTAAAAAGAAAACCATGTTTTACACACTGCAGAGAGATTTCTTCCCCCTAAAGACCGCAGTATGGGCACTGATACAGGAAAATTCCCACAAATGTCTTTCCTACACTGTAACCACTAAAGGTGCTACTCTGGGTGATTGGGTTTTTGTTGTAAGGCATTCTAGCTACCTGCAGATTTTCAAACCGTGGAAACAGAAAGCGATGTCAGACCTTTCGCTGCTGGCTCATCCTTGTGCTCCCCTCAGCCACTGAGCAGTGTTTCTGTAAGAGCCCTTACTGCTGTGTCACTGCAGTTCTTGCCACAGAACCCTTTCTGGAAGCCCATTTAGAAACAACTGCTTGCAGGGCAGGGTATGCTTACCTATCTCAACAGGCCTCCGGTGCTTCTGGCTCTCCAGTAGCTATTTAATCTTCAGGACCTCAGGAGATAGGAATTGAGCTGTTTCAGAGCAGAGTCCCCGAACTGTCTTTGTTAATCTTATTATTATGTGCTAAGGTCCAAGGATCTACAGCCCAGCCAGAGATTTCCGTAGTGTGCACAGGCTCAGCTCAGTGCCCTCTGTAACACAGAGGCACAGGGAACAGAAATACACAGCAAAATATTGATATTTGTTACTGGTACTGTGTTTATGAGGCTGCTGCCAGTCCCTTTACAGTCTGCTACTGGTGCAAACCAAGCCTGCTGTTATTACCTTTGTCATTTCAGAGAAGGTGCAACAAACACCACCAGTCAGTTTTTCTAACTCACTGGGGCAAAAGGATGGGTATTAAATCTGTCTCTGCCCAGGGATGGATGGCGGTATTTTACAGTCTGCCGCAGAAAATGTTGCAGCCCTGTAGGTGGTGATGTTAAAGATTTCCCCCTACACTGAGTAGGGGGAGAGCTGCAGCTACAAATAGCAGCTGAGGCAAACAGGTCCAATTAAAGAGTAATTCAGTGAGGAATAAAACTTCAAGACTTACTGAGTTTCCATTTTGGTAAAAGAAAAAATTACAACTTCCAAATATATCAGATCTACTTACATTATTTCATTATTAGTAATTAGGATACTTTGGCAAAGCCAACCAAGCCTTTATTAGCTGAAGCAGCAGTTTGGCAGCGGCTGGAGTTCTATTGCTCATTGATTAAGCAATAGATACAAGCTGAACCAGTAGCCTTGTGTGAAGGGTATTAGAGCTGAATGCCTGGCAGATTTGTGTGAAGACTTATGGCCACGGGACAGATAGATCTATATATATAGCCCAGGGTAAAGCTGCATGAATGACTCTGAAAGGAGAAGGTTGCTGCATCATGGCAAATAATTGTTAATTTATCTTAGTGTGAAATCTTTTTATACCTCACATAAAATAAGCCACTTTTGTGGGAGGGTTCGTTCAAGAATATTCCTTTTCAGTGCGATGATGGGGTTAAGTGCTGCCTTTTGTCTGGAAAAATGGACAGTCATTCAGTGAACTTTGGCGAAAAACCTTTCCTTTCTTTGTTAATCCCTGCTCTGACAGAAATATCAAGCAGGGACCTGAGGAAACATCTTGCCATGGATGCTGACACCCAGTCCTGCATCCACCAGCTGCACAGCACCTAGAGAAGCTCTGAAAAAAACAGTCCTGCTGTCCCCAGATGTCACCCTTGCCCCACTACCCAGAAATAACGTTTTTGTAGAGGAGCTGGAAGAAGCAAACATTTGTTGCCAGTCTGGTGCAAGCATACTTGTTTAAAGCTCTGATGAAGATGAATTTTCAGTGATATGTGTGCTTTGGCATCGCTGTGGCTGAGGTGCAAACATTTTATTGCTGACACTGCTGTGAGAGAACTAATCTGCAAAATAGAGCATCCTGAGCCACAGCAGCTCCTTGCCTCTGGGAACGTGAGTCAGGGTACTTAGATTGCACTGGTTTCTATTAATTGCCTGCTTAGCTCCAAAGAGCCAGACATGTCTATTTCATTTAAAATTACATTTTTACCAACTTAAAATAGAATAAAATATAGGTTATAACAAGAGTTACCTAAAAACTCATTGGACTTCATTTCCCTCTGTTGCACTGTGATGTGAGAATGAAATGATGGAACCACATACATAAAAGAGCTTCTCCTGAACATTTCTTTTGCCCAACATTCAGATCTTGTATTTGACATGAATATCATGGGCTTTACTTGAAAAAATCTTGCCCCAAAGTTCAGGATCTGTCTTGCACAAGCATAAAATTAAATTATAACAAACACTTCATAAACTAGTAAGCTTACACTGTGTCCTGCTTCTTTTTCCTAAAAAAAGCCAGGAAAGCAAATACCCATTTGGACGTAAAAGTGGGTTTGAGATAGCTACAGGAGAGATTTCCTGGGCAAACAGAGGCATCCTCTTTATTGGTGGTCAGTTAATTTGCCTTTCATATAAACACCATCTGGGGTCAGCTATAGCAGAAAACAGTTATTGAAATCTGCTTTGTTTTTCAGAGAATGTGTGATCTTGGTCAGTAACACTCAGGACTTTTATTTCAGGCTGCAAAAGCAGCCTGGATGGAAGCTGACTGGGGAGGGAGAAAGCAGATACTTTCCCCAGTTCTGATTTGTTAGTTATTGCATGGCAATCAGCAGATCCCATTTTGCCTTATGATTTCAAAGTAAAATTTTCCTTGAGTGGAGCCTAATCTGTGCTTGAGTATAATGAATGACCTGTGCAAACACAGGCAGAAGAACCCCACACTGCAAGACAGAGCTGTTAAGAGATGGAGTTGTTGAAATCAAACACTGGAATGAATTTTTAAATGCCCAAAGATGGGTTGTTCAAACTTTAAAAGCCCAGCTTCGCTGCAGTGTGGCATAGTCACTGAGTGTTGCAGTGTGGTGTGAGAAGGCAGAACATTTCCCTGCAACAATCCCATCTCCTGGGCTGAACAGAGGCTCTCCAGTGCACTTGTTTTACAGCAATTTAGGGAATGAGCCTGAGAGCAGCACAAGCTCTGTTTCATCTTATTTCCTGAAGGCACAGACTGAAGCAATATTAGAAGCAGACTGCACTGGCCTGTAGAAAACTCACTGTGTTGGATTTTTTTTTCCCCCACTGCTTGCCAAAGCCTCTGACATCAACTTTACCCCAACAGGGAGCCAGAGGAAGGAGAGGGAGGTGCAATGGCAGATGGCAACCCACAAGGAGGCGAGAACTGCATACTGCACTTTGGCACTCCGTGACAAGGACAACTTTACAGTAACCTAGTTTGCTTATAAATTGAATGAGGATTATTTGCTATTTCCCCCCTCCTCCTCCATGTTTGGTCAGATCACTGCAAGACAGGCAGAAAAAAATCTAATTAATTAATTGACTTAGCTCTGGCAAGCTGTATTTCTAATACTGGGAGGACACAAGAGAACTGATTTTAAGCCAGACGTGTAATTTCAGGCTTTGATAGAGTTTCAATGTGTAGATGAGCTGGGGGACAAATTTGCCTACCCAGTAAAGCAGCAGTGAGTTTCTCTATTACCTGGCCTGAATGCCCCAGAAATCTGCAGAAATTCAACAGAGGTTTGCTATGCTTTCTGCTTGTCCTTGCCTTCAAACAAAAGCATGTTTGATGGAGACAGACAACAGGTAAGGGAAAAGGAAATTTGACTTTCTTGGTGTTTTCTGAAAATTGGTTCTCCTGTCTACTTCTAGACATTAAAATTAACTTGCTATCTAAATGGATCTTGACTAAATTAATTGTGCTGTCTCTGTGCAGTGTTTCCCCAAGGAATGCACTGAAATACTGTTATGTCTTTGCCTGTTCTTGGCTGATTGAGATATTAATTAATTATATGAGCCTTGGAAAGACTAGGAAAATAAAAGTAGGTTTCTCTCTTAATTCATGTGAGTACTGGGCCTAATGCCTCATACATGGTGTTGGGCAGTAGTCACTGTGCTGTGTGACCTTGTTCAGTACTCCACAGTGCCCTTGTTGGGTGGGGCAGATGTGAGGAAGAGAGAGAGCTGTGCAGGGAGAGGAGACCCATGCCTAGTGTTGGGCACCACAGCTGACTCCTAGCAAGTGCTGTACAGGAATGGTGTTCTGATGGACACAGGTACCCTCTCAGGCCCCAGCCCCAGGGTTGTCATGTAGCTAAAAATTTTTGTCATGCAGCAATCCCGCTGTTGTGGGATTTGTTCAGCCCAGTTTTGCATGAGTCGGTCAGGCTGGGCTTGGTGCACTAACGCTGCACCCTTGCTCTGTGCTCAGGGCTCACTCCTTAGAACCACAGAATCACAGAATCGTGTAGGTTGGAAAAGACCTCCAAGATCGTCAAGTCCAACCATTAACCCAACACCACTGTGTTCACCACTGAACCATGTCCCTGAGTGACACAGCTGCACTTTTTTTTGAACACTTCCAGGGACTGGCAACTCCAGGGCTTTCCTGAGCAGCCTGTTCCAGGGCTTGAAAGCCCTTTTGGTGAAGAAATTTTTCCTAGTATCCAGTCTAAACGTCCTCTGGCACAACTTGAGGCCACTTTCCTCTGCCCCATTGCTTGTTATTTGTGAGAGTTGGGTGATTATTCAGGGACAGCTTCCCTGCCCTGCCTGACATAGCTCTGTCCCGAGCATGTCAGAGTCTGGCAGAAAGCCCTTGGACAAGCAGGGAGTCTAAGAGTATGAGATGTTACTTTTTTTGAAACTCCTGAAAAACAGAACCCCTTTTCTTATCTAGCAAATGGAAACGTGAATGCTCTGCAAGGCACACATATTCCTTATGACTGAAGCGGATGTAACAGCTTTGTTTTCTCCTTAGTTGGTTGTTTGCTCATTTTATGAAGCTTCTCCAGGATTTCTCCAGCTACAAGGAAGAGTTTCCTTACTGACACTTTTATTCTTCCCATGGTATGGAAAGCAAACCCTGAATCATGTAACTTAACTTGCCTCAAAGCTGAGGGGAAATTGAATGTACATTTTCTCTGCCACTAGCTTACTCAGAACGTTATATATCTGCATATAAAATCATAAATATTTAGTTGGAACAAGAAACAAGTACTTAGTGTTGTTTAAGAATGCTAAACTTGCAGACTTAAGAGTTGCAGTAGCTATTTTATGCTGCTCACCAGTAAATGCTTTACACTCCTGTAATATGCCTGTCTGCAGTGTACCTATTAAAAAAAAATTATTTACACATTTGAAAAACAGAACTTACTTTGTAATTTAACTTTGACCTGTAGCGTTTACATTTCAAAACTCAGACTTGATTTGAAAATAACCATATTCCAGGAAAGTAGGTGTTAAAATTGCTTCTATATTTGGTCCAAAACTTTCTCTCTATATGCTCTGTGAACTTGTGTAATTCATATTCAGATGACCATACTGAGAAAGGTTCAAGTGTTTGCTTCCCAGAACACGAGGAATTCTTTCAGACACGGTTGTGATTTACCAAGTCCCTTGGTTTCCTGTCACAGAACTGGTGGAGCCCTGAGCTCGAGGAAGAGAAGTGGGATTGTCTGTGACACCTGAATGTCTCAGAAACACTCAGGCTCTGCTGTTGGCTCCTCTGAATTGAATGCAGAGCAGTTCATTCACTTTGATGCTGTGTAACTATCTCCTTGCTTTGCACAGTCATTTTGCTTGAAATGATGACTAATGCCTGGGTAGTGTAAATTCCCTGGGGGCCATAGCAGATGCCATAAACTCTGCCAGTGGTATTGAGGCATTTGGATAATTCTTTTCTTTCCATACTTTACACTATAAGAACTTCAACACTTGATTGCGAAGGAGTTTGCCGAGGGACGGCAAATTTCAGAAGACACACGGATAAAAGAGAAATTTTATAAGTTTTAATAAAGAAGTTCTAATAAAGACTGAAGAGATTGATGGACAGGAAGGATATTCTCCTGTCTGTAGTCTATACAAGATAAAAACAGATTCACATCAGCATTAGCATTCAATATCAATTTTTCATATGCCCTCTACTGACTGTGTCAGGGAGATCCTTCTTTTGAACCAGACACCCCACACCCCATAAGCAGTACTTATTTTTGTGAAGAGCAAAACCATATTGAAGCCATCCACACCCTGAAACTTTGCTTAGGAGTGCTGTAATTAGAGCAGTGCTTGTGTCTCTTTACCTTGAGCTTCAAATCTGCTTAGCAAACCTGGAGGCTTGGCTCTAAACCCAGCATTTGTGCTAAGATGCTGTGCTAGCTACACTCTTGGATTTGTCAAAACAATCCAACCAACCCTCATAGGAAACCAGAAACAAGAAGGAAAAATTTGGCCAAATTCCTATATCCAAATATTTTTACAGCATGAGAAATTGAACTAATAATGCTTCTGTCTGGTTAACAGCTGTCAAAGGATGAAAAATAAGCTACTGGGAATGTAGTCAATCACTCACTCCTTTTAATGTGGTGTGAAATCCATAAAGGCATTTATACTGAATCTTAATGTGTTTTGCAGAAAAATCACTGGTAGCGGTGTTGAAGAGATGCCAATTTTTAACAAGCAGCGTCTGGTGCTTTCCGGGCCGCTCCACGCATGTGCATTCTGTCGAGAATGATGAGCTTGCACTCTGTTTGCTTCTGGGAATGCATATTTAGCAACATTCCCTCCCTTCCCCTCTGCTTGAGGTGGGTCAGCAGGACATAAGCTTCATTCACGAAAAGACATCTGAGCATCACCCAGTTCCTGTCTGGCGGCGACTGCGGTTTTCATCCCCATGGAGCACGGTGGCTCCTCTCCTGCACAGCGCACGGCCTGCATCCCACAGACACGGTGGCACACGGGGACGTAACCGTGACAAGTCCTGCTGATTTCACAAGCCTGTTGTTTTAAGGCTTATTGAGACAGTTATTCCAAGACAAGAGAGCAGGTGAATCGCTGTTCTCAGGGCTGTGGCCCTCCCTTGTGTGCTGCATTCTTTAAGCAGCGGGCAGTGCTGACACTGCCTTGCATGACACAACGGGACATTCATGTGCGTGAAGAGCTCGGTGTTGAACCAGCACAGAACAGCCTATACATAGCCAGAGGTGGAGGCTTTCTGAATCAGGATGGCTATTTTTGTGACCAATAGCATTGGGGAATGACAAACTCAGTGGCTGTGCACAGAGAATGCGTGGCTCAGGTTGTTGAAGGATTTGTGTTTCTCTCTGGCCCTGCTCTTCACTGGGGTTTATTGGACGGGTGCAGCTGCATACAGCTGCATACAGCTGCATACAGCTGCATACAGCTGTGGTGGTCATGGTCTGAGGCATCTTCCTCATCCTGCCCCAGAGGAGATATCCTTTATCAGGTGGTGCTAATGCCTGGGCTAAAGGCCCCTTTGGTCACCCTCCTTCTCTAGCTCAGCAGGCCCATGGCAGGGTTTACAGGGTTTTTCAACTGCCATGCATGAGAATGGTATAATAATAGAAAAATACAGAACAGAGTCTTTCTGTTTTCTTTTCTGTTTGTTACCTTAACCTAGTGATCTGTAGAGATGAGCAGTTACTATTGCTCAAAACAAACATTTACTCAGTTTCACAATGTGTCTTTTACATGTGAGTTAAGGCTCCTGTCCACACTTTCTCATAGCTCCACAGTACAAATTATACAAATCAAGGCAATAGAGATCCTTAGAGGTGGGATTGCACTCTGAATATCTTCCTGCTGTCTTGTCACATTGAACTCTCCTTTCCAAACTGGGATGTGCACAGGCATAGTCATAACAGGTCAGTCCAAAATAGAAAGTGCCTCAGGATGACTGTAGGGCAAACATTGGTGTTGTGGTTCCTGTCCAGCCTGATGACATCAGTATAATAAAAACTGGTTTCAGCTCAGTTCCTTCCAGCCATAAGTTCAGAGTGCAAAAACCATCCAGCAGAACCAGGATCTGCAGAGGAAATGTCCAGGGCTGAATAAGAATGGTGGTTATCTCCTTAAAAAAAAAAAAAAAAAAAAAAGATTGCCTGTAAGGCAAATACACATGATACAGCTGCCTGCAGCCTGCTAGGCCAGGGAACAAATTAGGAGCATTTGACTTCCAGTCCCTTGGCTCTCAGAAATGTATCTCACTAATCTTATTTTCTGAATGATTTCTGAATTTATGTACTTCGTGACATGCAACTGCTACTACTAAATACATCATACCAAACCAACACTCATGCTTTCTTTGCTCTATTTATTAATTTTCCTCTTTTAACAGATCAGCTCCCAGCCTCCAGAAATTGCATCTTATGGTAACATCGTGTATTAGTGATGTACAACATTTGGAGGCTTTCCTAATATGCTCCTGCATTCCAGTGTGCTGCTCTTTTATTCAACTAAACATATGATGGCGTTGTACTTCTCCCTTTCACTCATGACAGAAAGGAGACATAATTTTTTCATCAAGATAATACCTTGTAAAATATTATTTTTCCTACTGGACAACAAGTACCCTGAGATTCCACTGAACTCAGTAGCAATGGGGGATGCTTATGAAACTAAGCCTGAATTCCCAGCTAAATGAAGCATTTGGGATTTATTTCAGTCCCACTGAAATCAGTGGGACATAAATATAATTTTAAACAAACATTTGAGTGCTTTGCCAAATGCAGTTAGAATGCTGAACATAGGTCTCAACAAGAAACTGTTTTCTATTTCTTACCGTGATAACATATTTTGACACACTGCTATGGTATCAAGTCAGCCATATCATCTTTAACACATTACAACCAAGAGAGAAGTCAGCCTGCTGCACTAAAATTCATGAATAACAACCATCTTTGAGTGGTATTTCTGAAAATCAGCAACACCCATTTTTATATGAAAAGCACAATGCCTCTATTTCCCAAGAAGTCTTTCACTTGTATGTCTCCAAGGAAGCTCAGACCAGGAGTTAGGCAGCCAGTGAAGAGGCCAGGGGCACAGAATTCAGACAGATGTTTTGCCCATGTGTGGAGCAGGCAGAATTACATGTGAGATGCCCATTAGGTGCCCTGGTGTGTGAGCATGTCTGAGGAGTACAGGAGCTCACTGAGGCACCACAAAATCTCCTGTAGACTGCTGTGGCTTTGCCCAGAAGGTTTGTAGAGCCACATCTATCTTCCCCCAAATAGATCCTTTTGGTGTTTGCTTTTTACTATTTTTAGTGTACGGATTCACTTTTACATAACCTGGATCTTGTTATGCATTGCATTGTTACAGCTACAGGACTGAATATTTCCTTGCTGTTCCTGCAGTTACTTTTGTCTTTCCAATTTTTGGACTTAATCTGAATTGTTCCTTAGAGTGTTTGTGGTAATAAATCCTTGTCTAGTTGATAGTTACTCCCCCCAAATTCAGATACTAAAGCAGCAGCTGTTGTAGAAATGACTGGATGTAGTGTTGTGATCGTTACGTATTTGTGGAATTCTTAGAACCGTAGAATGGTTTGTGTTGGAAGGAGCCTTAAAGATCATCTGGTTCCAACCCCTCTGCCAGGGGCAGGGACACCTTCCACTGGACCAGGTTACTCAGAGCCCCATCCAACCTGGCCTTAAGCGCTTCCAGGGATGGGCAATCCACAACTTCTCTGGGAAACCTCTTCCAGTGTCTCACCACCCCCACAGTAAAGAATGTCTTTGTAATATCCAATCTAAACCTATCCTCTGTCCGTCTAAAGCCATTTCCCCTTGTCCTATCCCTATTTGTCCTACTGCTTGTTATTTGGCAGATGAGACGACCTCCCACCTGGCTACAGCATCCTTTCAGGTAGTTGTGGACAGTCATAAGGTCCCCTCTGAGCCTCCTTTCCTCCAGCCTAAACAGTCCCCATCCCTCAGCTACTCGGCACAGGACTTCAGACCCTTCAGCAGCTTCTTCGCCTTTCCCTGGACACGCTCCAGCACCTCAGTTCTTCCACCTCTGCTTTTGCCACCTCCAGCCTCGAGGAGGGTCCCCGGGGGGGGGGGAGGGGGGGGGAAGGGGGAGGGGGAGGGGGAGGGAGGGGGCAGGGGGAGGGGGCGGGAGGGGGGGGGGAGGGGCGGGCAGGGGCAGGAGGAGGGGCAGGGAAGGGGCAGGAGAAGCAGCAGGGAAGGTGCAGGGAGGGGGGGGGAAGGGGGGGGGAGGGGGGGGAGGGGGGGGGGAGGGGCGGGCAGGGGCAGGAGAAGGGGCAGAAGAAGGGGCAGAGAAGGGGCAGGAGAAGCGGCAGGGAAGGGGCGGGAAGGGGCAGGGAGGGGGCAGGGGGAGGGGGCGGGAGGGGGGGGGGAGGGGCGGGCAGGGGCAGGAGAAGGGGCAGGGAAGGGGGAGGAAGGGGCAGGGAATGGGCGAGCGAGATCACCGCGCCGACACTTTGCCCTTATTACCAGGAGAGGGAGCAGGTCCCTGCACATCCCCCTGGGCTTTTGTTCCACCTCTTCACAGACTCGAAAAGCTCCACCACGAACTTCTAAACTGCGGGGTCGGAGGAGTGTTTCGCTTCAGACTTTCTCACACAAGGCACACAAGCGGCTTTTAAGCAGTTTTCCATGGCTGTACAGCTTTGCACCTGTGAGTCATTAGACACAGTCCTGCCACCCTCGCTCATAATCACGAGTTTCACAAAGAATTTCCCTGGAACCTGGGTGTTTCCTTCTAAAAAGAAAAAAAGAGAGATTTCTTGGAATTAAAGAAGACAGGAGTAGGCTGTCCAGGGCATGCGAAGGAGAAGTGTTACACATCTTTAGTTTCAGCAAGTGGAAGATGTACTCAATTCAGGAATGAAAGAAAAAAGAGAAACAGGAATGCATTCGCAAGACTCTGGAAAAACTGTCTCTGTGTTGCCTGTGTGCCATGTAAAAGCCTGTGTTTATGGGGTTACCATTTCTTTTAGACTCATAATCAGTTAAATAACTGGAAGATGCTTGTGTTATCATGCATCTTTTAAATCTTGTGACAGAGACAATTTCATTTTTAAGCACAGACTATGACTAGAAGTCAAGAGGAGGCAGCTCCACTCCTACCTTTTGTGCTCTTGGGAAACTCATGCCAACACCGAGAAACTGCAGGAGCAGCTCCAGCACTGTTACGTGGCCACCCTCACTCAGGAGTGTTTTGTTCTCTAAAAACCAGCTGTTTTCCACCGCAAGCCATGAAGTGGGACCACCTGATGTCCCAGGCCACCTCAGAAAAGTTAGCACTGCAAAAGGAGAGGCCTCCACCTCTCTGCCATGATTTTCTATCAATATATTGCCAGTTTTTTCACAGCTCTTTGGTTATGCCTCTGTTCACGGACTTGCATCTTCAGAAACCTTGTCTGTGCAAGATCTGCCAAACCTAGTGACTGTGAGGATGTCTGCACAGCTTTTTGCAGGGTGACATGCTCTGAGCTGAACGAAGATAATATTGCAGAAGTCAGGCCTGTAGAAATGAAAGGAATCTCAAGAAATGCCATGAGTCAATCCCACTGCTTAGAAACCAGAGATAAACATAAAGCAAAGTGACTGCTACTGAAATAGATGTTCATGCAATGATTGTTTGAGGTAAGGCTTTGGACTTCCTTCTTTATAAACTTAAAACTGGTACAGAGTTTAAGTGGTGGTCCTCACCCTGCCATTTCTGCCTGCATCCCGTGTCTATCTGTCTGACTTCCCGGTTTCACAGAAAGCCGTGCCTGGGGGTGAGAGAAGAAGATTCCCCCTTGAGTGCCAGCTGAACTTCCCCAGCAAACTGGAGACAAAGTTCCCCATGCCAATGCTCAGCTCCTCGGTGCACTGCCCTTTTCCTCTGTGGAAGACAGGATGGCAAGGGCAGGGGCTGCAAACATCTTTCCTAAAATCAGCAATTGGCTTAATTTCCTGGTTTAATGCTACTGTTGGGAAGGAAAATCAAAGCTGGGTATTAAAGAATTGTCAGCAAGCAAATGTGTTAAATGGTGCCCTAAGTCTGTGAATGCAGTGGGTGAGAGCAGAACCTGTTTATAAACTGCAGTGACTGTGCTGCCTGGAGATGACTTCATGCCTGAAGAACTTCTGTAACCTTTTTCAATCGATGCTTTTCTTTTTCTCTCACATAAATGTCACGTAAGGACACACACTGCATTACATGAATGTCAGAAAACTGCCCAGCTATTGTGCTTCCTTTTGTTTCCCTTTTCTGTCAAAAGTGAGGCTTTCCTTTTTTCTGCACATAAACAAAAATGGGATTTGATGACAAAAATCTAATCATCAATCAAGTCTTTTTTTACCAGTAAGATTTTCAGAAGAGATGATAAGCAGACATACAAGTGCAGCTTTTTGCTGTGATGATCACAGAGGAGTATAATGAAGATTAATCATCACTTTATCAAACTAAATCCATTTTTTAAAGCACCTCAATGAAATAACAGCTTAGATTCTGTAAAAGTGGCTGAGCCAAAGACGTGCCTTTGGGATGTGCTGGTATCGTCTCTTCCCTGAAAGGCCCTGCCTTCTCCTTGCTCACCCATACCCATGCCTGCCTGGCTCTGCTGCATCACATTGCGGCTGCTCCAGGCCCTGTGCCCCTCCAGCCTCTCTATTGTCTTTATTCCACATCCTGGGCATCCTTCTGCCACGTTCCCACATCCCAGCAGAGACTGGCTGCAGCCAGGGCACCCAGCATCTAAGATCTCTAGAGTCTCACAAATATATGTTGGTGCTAGCAGCTAAAAATCTAGCCTGGTTTAAGAAGATGGATCGATGCTGAAGCTCTGAATTTCAAGGCCATAAAATCTTTCTGCACCAGTAAGACTGAACATCATTCACACGTAGTTTGGTGGAGTTCAGATACCTTTTTTCTTGAGGCCTCTGTTTGCCCACCACTAAAGGAGCAGAAAGACTCTTGCTTGCCCTTTGCTGGTAGCTCTCCCCCAGGTATCTGCTGTGACCTTGCCAGGGCAGAAGTCCAGAGGGAAGCCTTAGTGGCTCTTCCTGTGCTCTTCCCAGGAAAGCCCATGAGATACCATCCTGAAATAAATATCTTTCTACTACTAGTGGGATATTTCGGTCTGCTTGCTCCTGCTTTGCTCTGAAATAATTTCTCCAGCAACAGCTCAGCCTGGAAGTATTTGGAGATTTGCCTGACTGAGAACTGACTAAAAAAATGCAGGTTTTAGCCTTAATTTTTTTTACATCTAATAGATAATTTAATTAATTCATATGCCTCTCTCTGTCTCTGATCATATACTACAATAGAATACTTGAAAAGAAAAAAGCACAAGGTGCTCCGAGGGATTTCTAGGCCTCCTGACATGGCCTTTTTCAAGATAATATTAGGAGACAATAGAAAGCATAATCATTAACTACCTGGTAGTAATGTCAGACCTTCTGTTCTCTTGGGTTAATGTATGATTCAATCAGCACAAATGGAGGTCTTCAATATGCCCTTTTACTGGGATTAAATTCGGGAAACATTTTGACATCCATACAGGCTTCAAACAAATCCAGTGATCTACATGCATAATATGGTAATTGTGATAAACTGAAATTGAAAAAGATACTGATAATTACATGTGGTGAAAATGGCTAATGCTGATGACCTGATAGTTATTTATTATTAGTTGTTTTATTAGTTTTATTGCTGTTAATCAATGAAATTGTGCAATGCTAATAACAAAACTCCTCCTGGCTTGAATAATACCTATGCCTTATCTTAAGAAACACAGAGAAAGTAAAAATGAAATGTATAGTGTTTTACATTGCAAATGTAGCACAGCTGGCTGGCATTTTTGGCATGATATATGTGAAGATACAGCACAAACCAGCCAAAATCAGCACAAAGCCCAGGGCTGCATACATTGCAGACAAACAAGGAACCATCACTTTATGCTGTGGCTCCAAGGACCCTGAAAATTACTGTGTTTTATCCTGCACTTTCCTTTCTTTAGCCCACCCTTTCTTAAAATATGCTCTATTAAATGGGCACTGGTTTCTACTAGCAGTGCTCCAGAAAGCAACAGAAAAGCTGTACCCTGTGAAAATTTGCTTTGTTTTACTGCTATTTTGATCTATGTCAAAATGTGGTTCATTCCTGAGCACCAAAATGTGATGCTGAAGGAGTGCAGCCAGAGAGCCTGCCCAGAGCTCCCTTGGCACTGACCTGCTGGACCCCCACCACAGGCTGAGAAAGCCACTCACCCCAGTCTGTCTGTGCTGCTTTGGCTAATTGTGGTGGGGATAGCTGTCAACAGGGCTTAAAGAAAGAGCATCAATGCATTTTCCTAGGTTAGTGATGTGCAGGCAGACAAGAAGTTGTGGTCACTTTTGACCAACTCCAGTGACCTGGAGTCTAAAGGTGATGCACCCTATTACCAGCCCCCATCTGACTGCTGCCTTGTGAGCAACGGGAAAGCAGATGTCTCATTAGCTGCCATCCATAAGTGGCTTTTGTCATCATGTCAACTTTGAAATAACACACACTGGGAGGGACACACACACACACCCACACACACACACACACACACACACACCCACCAATGGCCAAATGAGCTGCCAGGCAGTTTAAATGCAGCAAGGAAAGACACCAGTGTTTAGAAAAAGCAAAATGCAAAAATGCATAGAAATATTCTTTCCAGCTTTGTGGACAATGAGGGGGTAAGGCTTGCACTCAGTTATCACAAATTACTGTGATACTTAACAGTGCATTGTGCTTCCCCTAAGCATAGACTGAGGCAAGCAAGCTGCAGAAAAATTTGGGACAAAGCTCTACACCCACAAATTTTTAAGTTGTATAGTTGCTGTAAAGCCTACCTGACAGGTAACCTATCCTCTCTCTCAAAATCTAATTTAATTGATACTTTAGAAACGTGGATGTCCCTACAGATGTCTCACTTGGCTGCTTAAAAAATATTCTTCATATCACTGAAAATCACTCTTTTAAACCAAGGGAATAATTTACTGGGGCTGAGATACCTTTCTCTTCTGTCCATAAGAAGGAAGGCAGGTGAAGCAGAAGCTGGCACTGAGCTGGTCTCAGGCTCTCCTGGTGCCATGTGTATTCCAAAGCTGAAGGGACACACACCCAGCTCATGACAGAGCAGCCAGGACACAACAAGGGCTGGTGGTTCCATCACAGGAGTGGACAAGCTGGAGGATGAGGACAACCACAACATGAGCTGTGCCCTCAGCAGTGGGGTGCAGACCCACAGGGTCTGGCCATGGTGGGCAGAGCCAGATCCATTTGACAGCACCAGACAGGGCAAGTGGAGAATCTGGCTTGCAGTCCAGCTGGGGAGATCTGGGCACCTGCTCTGGCCTTTGCCAAATTCTTTCCCCTACAGAAGATGCTGTGTTCATGCTGTTGTGTATGATGCTGAGGTTCACAGTAGCTGGGTCAGTTGTTCTTCTGGCTCCAGAGAGGGAGTGGCTACGTGTGCTCTGGGAGGAAAAGCTATCAGCAAGGAAGGAAACTAATGATCGTTGTTCTGGGAGTTGTTCTGGGATCAGACTTAAGGCTGCCATGCCCTGGTAGAAGTGCAAGGCAGGAGGTAGAGCAGCCCAGTGTTGACATCAGACTGGGAGGCCCTGCCAACAGGCTGAGGGCTGGGATATTATGTGAAGGCATAATGCATGAGCATGAGGACCAGTGGGGTACAAATGGAAATTCATCTAAAAGCAAAGGGACAGTCTCTGTGTTTCGGGATTAATCATGGAAATGTCTTTGAGTTCATCAGCTGTGAATGACAGAGGTGGAGTAAGTCTTGGTTTTATTAGTCACAAGGTGACAATGAGCCACTGAGATGTGTTGGCTGTGAAGATAAAAAGGCTGACCACAAAATCTATTAAGAAGGGTACTTCCTACAGAGAGCAAGGCTTATTAATGCTATCACAGAAATCTCTGGAGAGATCTCATCCCTGCTGCCTTATAGCAGTCTCTCTCAGCCAGGAAAGACATGGTCAGCCTGGAACAGAGTCAGAGGTGATGGCTGAGGGCAGTCACTCTCCTGTGAGCAAATATGCTTAAGAGTAATTAGCTCAGCAGAAGACTGTAGAGCTTATATTATTGCTCTTCATAAGTAATTCAGAAGAGTTAGTAGCAGGAAGGGAAATGGGCCATTTATGTTAAGCTAAAGAGCAGTTTTGGCACAAGAAGGAGTGGTGTGAGAGGCTTTGGGGTCCCAGTGTGCCAGCAAGGAAGCTGAAGGAAGTGAGAAATACCATTAACCTTCCTGGCTGTCCTTGGCTGTGGGCTGAGTAAACCAGCCCAGCAGCAGGGGACCTGGTGGGCTTTAAAAGGGGACTTAAGAAGTCAACGACAAGTCATTGGAAGAGAGAACCTCATTTTAGGTAGCTAGGAGCTTTGGGCTGGAATAATTAGTGGGTAATACAAGCTGATTGTTTTTCTGATAACATACCATTGTGAAATGCTGAGGAGTTTGGGATATTGCAAAGGGTGAAACTCAGTTTGGTCTGTACTGAAAAATGAGGTTAAAAAGCTGAAGCAGGAGCTCCCGGTAAGCACAGAGTCTTCTTGTTTGAATCTGGGTCTTCTGCCCCTGTGCCTAGTGAATGAATTTTTGAAAGCGTGGGGGAAATGCAAACGGCACAATGAGCATATATGTTGAGATCAAGGGAGAAAAGCTCTTCATTCACATTTTCAAGTTTAAACTTACTGTGGCCAAAGAGCACTTTAGCTGATGGTAGCCTCAGGCATATAGAGGCTTGAATTCTTTCATTTTCCTTGTCAGAAACTACCTGGACAGATTCTTTACCAGAAGAGGAAAAGATCTGTTGTAGAGTAGCACAGAGAACAATATATACTCAGCATGTCTGTGTGCTCTCTACAGATATGTACACTTCCAGCCTCCAGAAGAGTAATTTCTTTTCCCTCTTTTGCTGGCAAAGTCCTCATTAGCACCAAAGTTGAGGTGTGTTTATGGTGGTGAGCTTTGTACCTCTCCAAGCTGGGGGGATCTGAAACTGTGAAATTGTTAAAAAGTGAGCCCAGGTGTCCCTGTGCCCTTTTTGATTGATATTCTAATACATTTTGAATGTCTTCTTAGCTGCTTTTGGAGGTGTCCAAGGCAATATCTTTACTTACGGAAGTGTCCCCCAGGTATGTGCCACATAACAAGCATCAAATGTATTGGTGTTTTCAAGCTCTCCACCATTACACATAAAATACCCTTCAGGATTATAAAGATTGGTTATCCAAAACCCACACATCTCCCTTGAGCTGCCAAAAGCCTCTCTGGCAGAAGGAAAGCTGTTCTCTCTACCAACAGCACAGCCTCCACGTTGCAGTGCAGAGCTAGTTTTCAAAAGTTTGGTGTTTGCTGCCATGGAGGTGGAGCAAGACACACACAGACATCATTTCTCTATGTTAATGGACAGGTTCTTTTTGCCTTTGATTGGTCTGCGAAAGTGCAAGTCCACTGACTGGATCTGCTGTTGCCTGCTATGACTGCATTATGGTTCATGAGACTCTGTGGGGCAAGCAGAGATCCCAAGTAGCAAAAGCTACCTCAGGGAAAATAAAACCAAATCAGACACATCCTGGTAATGACCCCCCCCACCCCCCTTGCCACACATTCATTTTTACAACAGAAAATCAAGTGTCAAAGAGCAAGGCCGAGTGTAAAACTTTGTGGCATTAAATCAGGGAAGGCAGTAACCATCCTGGCGTCTCTGGATGCCTTCTGAAAGCAAATACTTGCCCTTGCTTAACACTGCTAGCCTGGATGTAAGTTGTCAGTGTTGAAGATTAGCTTGGTATGTTGGCACAGAAAATGTTCTGACATAGGAAGACAGGGTGGGAGAGTGACAGCAGGTGATCAAGGACAATCCGCCCTGGTGAATGAGCATTAAAGGCTGACGGAGAAGCATGGACTTGGTAGGGGTGGGGGAGGAAGGAGCTTGAAGAAACACTGATTGAGGTCAAGAAGATTTTCCCTTCAAAAGGAGAGAGACAGAGGAACATTAAACAGGTAATGAGAAAGTAAATGGAGGAAAGCTACTGCACAGTACAGCTGCATGATAATCAGGAGAGGTTATACATGTATTCCCTAGCTATTCACACTGATCAGCCCAGGGACTTGGATCATGATGATATCTGAGCATACAACAATAAAAGAAGATTTCCCAGGTGATTGTAGGCATGATCCAAAATGAACTACCTGCAGGTCTGTGGCTGTGTATACCAAATAAGACACCCAGGAGTTCAAAGGCATACCCTGGATCCTGTCTGCCTCTGTTCCCTGGGAAGCTGAGGGAATGCATTTAAAGAGTATAATCTTGTGAAAATCGAGGTCTATAGAGCTCTTGTTTTTATGGCCAAATGCCTTCCACTGAGATCAGTAGGACCCACTCATAAGTGGTCTGAATTGAAAACCTTTAAAACAAGTGAGAGTTCTTAGTCCTTCTGTTTGCTTCAGCTATGCTTTGTTCTCCATTATTTCTGAGTCAAGAAAACAAGATCTCAGTTATCTCAGGTCTGGAGAGAAGTGATATTTCTATTAGTTTCAAAAATTGAATCAGGTTTTTTTAGTATTAAGAATAAAAAAAACCAAAACCACCCAAACTTTGTAAGCTATACTTCATAATGACTACCTTTTGGATTAGGCAGGACTAAGATACACTTGTTAAAGCCATTGTTTGTGTAAGAAACGTCCCAGTGCTTCAATGTGAAAGCAGGCTGCCCTAGAATACGTGTCTGCATCCTCTCATCTGCACCATCCTACTACAGCAGAGCCTGGCAAATTAAATTTACCGGAGTGTCCTGTTTTCTCCCAAAGAGAAGAGAAATTTGTTTGCCTCTTGCCCTGGGCTTTCTCATGTTGTTCAGAAAGCTGCTGTGCACCAGCACGGTCTGGGCGAGAGCGCAGTGAAGGCGGGCCAGCTGCCAGGAAAGCTGCCTCCGGCTCGGCTGCTCCCATTCCGAGCTGTCAGCTCTGCTCTTCCAGGGCAGCGAGCTATGGGGGCAGCCGCAGCCGGCCCACCCCGCTGCCCTCGCGGAATTACAGCACGTCCCGCTGGCAGGCTGGTAGGAACACCTCGTTAATCCGAGTGCCACCGAGGTGGCTTTTGCTGCCCGTGAGTGACACCGCTCCGCCGCAAACCCGCGCGTTCCTGAAGCGCCGGCGCTGGCGCGGCCGCATCAATCGCGGCTGCTGGAGCGGGGCAGGCGGAAGGGGGGAAAGAGCCTGAAGCCGATCCAGAGGAAGGCCTGCACCGATAGCGCTTTTCCTGTCTGTGTGATGTGGGAGTTGTAAGGATGCCAGCAATTCTGCTCCTTTGCAACATCTTCTAGCGAAAGAGACTTCTGCTCTCTGTTCCTTGAAATGCTTCCACTGGTTTCTCCTGGTTCCACCTGAAAGGTTGTAGATCAGGGCCTTTGGGCAGCTGATTTCATGGACAATGTTACTGGTCTCTGGAGCCATAGTTCACCACTGGCAACCCAAGGAAGGTTCCAATGGAATGTCATCTGTGAAAGGTGAACTCGACCTGAAAATAGATCTCAGCTTCAAATATCAAAATTAGCTGAAATGGTTTAACTTCCTGCACAGATACTCTGAGATGGTCAAGAAAAAGCCATGTGGGAGGCAGTAGCCAGGGCTTTCTGAACCCTCAGAACCTTCCTCAATTCTCCACCTTCTGCCTTTTAGTAGACCCTTGTCCAGCTGCTGCCACCTGCCCATGACAGTAAAATTACTCCAGTCATACCGGCCATGGTTCAAACTGGGAATACTTGTATTTCCACAGCAGTGCCTCACATCAGGGAGTGGGTGCAGATTAGCATGAATCCAACAATGGCTTTATATCTCCTGGAGATTGTCCAGGACTGAAAACTCGTAATAGGATAAGCTGCACACACTTCACAGTTCCTGGGAGTTATTGTAACACAGAGCACCATGACCAGACTGGAGGATCTGCTTTATATACTGTACAGAGCCCCAACCCACAATATTTCTATTCAAAGTCCACTATGTGGGACTGTGTCTCAAAACTAGGCTGACAATATTTCTGGTTAGTACAATTATGCTTCAAAGGATACTAAATTTTTTTTTTTTTGCATTAGTTTAGAAAAAACTAATCCAACTAGAAGAATGATATGTCCTACCTTGAAGAAAGGAATCACTGATTAACTTTTAGCATATATAAACCCCTGCCAGTTTCTGATAAGAGTCACCATACTTCACACAGAAATCACTGCTGAAAATCAGAAAACCAAATTACTTTTCCATGTAGAGGTAATAAGTGCATTTCATGATGAGCAGAAAAACCTGTTAGGACATTTCTGGTTCTGGGAATTTGCAGGCTAAGGAATTAGCAGAGAGATAAAATAAAGACTCTTTGCTAGGGTAAAAAACTTAAGTTACTCTTACCAATATGCAATGTGATGGACTCAGCAGCTGCTTTACTTGGGATTGGATTCCCTATAGGTTGAAGCTGCTTTCGGTGCTCCTGTTTTATCAATTTGCTTGGAGGGTATCTTTTTTCAGAATGAGAAATTCGCATTCAGATGGTCCAGGGTTAGAGCAGCTACTTCAATCTTGACATCCAGTATGGCAGGCTGGGAATGTGGAGGATGGCAGGGTGCACCAAAGGCTGCTCTGTGTCCTGCATGGTCCCTTCTCCTCACACAGGAAGAAGTCAGTCAGGAGTTCCTTTCTAACCTGGGACACAAATGACTGATCAAGTGAACGCCAAGCCCTTGCCCAAGAAGCTTGTGTGAGGTGGCATTTCCTCTTCTCTGCACTGAGCACAGACCAGGGAGACTCCAGTGCAGCTTGTTCCAGGGACAGTGTTTAACTTGTAGGTTTATGGTACAGAACAGAATGATCATTAACAGATTTCCTTCAGTGTCCTGCCAGTCTCTCCAGCCAAGTGCTGGGACATTTTGTGGGCAGAACCCAAAGGGATCCCCTTGCCCCCAGGGGGTTTACCCCCAGGCCCCAGTCTTGCCAGTAAACACGATGGACTGCCAACCTTATGACATCAGTGGGGCAGCTTATGTTTATGTATTCTCAACTGTGGATGAGTGCACGAGTTTGCAGGATATGGCTCTTCTTTTTTCCCTCTTTCTTTCCACTTGCTGTTCCACTGGAAGTCTTTATGGGTGTGGCAGGCTGCTTTTCCTTACCCTGTTTAGACCAGACCCCTGAGATATGCCTGAGTTTGGGAGTGCAGTGACTCCAGGTCAGCTCTGTGCAAACATGGGGATGGTTTAGCTTTCCTGGAAGTACTGGGATCTCTTGTGCTTTGCCCCAGGATTGCTGTTCACCTTCTCAGGAAGCAGTGCTCTCCTTTCATTTCTGACTTTTACCAGGGAAAGCATTGATCTAACTGGAAGCTCAGATTTATCAGATACTGATCAGAATCATATTCACTGAAGACAAGGGGCTTTTGATCAATTGCATTGGGAATTTTACCTGGAATTCAATACACATATGGTCTCTGAAAGCAAAGATTTTCACTGAGTTTTATCACGAAATATAAACAGCCTTTGACTATAATTGTTTTACTAATTTGCACTCACGTCTTTTCTGTACATGGACAAGATTTCCAAGTAAAGGTAGGTTATTAAGATCAGATTCTTGCAATGATTATGCTGCTGGTTACTTTCTTGATTACAGCATGTAGCCTTTTTTCTCTTCCCACCTCAAAGAGATTTAGTTCTAATAGAGGCCTTTTTGTACTGAAACAGTAAATTATTCTATCATCTGTTGTTCACTTATTAATGTTGTTCATTCTCTTCAGGTATAATTTTCTCTTTTTGCTTGGTGCCTGAACACTCCATTCTGAAATATTCTTGCGAAGTTAGCAAACCACAGTTTTAATCTTTGAGTTGAAAAATAGAAATCCAACGTCCTGAAAGTAAAAAATGAGGGATTTTAAAGTTTGTTTGATATTTAGAGCAAACAAAGCCAAGATATTGGAGAATAATTATAGCTTTTAAAATTATGCTTTGAATTTTCTTCAGTGAGCTAGAAGTATTGCAGAGATTTCCTTGATTTTCGATGCATGTTTGTAATGCACACCATGTGCATTAAAATGGAGCCAAATATAAGTTTCATACCCAGAGCAAAAGAATTGGGCTCATACTTACAGGATGAACAGTCACATCTCAGGAAACAGCAGCATGCAAGAAGATGTGAGGGTTCTAAGAAACAGACAAGGTAACGGGATCTCACAGTGCCCTGCCTTGGTGACGGGCACTGTGTATGAACTGCCAGCTTATAAGGAGAAGGGATTTTACCATAAAATGGGGCATTGGGACCACTACTACTGAAATAGAACAGGTCGTTCTCCTGCTGGTACTTTAAAAATGAAAATGAAGGGAAACAAATAGGAGAAGTCCAGAAGTGAAAAGGATGAAGATGGAACCTGGACAAATGTTTTGAAAGCTGGAGGAAATGCCTGGCAGTGACAGATTTAGAGAACTCCATCTGCTTAGCTTAGCAAAGAGAAGACTGAGAAGTAATTTGTTATCACTGAAAAGTACCTTCACAGAGAAGGAACACAAATCTGAAAGGATTTAACCTAGCTGAGGAGGCAAAGAGAAGGAATGAGGCTGGCAAAACATGGGAGGCCAAAGACAGTTAAAGCTAAAATCAGGCATGCTTTTAATGTTGCAGAAAATTGTTGGAAGAAAGAGCTGAGGGGCATAGTTGATTCTTCATCTCTGTGTGTCCTCAGTCTTGCCTAGAAGATAAGGTTCAGTTAAGCATTAGTAATTTTGTGCAGTACAGCCTCACTGGACAACAGTCCTCTGTCCTACCAGGGGCCAGCCTACACAACCAGGTTTCTGGTGTTAAACTTTATGTTACAAATGAAGTGCTGCTTAAATTGGAAGTGAGTCTCATAGTTTGAGGTCTCTTTTGTAATGTCATATTGTCTCAAGCAGAAATTACAGGAAATATTTTTTTCTTCTTCTATGCTTTTTTGGCTTTTCCATTTCTAAAATAGTGGATAATGTCAAAAGTTTCAAGTCTTGATGTTTAGGTCTGGTGTAGTTTAAGATCCCTGGGCAAATGGCTGAAGTACTAAAAAGATAGAAGGATACTTCTGCCTTGGATAAAAGGCCAAACAATTTAAAAAAATTGTATTTGCATTAGTATAAATCTATGTGTATCTCCATCTGTAGTGAAGCAGAAGAAAGAGTGGAATATTTGTTTAAGTCTTAAGCTGAATATCAGCAGGTTACCACTCATGGGAGAAGAGGTACCCCAATCTGTCTGTATGTTAGGCAATAATTTTCATATATTTCCATAAGAATAAGCACAGGAATGGGGTAAACCATGACCGAAACTTATTATTTCACCACTCTATTCCTAGAGAACACAGTTGTTTCACAAAGTTCTTCTAAGAAAAGTAGCATTAGTTACCTATTACAACTGCTGTCTGAGACCATTGTTTCTCAGAGAGCAGTGACTATGAGATCTGTCATCAGGGAATTGCCACAACAGAGACTTGATGTGCCAGACTTGCCACTGAAGTATTCTTGGCTGCTTACCCTGGTCTCAAGTGCTGGTCTCATTTGAGTCCTAGCTAACTCAAGAGCTAAGAGCTATGAAGGTATTTTCCATTTCACTCTGATGACATGCTCTTGAGAGGGAATATTCCTCAGGGAGAGGTGGAATCATGACTAGAGTTCATGGGTGGACATTTATTGCTTTTGGTTTATTGCAGGTAGGAGTTCCCGCCTACGCTCCAATCAAGCACACAGAAACTGTGGCATAGTAGGATATTCTTGTAGAAAACGCTGTTGCTTTTGAGTTCTTGTAAAAAGGCTTCTGTGATAAGAGATATGCTAAAAAGGGTGTTACTGGTCTATTGTATGAAAAGAAGCTTGTTCTCGAGTCATCTTTGAACAGGCTGCAGATTGTGATATTGTCTACATATATTTTTTTAACCAGAATTATGTGCATGCAGTCAGTGACTTTGCTAGTGAGACAAGTGATTTTCCTGGGCTTCACAAGCACAAGGTGATCAGATGCCCTGCAGAACACATCTTTTTTCTTTCCCCTTGCTTTTTCCTGTGCACACTGTTTTTAAACTAACTCAGAAAGTGGAAATGGTGCATAAAATTCCTCATTGACTTTATAAGTGTGATTTAAAATTGTGGACAAGTTCATAGTCGTGTGTGTTTAAAAGTTTCTTTAATCATCACCTCGAAGCTTGAGCGTCTGGATATCCGTGGTGAATTGGGCTGGTAGCAGCTTTGTGAGGAGTTTCCTCTGGCACGTTTACTTGTGGACACCAGAAAAAAGCTAGTTAGAGCAGACAGGCATTGCATGGTACTTAACAGTTCTTTGAAAAGCTGGTGTCAGAGGAAAATCTCAGGCTGGGCCCTCCTCGTTTTTCCATCAGCTTGATTTCATTTGCTTCATAAAATGTCATCCTTATGATTGTGGTGCAGGTAACGATTGCATCAGTTTAGGTGCCTTGGGGAAGTGTTTCTCAATGGCCCAGATTTATCTCAGCAGATAGCTGGAGGTGTTTGCAACTGGCTGAGCGAACTGCTCCTGTTTTGTGTGTTCAGGAGGCTTCTGTGCAGCACAATTAGAGTCTTGTACTGAGCATGAGGCAAAGGAGAGCTGCTGAGAAACACATGGCTGAGGCCAATTCAACAGGCAAGAGGTTTCTGGTAAGGCCTTAAATACTCATTGACCATTAGGTATGGAAGTTGGATTTTATGGTCAGGTCCCTAATTTTGTTTTATTGCATTAGGAAAGACTAAAAAGTTGTTACGAATTTTCTGACCTATTTCATGACATTCATAAAAATCTAAATTAATCACATTTTAAACCTCCAAGACTCACATTTGCAGTGTTTTGCTTAATCTTTATTTTTCTAGCCATAGAGAATTCTTGGTCCGAGGCTCCCAAGAGTACCCCAGACATGTAAAGATTTTCAAAACAGAAAGCAGCTGAAAGGCAAGTTAAGAATTGGAATGCTCTGGATGCTTGTTCTAGCTCTGATGGATTAGCAGAAGGACTGGAGAGGTTACTTCTATTAATGCTTCAGTACTTCAATACCACTCATTTCCCTGCCCATAAAATGACCTCTCAGGCTGCTATTCAAATCAAGGTCCAGAATTCTGGAAGCTAACAGGAACATTTGCAAAATGTGTTATAGATTACAGGCAGCATCCTTCCCCTCCCTCTCCATTTCACAAAACAGGAACCACTTCAGTACTGCTAATACCCGGTAGGAAACCAGTGAGTTCAACTCCAGAAAGGTTTGAATAATTCAGTGCCATTTGCTATGTGAACACAGACTGTGACTGTGGAAGGTCTGATCCATAAGCAGCCTTGACTGTTCCTCCTCTTCCCCTTACAAAATTGCCACATTTGGATAAACTTGCTGCATTTCATGATGAGAGTGAAGGCAGCCAGGCAGCATGAGGTGAACCTCTGTGGCCAGAGATATTTTATTAGCTTCTGCTCACCAGTACACTTTTCAGGAAATTGCCCTCTTCTGCTGGTTTCCTGGAAATACTGTAGGTATATGCAACATCCATGTGATTGTTCTAGAAGCTGAAACCATTTTATTAGGCTTTTTATTAAATTAATTTGCGCTTTGCCCATGACAAATGCATGCTTTCCTCACTTCAGAGGAGAGTGCTTGCAGTGTGTGCAGCCAGAGCCTTTGCTAACAAAAACCAAGCCACCACCCACCAAAGAGCAGTGACAAACTTGCTGGGACATGGTCCCAGGGATTGCAGAACAATGACTATTTCTCACTTGTTTGCTGGAATTACGTAGGTTTTGTTGTGCAATCAGCACTGACAGGGATAGTGCTGAGGTTTGAAGCTTCCTCTTTCAAACAGAGGCGGTTCTTTCCTTTAGGAAGAAAATACCTAGCACAGGAGCCAGCTTGGAGTGCATTGCCAGCTGTGCAAAGAGGGCTTAGGGATGAGTAGTCCCTCAGACCACCTCACTGCTGGGCTTGGTGGTGGCTCCCACGTGGCAGCATCTGCTTCTCAAGCTGATCTAGTGTGGCCCAGCCTGGCTCTCCTATATGGCATTTTTTTCTATACTGTGCAAGCTGCTGGGACACCTAAAATACCAAATAAGGGGTTCTGAAAGGAAGAAAATATTAAGGAGAATGCTATTTCTGACGTTAACAAACATGAGACTCTCATTCCATGTTCCAACTCCCTCTCTACTGCCCATCCACGTGCATGTAGAAACAAAGGGAGAAAGCTGGGGGGAAAAGAGCACCATTAAGACCACAAGAACCATCTGCACTCAGATGTGTTCTGCAGGTGCATGCCAACTTTTTGTATATACATTTGGAGGAAAGATTTTAGGGAATGTGCAGCCATGGGTGGTGAAGGCCTGAAAAGCGTTTGTGATACCCAGTTTTCATTTAGTGCACGTCTTAGTGTTGGTGAATGTGTCTAGCCAAAACCACTACCCTCTTAGCATGCTCTCTTAACAGTCAACACTGACAAAAGATTCCGATGGTGACTGATGTTTTACTTTTTTTAAAACAAGATACAGGTCCCTTTTCACATTGAAAGTTATCTCATTTAGGGGACAGTTGTAAAATCCTGCTTTATCTTTTCTTTCCTTTTTAATTTTCAGAAAATATGTAAGTAGAGTCTGCAGGACAAGGCCAGTGTTGTCTCCCTGCTGTGGAGCATCCTTACCTATAAAGGTAGCTAACTTTGTACCTTATGGCTTTATCATTTAAAGCAAACCTGTTTTGTTCACTGACCTTGGGTGTAAAAAACAAAATCCTACTGATTTCACAGAGGTGTTTACTGACAGTCCTGTGACCAAAAAAAGCCAGAAAACACTACTTTTCAGTATGAAAAAAAAAAGAATCCAAGTAAATCACAGAACCTACAGAAAGTTAAAAGTATTAAAGGCTTCATGTAGGAAATAGTCCACAAAATTTTGCCTGATACGAGCAGCTTTTTCAAAATGATCCTTTTAAGGAGATAGAAAACCTTTAAAACTTTTTTTCCTATCTGACCTTGTGGTCCTTGCTGCCTATGTGAAACATGCAGGGCTGAGAAGACCTCATTACAGAGACAGGATCATTTACTAGCTGCAAAGTGAAATAATTAGTTAACTTTGGGCATTGTTCTAAGTAAAACACATGTACCTTTGCACTGAAAATAAGCTATATTTTCATCATTAAAGCAGGTTTCAGGAAAAGTGCTTCACATAATTTATGCCAATTCAGAGGAGAGCTCTGATTCTTGAATCACAAATTTTCAACATCCAACTTGAGTTGTATGTATATGATTGTTGTGCATGTCTGCAACAGTTGGACTTGATGACCTTAAAGGTCTTTTCCAACCTGCATGACTTTATGATTCTGTAACAAGACCAATTTGAGGTGCAAGGAAGAATGAGCGTTGCCTAATTGCAGCTCCTCAGCATTTAGGGCTTTAATTCTGATTGTGCTTTATTGAGGCATAGCAGTTTCCATGCAGCCAGGAACAGGCATTCTGCTGGATAAGCAGGACGTGAGTCCTTTAACTGGTCCTTTTCTTAGAAGCATATTACTATCAAGCAAAAAATGCAAAATCTCTCAAAGTTTACTGAGATTTCAATCAAAACAGCATTCATTCTTCATCACAGTTACCTTGGTGAGTTTAGATGGCAGTAACTCTGCAAAAACAGAAGCCTTGTAACAGCAAATATAGGCCATGAGAAACTCAGGTGAGCATTATCTTTCCATATACGTGCTAAAGCTATGAGTGGGATTTTAAAAGTACATTGATCACTTAGCAACAAAAAAAATTGCAATTGATTTCCAATGAGATTTACACCTGTAAGTCATTTAGAGGGAGATTTTGAAGATGTATTTAAGCAGGTAAACATCTAACAGGATTGAGAGCAATACAGAGGTTATAGGCTCAAGGGCTCTTTGGCAATTGCTGTGGCCAGCATCAGCTGCCCTGTTATCCAGCCCTACCCTTCCCTGATGGGATGAACACCAAGTTGGGGCACTTATGTACAGGAAACCCAGAGACCAAAGAGCAAGGGACAAGGTAAGCAGAGGAAAGAAAGGACCCATCTAGAACACCCATGATGTACCCATTCCATCCTCCTTGTTACACATACTGCAATCATCTTTTTGTACAGAAATGAAGGACAGTGACATGAGGGGAAAAATATTTTCTTATTATCATTACCTTTTTAGGGAAACATGATTTCCTTTGAGAGTTTTCATTTTGTGTGTACATTCCTACTATCTTCAAATAGGACTCAGTTATAAGTCTCAATTTATTGTGTAAAGTGGTACTTAATTCTAGTTGAAGCATACATTTTTAAATCTACCTATAAAACTTCTTGTACATAGAGTTAAAATCTATTTGTACCTGAGCTTCCAGTTAAGGTTTAGCAGGCTTCTGTCATGTGCCCTACAGAAAAACAAGAAAAATACTCTTTCCATTGCTGTATTTGACACTGTAAATTCCATAACACTTAAACTGTGAGTGAAGTAACATTTGCAAACAGAACATGAGTCCATTTCCTAACACAAGACTCCTAATGTATTCACTGATACCTCTTTTAAAGCTCTAGTTTGCAAACCCCTCAGACACATGGATATATTAATGTCCAATTTTTCTTTAGTTTAATTGCATCACTGAGACCTAGTGTTTCAGAAAAATCAACACCCTAATCAGAGAAGAATACTATATTACAAGAGAATCTTTTTGTTTGCTGAAAAGGATGAAAACTTTTCTTGATTTAACCCAAGAGATCTCCTTGTTTTATCTCCTTTGCCAAGTTATGATTAAGAAACATGACACTTTTTGTCTGTTTTTCATTCTTCTTGAGATAAGCCACATGGTTTCCAACCTTCTTTTCCCTTCTCAGCAATTTCTCCTGCACCTAAGGTGATTGCCCAAGAGCAGACTCTAATTCTTAAAGGTTTTGTTCATAAACCTGGTATGGGGCTCAGTTTGTAGCCATGCTAAAAGGCTAAGTCTATACCTACTACTTACTGAATCACTGGGAAAAAAATCCAACATGTAAATCATCTTATTTGAAGTATTATTTTCTTACTTTCATCTTCTTTTGTAATCTGGGTTATGACTGCAAAAAAAGAAGTATGTATAAGATTTCAGTGAGGAAGTCTTGAAAGCACAGTCACATCCATGTTTTTTATTTCAAATGAGCAATTCAGCATGGCTTTAGAGAGGAAAATAAAAGAAAACACTCTTTGGACACCAGTAAAATTCAAGGTTAGGGTCTAAAAATACAGCATCAGCCTCGTCAGCTTACCAAGATCTGGAGTGGCACAGCTGTATCCTTTAAACAAAATTGTTAGTATTAATTACTATGAAATATTGTAACAGAAAAGCCAGGCAGAAAGGGACTACTTTAGTCCCTCTCACTGTTTCATGGCAGGAATAAGTATACCTGTGAGATTTCTCTTATGTCAAACCCCAATATTTCTTGCACCAATTTAAGCCATTGCTCTTTTCCACCGTGTTTGGAGAGCCTCTTCCTCTCTGCAACAGTCTCTGTATTCTTGAAAACTGTGATAAATCTGGAAAGGGAGAAAAGGAATTTTCATCCCTGATCTGGGCAAGTTTTTTAGAAACTTTTAATTTGTAGGTTATGTTCTTTACTAAGGAGAACATGTTATTCTCCTCTGGATGTCTTCCAAGTGTGCCACATTGCTCTTGAAGTATAATATCCAAAATCAGTCACACTGCTCTAGCTGAGGCTTGATCAATGATGGGTGGAAAAAGGATCTTTCCATGTGTTTTGCAATCTGTATTTCTGTCTGTATCTCTCACTCCTATAAGATTCAGGGGCGATTTATGACTAGTATACTCCTAAGACCCTTTCCTGAGAAAATGCTACCTAACCAATTATTTTTTATCCTCTGTTGGGGAGTAATAATCAACTAACAAATGCATTGCATCTTATTTATCTTTATGGAATCTTGCCCAGTTTTTTAATCCATTTTTCCAGATATTTAAATTCTAAATAACCCTCATGAACACTTGCAGGCCCTCCCACCCGGAGTCACCTCCAAGTTTAATTTCCACTTCTACTGTCTAAGTCAAAAAGGAAGTGAAACACCATTAAAACAGCAGGATGTCTCTGATGCTTCACCCCAGCTAAAAGGCCCATTTCAGTCTCAGAGACAGGAAAGTGGCCTGGCACATCCACTGGCTCTTATTTATTTCTTTGCAATTCCCACCACTGCTTAGCCAGTGTTTTTATGTGTGTTCTTTCTAGGAACTGGCATCGGGGTGGCCAATCTACAGTGACTACAATCCTCTGCTTTTCCCATCCCATTTGTACTTTTTCTAGAACTTTACCCGACTTCAAAAGTGACAGTTGTATTCTAACACACCTTTAGTTAATTTTTAATATTCTAGGCCCAGCTGATTTCAAAGTATCTAACATAGGTTTAAAGCACTTTGCTCTCTGCTTACTGTTGGAGGAGAACAGTTCTTGAACTAGTCATTGCTGTTACAACACATTTTGAAATTATGCAAAAGCTGTACACTATACATGACATTTGATGTTTGACTTTTAGAAGCAAACACTTGTTTGACTTTTTCAAAAAGTACACAAAATACTGGTGGACTTTATGCTTTCACATTTTAGATGTATTCAGCAATTTATTAGTGAGTGAAGGGCACACCACAGGGTTGTTCAACAGCACTCCTAAATTTGGATCAACCTCTCCTTGCAAGAATCAAGCTTCTGAATTGGCTGAACACTATTCTGAAAGCAGAAACAGCTGTTTATTTCCAAATCTATGGATTATTGATGAGAGCAGAAATTTGTTTCTCTATAGCTTGTCCTCTTCCCATATTTAGTGATCAGTATGTAACAGTTGTATTATCACTCAGATTTCTGGCCTTCTAAGACACCTGATGTCTGCAGCAATTCTACCACTGCTTTTTATTCCAGTCATGAGAGAGAAGGAGATGAGGGATGTTAGCAAGAGTCAAAGATAACATCAGAACTTAGTCTTAATTTGTGTATAATCTCTAAAAAACTCTGCTTTACCCATTTATTAGGCTGAAGAGATGAACTTTGAATGTGTTTCTGATGACCTGTTACGTGACTGCTCCCAATGCCTCTGTGCAGCTGATCCCATTGCCAGCAACCACAGAGCACTGATTAAAGTCTGATGAAATTGCAGCTACAGGATGCTCCAGATCCAGGGAACCAGCCTAGCAGAGACAAGAGAAAAACGTGAGTATTAAGCAGTGCCATCTAGTGTAGTGCAGGCACTCATTGACAGGGAACAGAGCTGGCCTCCAGGCATTTTTTAGCCTGTAACTGAAAGAGAAACACAGTACTAAACCCATACACACTGCACAAGAGTTTTGATGGCAAGTAAAAGATGCCAAAGTGGTTTTGTGCCTTTTAAATTCTGCCTGATTTACACTCTGGTACCCAGATCTCTATTTTTTTGGATCTTTGCCTGGACTACAAAGAGGGGAGTGTGTCTGCATAAGCCTCTGCATAGATTTGAGCATTCATACTGGCAGATTAAGAGACCCATTTGAGCAGTGCAATGACAGATGGCAAGAACTTGGTTGGAGGGAGCTACCAAACCAATTTGTGTGCAGCACCTGGTACTGCAAGGCTTTAAGGGAGGCTCTAGCAAGATTTGAGGAACCTGATGGTACAGATGCTTTCACTAGTGAATTAGAACTCCCACGGAAGAGGTTAACACACTGCCTAGTTGTAGGCATTGCCCATCCTATCATCCCATACAGAGCCCTGCACTGCATGATGGTAAACTCTCCACATTCCTCATTAGCATTTAGAGTTGCAACATAGTTCAAGGACAGAAATATAGATAAAATACCCTATGAAATCACATAATTGCTGTTAAAAGCCAATGAACACATACAACAATCAAATCTTTCACATAGGTCAACAAAGATCGCTGTAGTAACCTCTGTATCAGCTGAACATTTTCCACTCAGCAAGCATCTCCTCAGCCCTCTGTTTCCCTTGAGCAGGCTGGCAGACCAGCTAGCTGAACACAGGCAGTGCTTTCCCAGACTCTTCCCAAAGGGACTAAATCCATCACAAGCATAACATAAAGCCAGGTAAAATAGGTAAGCCAGATCTTACCACCTGACTGCTTCCAGCTCTCTGCCATCACCTACATAACAAGCAAATCATCCAGTTTTGCATAACAGAACCTTATCCTTAACATGACCCAGTCTCTTCAGCCAGAGCAGGCTCCCCCCATTGAGTAAGCTGCTTGTTAGCCTTATCTCATCAGCTGGGGAACAGCTGATTAGTTACAGGTAAAGGCTAAACCTGTCATCTGAAAGCCCCATCTCCCATGTGACCTGATGACTTTTTTTTTTTTTTTAAAATGTGTGTCTTCCTAAGCAGATACTTTGAGTATTTTGGGATACTAAGAAACCAGATGAAATTATGACTGGTGTTACACAGAATAATGGATTAGAGGAGAAAGTGGCTTCTTCCTTTTTAAAAACTATGATTGTGTTTTGGTTTGAGCAGTACAAGAAATGCTTCAACTGGTGTCTGGGTTGTAAACGTGCCCTCCTACATGACAGCATTATTGTCACAAAGAAACCATCTCTTTCAAGGAGATAATTTCTTTGAATATTGTTATCTATACAAATGGGTAAATTAAAGCTTTTTAAGTTTTCAATGCTCAGTTTGGGTTTTTAAAGTAATCACCTCTGAAGATAAATATAACTGTGTATCCACTGTTATTCACAGAACCAATATTTGGAAGTGTACTGAAAAGTAGAAAAAAGCAGGAGTGTGAGTCAAGAAGGCAAAGCATGCAATGGCCAAGAACTTCCCACCCACTGCTTTGCCCCCAGCCCTGCCTCTGCTCCTGCAAAGCAGGGAACTGCATGAGAGGTTTCTTCTTGCCCCCTGCATCTTCTGCGCTGCTGTCCAGTCCCTTTGCACGTTTGCCTGGTCTCCCAAGAGCCTGATCTCCAAATTGGCAAAGGCTGTGTTAGCAGTTCACCAGCCTTGGAATGGGGAATGACAGCATCACTGGGCTTGGGAGCAGGAGCAGCTGCAGCCTGGGCACTCTGTAGCAGGTGGCGGAGTGTGACCTTCCTCCCTGTCCCCTCCAAGGAGGTGCATCCGTGCCTCTCTGCCCTGGCCAGCTGGGAAGCTGCAGGAGAGGACCAGGCCAGGTGGCTCTTCACCTCCAGGTTCAGTACACACATCTCTGGCTCAGGCTGGCAGCAATTATACAAAACTCCAGGGGAAAGTGGCCTGACTTGGTGATGCCTGCTCATTAAAATCTCCCTTCTTCACAGGAAAACCTCTGAAGAGTGCATGCCAATATTTTAGGCAGGATGTCATTTATTGAGAAATCTGGAAAAGATGTCCATATCATTCCACCACGTCAAAAACCTCGTGAGGAGGAGACAGAGTCAATTATCCCACTGTGGCCTCTTAGAAGAGCAGGTAGCTTTGGCCATCCCAATGCCTCTGGGACCTCCTGGTAGACATCCTCTCAGCTCTGGCCCTGTGTGTAGACTCAGGGTGCAAGCTAAATGTGGTGATTTTTATATCTTATTGCTGAGTGATTTCAAAATGCTTTTTCAGAACCTACATAAAGCAGCCAGGCATATCACTCCCTTGAGAAATCTCACTGTACAATAAATGATTTTTATCCATATTTGCTAGCAGCAATCCAGTTCCCAAAACAGGTATGATAGTGGAGGTGAAGCTCTCAGAATAGGCAAATCCCTTATGACCATTACACTTCTCACACTGTATCAATAAACCTGAAGTGTAGGTTTGTGTAGCAACAGTGAAACTACACATTAGAAACTTGTCATAAATGGGTGTTTCAAGGTCACTTAAAGATTGCAAAATTCCCACATGAAGAGTTGTTTTAAAAAGTTGTGTGAAACATTTAAATGTTGCCAGTACCAGAGCCTAGCCTAGCACAGATCTGGCAATATTGGCCTGCAATGATGGGTTTTTTTCCACTAACTGCAGGCTTCTGAGTGAGTTTATCTTGAATGTCCAGACCATGCTCATTGCATTGAGCACCCTTCTCAAAGGGATGGCTGTTCTTTTCTATTAGCAAAATTTCTGACTACATGTTTAGTAGCTGCTATCGAAAAAATTCAGCAAGAGAAATTTAAAAAAGGTCACTGTGGTTGTCCTGACCAAAATCACGCAGGATGTCAGGTCGAATGAGGAACTGCCTCGTTGCTACCCTGATCTAGGCTCACTTTCTAATCACATAATTGACACAATATTGCAAATAGGTGAAGTTCTGAGTGTTTTTTTTTTTTTAATTCTTCCAAGTTGCTATTACCTGTTAAATTGCACTGCAGATAGCAGCAATTTTCCCTCCTTCTCCCTCATCCTCCAAATATCTCTAATGCCTTACGATGCATCGCCACTTATCGCTCATTTTGCCACCTGAACACTCGCAGGGAGCTGACTGACTAATCCCTGCTGTTAATGCACATCAGCAGTAGTCAGATCACTCATATCTGAATCACTCCTACCCTGTGCAAGCTGAGCCTCATTCAGGTGTTTAACATGCTCGTCCAAGTGTAGCTCTACATTACACTCATTTAGTAAACGAGTGATTGTTTTGGGCTTCAGAAGGAAGGTGGGAGAGGGGAATAGTTTTGCTTTTCTTTATGGTGTTGATGCCACCTAATTTTTGCAGAAAACTAATGTAACGCTCGCTGTCCAGCTCTTTTTCCCTTAATTTTTGTTTGGTTAAAATGAAAGGTTTTTTTTAATTGTCTTCATTATACCTTGATATGAAGTTAAGAGTGGTTATGAGTTGATCCTTCTTCACAAAGATGTGTTGTATGATCATATTGAATAGATTCTACCTGATCATGGATAAAATTCATAAAAGATTCATTCTGTGAGGTAAGTAACTTTATTCTGTGAAGTAAATAACTGACATGAATACCTTAACCTGTGGATCCTTTAACTGCTATTTCTACCCAGACCTGCTACAGAGGGAAAGAGCTTTATTTTTATAAACAAATTTGTTGTCTAATTTTGTAAAAAAAAAAAAAAAGTGAGAATATCAAACAATTTTTTTTCACCTATGCTTTAAATTGTACATGTGTATATCATTGCTTTTGTTTTATTTCTCAAGTAGTGTTGTATGTCAAATCAGTTCTACTAACAATACTGTCTGTGGAGAAAGAGCGGCAGCATTGTATCTGTGGCAGTTCAAAGACACAAAGTTTGCAGGAAATAGTAACTAACCTCTTTGATTAGAAAAACTGTTATATTCATTTTTTCCAGCTGTAATAAATGACACTCCCTCGTCTATCTTGGCTCTTTTATATAGCTACAAATGTTGTAATGGCTTCAGATGAACTGTACAGAACTGCCCAGAGCTACACTTTGAAGTAATGTTTATTTACAGTTCTCTGTATAGTTGGTCTCCATGACTTACCATCAAAATGTCGAGAGGGTTCTCCTTTCCTTGTGAGCAGTAATTTTCTAGGTCAAGTAACATTTGCATTGAGCACTGCTCAGAGACAGACACTCAGCTGTATTTAGACAGTACGGTTTGATGCAGTGGCTAGGAAGATCTTGGACAAGTATTGAAATAAAAAATTCCCTGTTTGTTTTAAAGTAGATTTTTTCCTTTTGATTTCATACCCCTCAGTGAAAGGTGATGGGGAAGACAGAGGTCCTGTTCGTAGAAGTCCAATGTTGTCTTGCTTTATATTTAGTTTTGCATAATAAAAATCTACAAAGAACTATTAATTGATAATTTTGGGCCTTTTCAGTGTGGCAAATGCAGCATCCTTTTGGCTCATCCAGTGGAATTCACTTAAATCCAAAACAAGGTTTCTTCTAGCTTCAGCAGCAGCAGAATCTCATTCTTTAAATTTGATCTGAGGTTAATTTACAAAAGAGCCTAGAAAAATCAGGAGCTCATATTCCACTGCGATGGACAAGGAATGGGGCATCCCACTTCTTCCTGTACTGTTATGGCAAACTATAACCCATGTTCCTTTTGGAAATATCTGCTGTCAATTATGGAATTGCAGAATCTCAGGCTAGTTAGGGCTGGGAGGGACCTGTGGAGATAATGTAGTCCAAGGCCTCTGCCAAGGCAGGGTCACCTAGGGCAGGTAACACTGGGACGTGTCCAGGTGGGTGAATGTCTCCAGAGAGGGAAACTCAATGACCACCCTGGGCAGCCTGTTCCAGTGCTCTGCCACCCTCAGAGCAAAGAAGTTCCTCCTCATATTGAGGTGAAACCCCTTGTGCTTTTGTTTATGGCCATTGCTCCTCATCCTGTCACTGGGCAACACTGAAAAGAATCTGGCACCATCTTCTTGACAGCCACCTTTGAGAAATTTATATGTATTAATGAGATTCCCACTCAGTCTTCTCTAGAGTGAACAGGCCCAGCTCCCACAGTATCTCCTTGTAAGAGAGATGCTCCAGACCCCAAATCATCTTTGTGACCCTCACTGGACCCTGTCCAGTAGCTCCTTGTCTCTCTTGTACTGAGGAGCCCAGAAGTGGGCACAGCATTCCAGATGTGGCCCCACTAGGGCCGACTAGAGGGGGAAGATCATCTCCCTCAAGCTGCTGGCCACACTCTTCCTGGTGCACCCCAGCATTCCATTGACCCTTCTGGCTGCTAGGTACTACTGGCTCATGGTCAACCCCAAGATCCCCAGATGCTTCTCCACAGACCTGCTCTCTAGGAGGTTGGCCCCCAGCCTGTGCTGGTACTCGGGGTTATTACTCCCCAGGTGCAGGACCCTGCACTTGCCCTTGTTGAACTTCATAAGGTTTCTCTCAGCCAAAAATTCCAGCCAATCAAGGTCCTGCTGAATGGCAGCACAGCCTTCAGGGGCATCGGCCACTCACCCCCGTTCCGTGTCATCAATTAGACATCAGCTCCCCAGGTACTGGAGGAATGGTGGGGTGAAATATGGTGCTCTGTGCTGGAGGTGCTCAGCCCCAATGATTAGTGGTTCCCCAGCCTTAAAACCTTTGAATCCATATGCCAGACAAAATGTCCCCCCCAAAGAGCAAAAGTTTATGTTATTGTCCTTCACAATTTCCCAAGTAAATGTGAACAAAGGGAAAAATGTTTGAATCATACTTACAGTATTACGGTAAGAGAACATAGGACATAGGCAGCTGTGCATTAGCTATTTGGTGCAAGCTTATAGACACCAAAGCTTAAATGATTATTTGGGATCATATATGTTTTCCCTGTATTACACAGGGTACAGGTTTTTTTGAGTTAACTCCTATAGGAACAAGAGGAACAATTTCTCTGAGAAAATCAATCATTTCCAACTTCAAAATGCATAGTGATGGAGAATCCATTACAGTCCTTGGTAAATTGTTCTAATAATTAATTACCTTCTATGCTAAAACGTGTCCAGTTTCAAATTTCGCTGGTTCCTGTCAGACTTCTGTCCACTTGACTGAAATGCCATATATTATCAAATTTCTACTCTTCTATTCTATTTCTACAAGAAGACAGGAAATTTATAAATTATATCCAACTCTCCTCTTAACCTTGTCTCTGTTAAGCTAAATAGATTGATGTACTTAAGCATCTCATTGAAAGATACAGCTTCCCTTCTTGTTAGCCTTCCCTGAACCTCTCTTTGTCCCTTCCCTTCCCTTCCCTTCCCTTCCCTTCCCTTCCCCCCCCCGCCCGCCCCGTCGCGCTCGGCTCCCGCTCCCGCCGCTCC
>WAAE01013993.1:1464-12912 GCA_013400495.1 Nicator chloris | reverse complement strand
CAGTTCAGACGCATCCCAACCCGTCCCTTCCCAACCCTTCCCTTACCTTCCCAACCCTTCCCTTCCCAACCCTTCCCTTCCCTTCCCTTCCCTTCCCTTCCCTTCCCTTCCTCCTTGCTGCACACCTGCTGTCTGTTTTCTCAGGATAGTGCATCTGCAGACAGATTGACTGTGTTTCAATCAATGCTCTGAGGCCTGTAGCAAGACATGGGCTAAGGATCAGCTCTTTCACAAATCCAGATGTGCAAACACAAATGATAGAGAAAAGCAAGGTGAAAAACTGGGCCAGTCAGTAATACGCCAACAGGTAACGTTCTACCCATGTGAAACACAACACAGCAGGTGATTAGAGAGCAGGGAATCATGCAAATTCGGAGGCACAGGTCAAAATGGCCTCTTCCTTCCCATCAGAGCCTGAGAAGCACCATGGCTGTACTTGATCTTACAGAGAGAGAATATATCTCTCTATATATGTCTTTTATAACCAAACCAAACCAAACCCACAGTAGAAACAGCAGAATATCTTTCTAAGGTACCCTGCCAATGTCCATGCACACCTCTACCTCCCCAGTCCCTGGCAGCAGTAAGAGAAGAGAAGGCAAGGTGTTGCTTATGAAGTTGAGCATGTTATGGGATGAGTAAAATTCCCCTACTGAGTCATCATTTCTCGAGCATGTAGTATCTGTATAACGAGTTGGCCAGAATTTCAACACTGCATATGGCTTTTTCACACATGAACACATTTTTTATCACATATTTGTTTGAATGAGGATATCAATTTCAGAAAACAAAGTACAACTCTGGCTTGAAAAATAGCTGTGGGAAGTACAAAGACCTCCAGTTTTACATTCTTTTATAAAAACCCTTATCCAATGTTCAATCAGAAATGTATGAAAATATATATAGCTTCACACTGCAAAGTTCAGTATACGTTAAACAGAGTGAGGACTTTGCTAAGGCAGCATTGTTCTCTATGAGCTAGTGGTCATAAATAGAAATATTCATGCCAACCTTCACAGTAGGCACTTTTTTCTGTTCCAGAGCCTTGAAGCATTATACAATGGGCTGGTTAGTTTTGGTCCTTTTTCTTTTTTTTTTTTTTTTTAAATGGTCTTTCCCTCTTGGAAAGAGAGAAATCATAATTACATAAGAGAACTTGCTGGTTCAGGTGAATCCCTCAGGTTTTAGAAGCAGTGGATGAGCCTCAGAAGTACCACGGAGACTTTTAAGCATCCAAAAGATAAAGCACTAATATTTGTTAAAGCCACTTGTGCATTGCTTTATATACTAGAGAGTGGTCATTAAATAGCTGGGGACAACAGGTGGAAAAAAACACTACTTAAAAGGAGTGAAAATAAAATAAACATTTGTGCTGACTCGTGCTCCATGTCTACCTTTCTTTCCATATCCCAACTGAGAGTGAGGGGCTGTATCAAAGGGATGCCTGGGCAGAATGGCCACATTGATACCTAGCTCCATCTAAAACCTCACTGTCCTAAGACTGACTGTGGCTTTTGTTCTGGGATTAAGGAAACTCATTGGTGCTCTGAGGTCTAACTAAACCTGCTTCTAACAGCAAATGACTCACAAGGTCTGGGTATAGATAAATGCTGGGATTCTGGCAGATCTCCAGAGAGGCACAGAGGGGCAATCCTTGGCTCGAACTTTGTATAATTCCTGAGTGCTGTCATCTTAGTGTCTCCTTCTTGTACTGCTTGTGGAAGGGCACAGCCAGTTAGAAATCAGAACTTCAGCTAAATCCCTGTTGTTGAAAACTATTGCAGACTTCTATTTCTTTCTGCATGCTTCCAGATTGACACAAAGGGTTGGGAGAGCCCTAGAGCAGGTGGAAAATATGGAACAGCTGTTTTGTAGACCATCCTTTACTAAAATGCACAAGGTACTTGCAGGAGGTGGGACCTATGAGGAGGCCCTGTCCAGGCCTGCACCGCTAAGCTGGGAGGTTTCCAGGACACAGTGATGACTATCTCTGGCTCCCTGTGCTGGGCATTTCTACATATGATGCCCCAAAATTCTCTACCTAACTTGTGGCAGTGTCCCAATGCTCTACAGTTGGCAGGGACCATCCTTATTCAGGGATCCTCTCCTCGCTCCTGAGGGATAACCCAGCCAGGCAGAGCACATGGAGAGTAGAAGACCAACAAACAAACCAACCCAGCCATCCAGAAGAACCCTACAAGCCAACCCAGAAGTTATTCTTAGATCTGAACCAATGTTACTCTGTGTAAATCACTGATGCCCTCTACCCAGACTTGTGCAAAGCATTTGTCCCACACAAAGATGATCAGAGGGCTGGAGCAGCTCTCCTATGAGGACAGTCTGGGACAGCTGGGATTGTTCAGCCTGGAGAAAGGAAGGTTCTGGAGTGACCCTAGAGCAGCCTTCCAGTACCTAAATGGGGGCTACAAGAGCGCAGGAGAAGGACCTTTTACCAGGGCATATAGCAACAGACAAAGAGGAATGGCATTTAACTGAAAGAGGACAAGTTTAGATCAGCTTTTAGGAAGAAATTCTTCAGTGTAAGGGTGGTGAGACACTGGAAAAGGTTTTCCGGAGAAGTTGTGGATATCCCATCCATGGAAATGTTCAAGGCCAGGTTGCATGGGGCTTTGAGCAACCTGGTCTAGTGGAAGGTGTCCTTGACCATGGCAGAGGGTTTGGGACTAGGTGTTCTTTAAGGTCATGGAGATCTGCAGCCCACTTCTGTTTATAAGTTCCTAGTTGTCATGGGAATTATTTAAGCAATTTGGTTGTTTGTGTTCGCTTTTTAACATTAATGATCTTTCTTTTCTTGTTGTTGTTCAGGATGGGGTTATATTGAGTAAAAATTATTCAGCAGTTTAGCAGGAACAGAGAGACTAGTGTAAGGAGTGTGTGCTCCAGTAATAACCTGCATTTGGGTAGCAGGGAACAGTCATGTGAGGGCAGATACTATTCATACTGTTCTGCTGCTTAAGGTTGATACTAACAACACTAATTTGGTGGTTTGAGGATAAATGTATGGAGGACGTTGAATCAGTGCCTAAATGTTACCAAGTCAAAAGCTACCATATCACGATTTATGAAAGGACACTTTTCTAATGCCCATTTCAGGACCCTGCACATATAACCTCAAAATGTGCACGGTGTTCTCACTTAAAGAGCATGGCTACCTTAGAGTAAAACTACAGTGGCAAAAAAAAAAATGGTAAGTGCTTTGAGCAAATTTCACCTGTGAAACAAGATCAGTTAGGTTAAGGAGCTGGTGGCACTGAATGTAATAGAAGGGTTAGAATGTGTGGAGCTTGCAGCTGGCAATGGTGCAGTTGAGAGCTTCTGGCTAAGGATCAAGGGAAAAAAAGTAAGGTGGATGTCATTGTGGGAATCTACTAGAGACTCCCTAGCCAGGACAATGATGCCAACAAATTATTTTATGAGGAACTAAGGGACACTTCCAAGTCAGCTGCCCTTGCCCTTGTGGGGAACTTCAACTTGCCAGAAATCAAGTGGGAGCACCACACAGCTGGTACAACACAGGCCAGAAGATTCCTAAATAACCTGGATGACAACTTTGTGAAACAGGTCCTAGGGGAGCCAACTCAGAAAGTTGCCCTTCTTGATCTGCTTGTTGTCAGCAGAATGTATCTCATGAGTGAAGGGGAGATTGGCAGCTGTCTTGGCCACAGCGACCACAAAGCGATCAAGATTAAAATCTCTGGTGACAGGAGGAAGAGTGCCAGCAAAACCTCAGCTGTGTACATGAGGAGAGAACACTTGAGCCTGATCAGAGAATTAGTAAGTAAAGTTCCTCAGGAAAACGTTTTTGCAGGTGCTGGGGTCCATCAGTGCTGGTCACTTTTTAAACATCACTTCCCAAGGGCACAGGAGAAGGCAATTCCCAAATGTCGGAAGTCAAGCAGGGAAGGCAAAAGGCCAGCTTGGCTGAACTGGATCCTTCTCTTGGAAATAAGGTTAAAAAGGAAGGTGTATGCCCAGTGGAAGAAAGGTTAATTGACAGAGAAGAATAAAGAGATTCTGTTTGCCCCTGTAGGGAGAAAATTCATGTGGCCAAGGTTCAGCTGGAGTTGAAGCTTCCAGAAATGGAGAAAATAAAGAGTTTTTCAATTACATAAATGGCAGGAGGCAATAGAAATAACATTGTCCCATTACAGGATAAGGATGGTCACCTCATGAACAGGGACATAGACAAGGCAGAGGTGTTTTAACACATTCTTTGCCTCTGACTTCAGCACAGATGCCAGACCAAGGGGGTCTCAGTGCTCTGAGCTGTAGGACCATGATTCTGCAAATGATCAGCTCCCAGTCAACCCTGAAATTGTGTGGGATCTGCTTCTCCAGCTGGATCCCTACAAATCCATGGGGCTTGATGGTGTTCATCCAAGAATTCTTGAAGAGCTGGCTGATTGCCATCACAAAACTTCTCTCAATGATTTCTAAGCAGTCTTGGGAATCTGGAAAGGTCCCAGCTGACTGGAAGATGGCAAACGTTGTCCCAGTTTTCAAGAAGGGTAAGAAGGAAACTACAAGCCTGTCAGTATCTTCAGAGCCTGCTAAAGCTATGGAGAAGATTATTCTGGGAGGTATTGAAAAACACCTGAAAGACAACGCAGTCATTGGTCACAGTCATGAGAAAGTCCTGATTACTAAACCTGATTCCCCTTTTTTGTCAAGGTAACCCACATGGTTGATCAAGGGAAGCCAGTTGGTGTAATCTTTTTGGATTTCAGTAGAGCTTTCCATACTGTCTCTCACTCTACCCTCCTGGACAAAACATCCAGCACACAGTTGGATAAACAAACATATCATGTGAGAGGTGAACAACTGGCTCACAGGTTGGGCACAAAGGGTTATAGTGAGGGGTGACAATAGACTGGTGACCTGTCACTAGTGGGGTTCCACAGGGCTCCATCCTCAGCCCTGTGCTCTTCAACATCTTCATCAATGACTTGGGCACATGACTGGAAGTGATTCTGAACAAGTTCACAGATGATACAAAACTGGGAGGAGCTGCTGCCTGGAAGGCAGGGACGCCCTGCAGAGAGACCTCAACAAATCAGGGGACTGGGCAATCACCAATCATGTGAAGCTTAAAAAGGGTGAGTGCTCTTCTCAGCACCTGGGAGGGGACAACCCTTGATGTATGCACAGACTGGGGAATGAGATGCTGAAAATCACTGCCATGGACAGGGACCTGGGAGTCCTGAACATGAGTCAGCAGTGCCTTGGCAGCCAGGGGGGCCAAGCATGTCCTGGGGTTCATCAGGCACAGCATCGCCAGATGGGCAAGGGAGGGGATTGTCCCACTCTGCTCTGCACTGGAACAGCCTCACCTCCAGTGCTGGGGGCAGTTTTGGATACCACAATATAAAAAAGGCATTAAGCTCTTAGAGCGCATCCAAAGGAGGGCCATGAGAACAGAGGAAGCCATACAGGGAGTGGCTGAGGTCACTTGGTTTGTTCAGCCTGGGGGAGACTGAGGGGAGACCTCACCACAGTCTACAACTCCCTTGTGAGGGGAAGAGGAGGGGCAGACACTGATCTCTTCTCTCTAGTGACCAGTGACAGGACTCAAGGGAATGACCTGAAGTTGTGTCAGTGGAGGTTTAGGTTGGATATTAGAAAAAGGTTCTTCACCTAGAGGGTGGTTGGGCACTGGAACAGGCTCCCCAGGGAAGTGGTCAAAGAAGCAAGGCTGGCTGAATTCAAGAAGTGTTTGGACAATGTTCTCAGGCATGTGGTATGACTCTTGGGCATGGTGCTGTGCAGGGAGTTGGACTTGATGATCCTTACGGGTCCCTTCTAACTCAGCTTATTTTGTGGTTTTGTGATTCTGTGAAAACAGTGAAGGAAGTAATACCTACAATGAGACACAACAGTAAGTTCTTCTATTTTGGTCTTCCGTTATCATTGTCTATAATGTTGTGAAGTCAGGAGGATCCCATGCTGCTGATGCAAACATATGGATGAAATGAAAAAGTAAATTTGAATGGTATTTTATACCAGTGAGGGATTAATGTTGTATTTTGCCAAATATTTCAGATTGAGAAATTCTCTTTTTCACTTTTGCTTCCTCCCTAGTTTCCATCCTGTTGTAAGCAGGGCGATGGCAGCTGGTTAACCACACTCTGTTCCAGTGCTGACTTTGTCTAGTAGTGCCTGACACAATGGCTGTAGAACCATATGTGAAACTTTCTGGAACATTTTCCAATTACCACATCTCCCTCCATGGCAATGAAGTCGAGAACACTAACAGAGATAGACTGCTAGCATTTACAGCACTGCCTTATTAGTCCTGGCTTGGTTTAGACAACACTCTGGGTGGTATTCTAGTAGCTGGCTTATATTAGTGTTGCCTTAGATGAGAAAGATACATTACCTGTAGAAAGAATAGAAAATACTATACACACAAACACACAAAACCCTTTGTGCACACCTTCTTTAGGATGAAAGCAAACAAGGTTGAATGTCAGGTGTCACTGTAACAATAAAAAATTTTCAGTGCTCGTATACAAACCTTAAGACATTTGAAACATTCTTTTTTTTTTCATTGTGTGCCACATATTTACTCCCTTTTCCTTTTTTATTACTAAGGAAATGAGGAAATTTTCATGAAAACAAGAGCTTATATTCTTAAAAGTTTGTCAATTCCTGCTTATATTTTTCTGTTCTGAAGGGATCGGAGCCTTCTGTACAGGGTACCGTAATTGCTTCCAACTCAACGAGCTGTGATGAATAAGAAGCAGGAACTTTTAAACAAAGACCCTGTTTTCATGCAAATATTCTCAGTCATAAAGCATAGAGTAAAGGAAATATGTGAAGTTATGTTTTGCAGAACTGCTACTTAAAGCAAAGCAGCTTTGTAGAACGAAGCCAAGTCTGGATTTTTCTAACTGCATGAAGGGGAAGTGAGCTTGAGCATTTTCTCAAGGGATTCCAAATGTCGCCAAAGAGATTGTTAAAAAATAAAGACAGAATATATCCCACTATAATTCTCATTGGCATCATCAACATCACTCTATGTGAAAAGATCCTAACCAGAACTATGACACTATTCCCACATTTTATGAATTCATTCTCACATTTCTTTATAAACCTAGAAACATACAGCCTCTTTCCCCCAAATATTTGGCAAGTAGGTTCTTATCAGCCATCTCTGAGTCATTGCTTCAGTTTACCACCTCTTATTTTGCTAAAATCAGCAGTAACTTAAGAAAAATAAAGACAAATATTGGAACTGGTAACAATTTATAGAAAAAAATTATATTGAACAGTAATTAATAGTTTAGGCTTTGCTTCATGATAGCTCATTCAGTAGATAAATCAAAACCTTGACAACCTTCATCCATCTGAAGTTTTCACACATTAGTACTACCAAGAGATCACCTCTAGTTTCTGACATCCTAAGCAGCAAATACCTTGGAATTACGATTAAGGATACATTTCTAGAGTGGTCCTTTGCCAGTAATATTAGTAGGTGGAATGGTGACTATTTTCTCCTCAGGGAAGCTGTGTCACAGCAGAGTTCTACCTCCCCAAATGCAATCGGGTGATTGATTATCAAACCACTCAGGAGACTCTGTCATGTACGTGAGACCAAAGGAAGAGAGCACAGTCAAGCCCATGCAGTGCGTGAACATTGACTTCTATCTCCACAAGCATTAGGGCTTGCAGTGCTCATTGTTGCTGCCATCACTGGGCTGTAAAGGACGCAACAGGACGCTTCCACTGAAATTCTCTCCAGAAGAGAGGAAAAGTGCTACCAGGTACGTAGTTTAAAGCAAACCATTTGGAGCTGCAGTTTCATTATTCCTCAGCACATCTTCTGTCAGTTCCACGTGGATGATTTTCAGTCTGCACAGAAACGGGCTTTCCATCGTAACTCATGGACATGGCAAGTCGGAAGTGTCAAAATAATTTTTTCTCGCTATGTCAATGAACAAAAAACCCCAGAGACAGGAAATTCATATCCTCAAAGGCTACCCTTAGCCATCCAGTAATGCCATATCAAGCACTGTGCTGAAATATGGTGCATGTTTTCCAAACACGCCTCTTTGGCAGAAGCAAGATGCCAGATTTAAGCCAAAAATCTACTCTTTTTTTTCAGCAGGTTTAAAAAACTTGAAAATGTCTCTCCACTTTTTCCGTGGACTCAGTTCCATGTCACTGCAAGACTGTAATTTCATCTAGAAACACTGGTAACTCCAATGAGAGACATCAGGCCCCATTCTGCCTGTCTTCACTTTCTATTGCCAGTGGACTTGTTAGAGCTGATAATTCAAAGAAAAACAGTATTTATGGTATTCATGATTTACTTTAAACCTCTTCACAGCTTGATGCACATGAGGCAATTCAAATCACCAAAACTCTGTTTTGCAACTAATGCTTCGTTCCACTGAATAGAAACGTTCACACATCTTTTGGTGCTGTTTTGTTTCAGGCTGGCTGCAGAGCAATCAAGCCAGCAAGGCATGGATGTGGTGTCTCCACACCAGAGGAGCGAAACTTTCATTTTCTGGCACAGGCAAGTGAGTTCTGCAGAATGCAGAGCACAGAACAGCCTCAGTCCACGGCATCGAAGGACCAACACAGTCCCTCCAGCCAAGGATGCCACGGGAATTTAAGTTTCAGCTGAGTAACAGGGCATCATTAGAAGTCTTGACAGGAGGAGGGTCTGTGCAAGAGCTTTTCATTGCAAGGAGATTCCAGACTGTGTTATTAAACTCTGTTAATTCTGATACAAAAAACCCATGCCAAACCAGACAGTGAACTTAACCCCATGTAATTTTGCTTATTTACATATAATCTGATAGTACTACTTTCAGAGTATTGGAAGATCTCAAAATGGGAGATTAAAAATCTGCACTCTAAATTCACCATATAAATTCTGAAGTTCCTATACACTCATACATAATCTATATATATGTATATGTAATGAGTATAGGTTATGCAAATACACTCTACAATGTATATTTATATGAAAGTGAGGCCATGTACCATGCATTTGACCTTCTTTAGATCACCATTTCTTTATGGTAAGCATAATTTTTGTGTCCTGTGCTGATCCATTGTCTGGCAGGGTGGGTGGGGTTCCAGGATGCTCCTAGGACTTCTGGCCAAGTGATTACTGGAAGCAGTAATGAAACATCCATATCTCTCATCAACACGAATCAAAAATCTTAACTGTAAAACAGAGAAAGAAATCAAGCTGTGTTAAATATTCCTTGAGTTTCTACTCTCCATCCCCACTTCACAGGTGGTTTTCACCCGTTTGTTTCACGAGAGCCTATAGTGGTAGGACAAGGGAGAACAGCCTTAAGCTGAAGACTTAGATTAGACATTAGAAAGAAATTCTGTACAATAAAGGTGGTGATGCACTGGAGCAGGTTGCCCAGAGAGGTAACCTGGTCCAGTGGAAGGTGTCAGTGCCCATGGCAGATGATCACTAAGATCAGATAGCTAAGATTGTTAGGATTCCTTCCAAACCATTCTGGAATTATATGATTCTCTCTTCTGCCTCAAAACAGTTTGAAAAAAAATTAATATTTCTGGGGTTTTTAAGGCATGGTTCAAACTTGATTGAATTTAGGAATGTGTCTCTTCTGAGAAGGCACAGGGCTCTTTACACAATCCAAAGTGATACTTCTGGATATGGAATTATTTTCTGATCTACTAAACCACTCCTGCTTATTTCAAGCATTTTACTCATCCATGCTATAACTGTCTGGATCGTCACTCCTGGCTCTGTCACATCTTCCTTTATCCCCTTTGCTTTGTGTGCGTACTTTGGATTCAGTCATCGCACAGTATCAGTGTGATACGGAAGTTACCGAGACCCTCAGCAGGAGGCTGGGTTGAGAACAATTATCTGACAGAATTGTTTAGCAGTGCAGCCCAATCCATGTTATGACCCTTTTTCTAAATGTAGATCTAATGGCACATTAAAGCAATATTACATCTCATAAAGCCTGCTGGGTAAGAGTTCAGCGAGGTTCCCCTTGCTCCCCTTCTGCACAGCAGTTCCTTTGTTACTGCCTTGCGTCTAGATCCTGTGATAGACGGGAGTCCCATGCTCTTCTAATACTAAAATGGGGCTGCCAAGATCATTTACGGGCCCTGTGGCCAACAAAAAGTCTCAAGCCTCCTTGGGGTATCTCTAAGTCCTACTTTTCTCTGCCCATTGTGCCAGCTTGTCCTCTCAGATTTTACAGATGGCAGGAAAGGTTTCGGCAACACAAACATCGTTCAGAGCGCTGCTTTTAAACAATAGTCTTGTCCCGGCGTTGCCTGTGTCTGAGGTGGTGTTTGCAGACAGAAAGCAGAATAGCAAACATAGGACTGGGGGGAGAGGGGAAAGAGGGGAGGAGGAATAGGGGGAGAGAGGACCGGTACATGTGAGCTGGGTTAGCTGGGGAGATGGTGGCCGGGTAGAGGTGCCCGGTGCAGGGCCAGCCCAGTGTACCAGCATGTCCTGGCTGGGGCGTGTGAGGAAGGTCTTCTCCTGGTTCTCTTAGCACCTTCGGCTTTTGCACTAGAAATCCAGGCTCGGTGTAAACAGTACGACAGCCCATGGAAACCTTTTTCTGCAGGACGCGGGAGTGAAACTGAAGGGTGCTCGCTACCGCCTAGTTCTGGGCAGGAAAAACACACAGCTGCCTTTCCACTGGGCCCTTTCAGGCCCCGAGTGACTGGATACCCAGACACAGGTGGGATTTCTGCAGAAGACACCCGAGGCACAGCACGGGAACCCTGTAGCCCTCTTCATTTCAGCGACCTGAGCCGAAGACGGCACGTGTTTGGGTTGCGATGGATTTTGGGCTCCCCTTCCGCCCAACGAGCGCCGACCCGCGGGGCGGGTGCTGCTCGCTGCCGGCCGCAGCGCGGGGGGCGATGCNTGGGGCTTCGCTGTCCGTTTCCGAGGGAAAGCCGGGCCCGGCAGCGGCCACGTGTCCCGCAGGGAGCCCACCGCGGCCGCGCCGGCCGGTGCGGCGCAAAGTGCGCGGTACCGCCGCTCCTTCTCCGCTCCGCCAGAAGCACGGGCGAGGTGGCGGAGGGGATGTCCGCCGGGGGCGCGGAGGCCGACAGTCCCCCGCCACAGCCCTGCGCGCGTTTCTTGCTCCAATAAGCAATAATTAGGTCCTCAGCTAATGAAGTGTCAGCTGATCCCCTCGCTCCGTCTGCGCGCGGGGAGGCGGGGGGGCTGCGCCCGGAGACATCGCCATGGAAACGCTGCCCTCGCCTCTCTTCCCCCCGCCGCATCCCCCCCACCACCCGCCGGCCCGGGCCGGGTGCGCGCCGTCCCCCGCGCCCCGCCGCGCCCGCGGAGGCGGGAGCATCCCGACATGGGACAGCGCTGCCCGTCACCGCGCCGCGCCGCCGGCGCCACAGAAACTTTTGTCCCGGCGGCCAATCAGGGCGCGGGGGGGGGCG
>WAAE01013992.1:77601-93202 GCA_013400495.1 Nicator chloris | reverse complement strand
TGCCTGCACCGGGACCTCCTTCGCTCCGGCTCGGAGGTGGATGCATTTTTCATGAGCACTGGGTGAACAGGTGCAAAGTGCGGCGGGGCGGCCCGGCCCTGCACCCCGGCCCGCTTCGGGGCGGCGTGTGCGTGTCCGTGTGTCTGCCCGTGGCTGTGTCTGTGTCCGTGTGTGTGTGTGTGCGCCCCGGCGTGTGCATGTGTGCGTGTGTGTATTAGGAGATTATGGAGAGCAGCGACCGGGACATGTACCGCCAGTTTCAGGACTGGTGTCTCAGGACTTACGGGGACTCAGGAAAAACCAAGACGGTGACCCGTAAAAAATACGACCGGATCGTCCAGCTCCTGAATGGCTCCGAGTCGAGCTCCACGGATAATGCCAAATTCAAATTCTGGGTCAAATCTAAAGGCTTCCAGCTCGGCAACTCGGACGAGGTCAGTGGTGGTGCTGGAGGAGGGAAGCAAGTGCTGTACGTGCCAGTCAAAACCACGGTTAGTAGAGAATTGTCTTCCTTGTTCTATGTCGGCCGCTGCAGCCCGCTCCGGGAGCGAGAGGCGCAGGGGGAGCCGCAGCCACAGTTGGCTCCTTCCTCCCTCTTCCCCCAAGTCATCATCACCATGTTGCGTTTGCCTGTCACATTATACACCGCCGAGGTCTTTGTGGGTCCTTTTATTTAAAGCGATCGTGCGCACAACGCACCCCGCTGGCTCGGTGTCGTTCTCCTCCTCGTCCTCCTCGTCCTCCCCGTCCCCCCGTCCCCCGCGGGCCGCTGCGGCGGGGTTGGGGTGTGCTATTGTCCCGCCGCCGCCGCCGCTCCGGCCATTGTGCCGGGCCCCGCCGCCCCGGGCAGCGGCCCCCGCCGCCGGCGGGGCTGATGGATGGCGCACGGGGGTACCCTGCCTGGCACAAAGCCAGGCGCGGCGCCGGGCGGTGGTTCCCCGGGATATCTGTTGGGGTTTATTTATTTATTTATTCGTTTGTTAGTGTTATTTTTATCCTTTTTTCCTTTATTCTTATCCCGCAGCCCTGGCGCCGCCGCCGAGCGGCCACGAATGTGCCCGGCTTGGCTGTGAAACGCCGGCTGCGCTAGTAAGGGGCGGCGGGAGAGAGAGGATGCTCAACAAAGGGAGGACGGGGTTCCGCATGACCGAGGGAAGGGGGTATTTTGTGACACTTTCTGAGGTCGCAGGAGCCCCTCAGCGCTCCGTTCGATGCGCTAGGGTAGCGTGGCATCCCCGGCAGGCGCTGGCGTTACGGGCTCGGCGCAGGTCTGACAGCAGGAGAGCTATTATGCTTGGTGGTGGCAGGAGCGACAGATTTTCCTATTTAAGAAGATGGGGACTGTTGGTTGCAAGTAGGTTTTGCCTATTGAACTCTCTTAATGTATCATTATTCTTACTTCCTATGCGCTGGGTCACGCAAGCTAAGCTTCTTTTGTCTGTGCGTGGGGCGGGTGTGGAGGGGGAGCCGAGAAAGGAAACCCGGCAATTAAAAATATTCCTGCCTGGGCATTTGGCTTGGATGAGCAATATTCTCTCTCTTTTTTTTTTTTTTTTTCTTTTTCCTGGAGTGGCAGCTTATCCGGACCCAACGGGAAGGTTGCTGGGTGGCGCAGCAAAGGGGGCTTCTTGGAAAGTATTCTGGGTTGGGTTGTGACGTAGGCTGCCGGGGAAATCTGCCTCTCTGCCTTGCTGAAGTCATAAACCTGGGCATTCCCAGGGGCTGCCTTGTATTTGCCCCCTTGTCATCAGCGCCGTCATGGCTCTGAGGAGGCAGAAGTGGGAAATTAATTTTAAGGAGATTTTCAATATGAAGATTTAAAGTAAAAGAGAAGCTCTGGACAGTTTTTTCCTTCTCTACAGTCTTTATTCACCGAAGTGTTTCAGGTCTGTCTATAGCTTCAGATGATTTGGCAGATCTCTGTTTTACTGTTACAAGATTTATTGCTCATCTCTGAGCCCAGACAGTACCACAGATACAATTTATAACAAAAAGGTTGCCTAAAGCAGAAGTCTCCAATTAGCTTAGTATTTTTAAATATCTCTTCTGCTCACTGAAATAATTATTTTGAAGGGCCAGTGGGCAAGATTGCTTATTCCCAAGACTGTCTTTTTCACTGTGAATTCAAAACTGTAAGCAAATTCAGTATTTTTAAAAATCACCCTACTAAATAAAGAGGATAACCTTAATTTTACATGATGGAATTTAAAAATTAAGTGCTTTTCTGTTCCTCTGAAACACAAGACTCAGTGATGATTGGCTTGTTTATTTTCTTCCACCTTTGCTAGGCCATGAAAGTCTGAAGTCCCACCTTCTATTCTGTTTTCTATTTTAAGAACACAGAATCAATTTTTATTTTTCCCACAAGGGATTTCAGTGAGAGGTCAAGCATCTTGCAGGTCTTATCTTATGTGCATTTGTGGGAATCACACCCTTGGTTGTGAATGTCTCTGTATGTCCAGATATATGTATTTACATTCATATAGGAGTAGCTCTCTTTAGATAGTTTAGCAACCAAGCAGGAATTCTAATTAATTTAGGACTACTAATGAAGTCAAGAAAGGAAAATTAACATGACCTATCTGTCAGCAATTCCTGAATATCTGTCTATAACCTGAGCAATGACATATAAACCTTTTCAGAAGAGGTCCTTTATGTAGGTACAATTTCCTCCTGCTGGCCATTAGAAATTTGTTGTCCAACATAAATGGGAAGAGGGGATGCTTGGCAACATTCAGCTCTGAAAAACAAATGCCAGCCCCTCCTAAACCCATGAATCTGGTGTCACTATCCCACCACAAAAGGCAGAGGAGTATTTAAGCAGCCCCACAGGGTGGCAGTGGTTTGTATGAGCTACTGCCAGGGCCAGGGCAGTGCCTGCCAGGCACTGAAGGCTCAGAAAGAACATGTTTGACAGAACAGGGATGCAGCCCCTGGCGCAGAGAAAGTCAGTGGCAAAGCTCCTATTGACTTCAAGAGGTCTAGAATTTCACCCAGATGGGAATGATAAGTTACAGGGAGAAAAAAATGGATTTTCATCAGACGGTAATTGTTGGTAAGACTTAGAAGCCCATTCTGTCATTTCTTTCTTATTTGTTTATTAATTTGTGATAATTTTTTTCCCTCCCCTCTCCCATGGTTATCCCATACATTTGGGCCTGTCCAGTCCTCAGAGAGAGCTACCAAATGGTAGCAGAGCCCCAAACTGTGAATCTCTCCCTCATCCTCTCCCTCTTTTTGTCCATCACTTGATCTCACCATAGGAAAAAGTGATTTCAATTTAAAATTAATCACTGCACGAGCACTCCCTGTTCAATAGCAGGACGGATAAAATTACAAGTTGGACTCTACAGTTACAAGCTGGTCAAAAATAAGCAAATATTCAAATACTTTGTTAGGAATTATTCTCTCCTTGAAGCTTTAAGATTTGCTGCTCAGCTTTGCTGTCAGCCAGGGAGATTTGCTCCTGATGGTGCTGTAATCCACTGCTGCTGGTAATTAGACATCATTACTGCTGCGTTAAAGGGAAAGAGAGAAGGAGAGAGGACAGGCTGGGGCTAATTAACTACTTGATTCTAATGAAAGAAAGAGAGCCTGATAGCAACTGGGAGGTTGCACTGGAACAGGTTAGATGTACAGCACAGACTTAATTGAAGCAGGGTGTCTTGCAGCCTCACAGTAGCTCAGGCTTGGTCTACTTTCATATTCTGTGGGCAGTAGTGCACGAGGTATTATTCTGTTTTTCCCTTGCCTGGTTGATAAGTAGCTCAAAATCACAGTCTTCAGTATCAAGTTTAAGCATGCCAGCAAGGAGAATGCATGGATGATTATGTGCTGGCTTAATCTATTTTACGGGTATGGTCTCCTCAGGAGCAACAGGAACAAATCAATTTCTGAATGTTCACATCCCTCTGTGGCCTAGGAGATGCACTTTTGGTCACCAGGCAACAACATTCCCTGCAAAACAGCCATTTTAGGTCCAGAGCGGGACAACACACAATAAGGTATTCCTGTGTGCAACCTAGCAAGTATTTCACTTCTCCAACTTTTCAGGTTGTTTCTGTCACCACTGTAGGTTTTCCTTCATCAAGCCCAAGCTGCACTTTGTGAAAGCAGTGGAATTATGCCTAGCCTAGACACACTATATAAATAAAACAGGTTAGGTCAACAAATATGCCAAATGGTTGACACTGTCAACTTTTAATAGTTGGTACTCACCAACCATAAGGAGGTATGGAACTAGTATCTCTAGTAAGATATCCTTTCTAACTGGATATGTGATTTTTATGGTGTATTTTTAAAATTTATTTTCAGCATAGTTTCTTTAGCTGGAGCTATTCATTGATTGGCAACTTGAAAACAAATTTCTCCTTGCCACCCTCCTTTCTCTGGGTTGATATTGTGTGTGGACACAAATATGGACCCTAAAAATCAGTCTTGATTTAAAAAGAAGTTATAAAATAATGGCCTGAGCTGTATCAGCAGACTTTAAGCAGAATTTTCCATTAAAAAAGAAGGGCCAAGATGACCGCAGGAGAGCTCTCAAATATAGAATTTACACAGTATTAGCAAACTTATGGAATACAACCTCAAAGGCCAAGTTCAGATTACTTTTATGTGATTACTAATTTGAAATGACTCCATTGACTTTAATGATATCACAGACCTAATGTATGAATTTTCCAGTGCTTTCTTTTATATTTTCCAATATAAGCAGAGAATGAACTTTCATTCTGAAACCAAATTTTGTTTCGCTTAAATCTTTAGATCCTTCAGAGGGATCTGGTACCTCATGAGTTGCTGGTAGCAGACCAGCAAGGCTTTCTGCAGGTGCAGGGCTGTACTACTGAACCTAGTTACAGGATTTAAGGCTTAAAATTTCAGACCAGTCAGCTCTAAGGAACAGGCTATATCCCAATCCTCCTCTTGGTCTGTTGGACATGAAGAATAGTAGATAGATACATAAGTTTATGTTCCTTTTCTTTTTATATAAATTACTTTGTTTATGAACAATAGAAAAAAAACCAGATCACAATATAAATAGCTTGTAGGTCAAAATTTGTTGCTTTAAATTATCTTACCTTTAAAATTGTTCATTGTTTTAAGGCATTTTGGTAGCAATTTGAACATAATCACCGTTTTTTTTGTGTGTGTTTCTCCCCATTTTTGTACCCACCAATGCAATAGAAGAAAATTTACAGAAGTGTTTGTCAAATGTGTATTGGTAGCTCTGTAGCCTACTGAACTGCCAGCACATAATGGCAGTAAGTACCGCAGAAAGGTGATGCTGAGGGTGAGCTATAATTTATCCCAAGGTACGATGCTGCAGGAGTTTTACAGGCCCATTAAATGCACCTTCCAGGCTCAGGAGTGGTATTCAAACCCTGCCATATCCACCCTGTTTTAAGTGCCCACCACATTTTCCTTAACCCCTGTTCAGGTCTGCAGAGCTCAGTCTCCTCCCTTTACCCACAGCCTCTGCCCTGCTGTTTGCAGACCTCCCGATGGAGTCGGTGAGGAGGGATGCTGGTGAATCAGAGAGAGGGCTGGAAAATGGTCACAGCAGATGGAACAAAACCGGTTTAGTTGGCAACTCTTAATGCAGGGATTCAGGGGAGTGTTCATGAATAAAGAGAATAACTCTGTCCTGGAATTAAAAAATGTTAAAGCGCCCGTATGTAAGATGCCATCTCCACATGTGTGTGTGAGAGAGGCAAAGGGACAGGAGGAGCTGAGATTTCTTAGTAACAGTGTTGAGTTGGAATTTTCAAAGAAAAATGAGCCAAGGAGAGCAGATTTTTAAAAACTATGTGTTTTAAGGTTAGAAAATGTTGACTTGACTTTAGAAACATGAAATAGGGTGTAGCAGTGTGCAAACAAAACCTAGTACTGATGTATCCATCCCATATATACACACATAGTGAGAGACAGGATGACAAATTCAGTGCTACCACCTGGGCAAAGGCCAGACTTGCAGCTCAAAAGCCTAAATCTTTCCAGTGATCAGAAATAAAACCTCACAGTTTGATTTTCATGCTTCTATGAACCTTGGCTGAGAAGACTGAGGTGATGGTGAACTTGTTTCTTTGTGCTTGGCCTGAGTGTCTTGTCAGTGAAGCTGCACTGGGTTTGGTCACGATGCAGGGACTGCTCCAGCCCTGATTTTCTTTGGATGTACCGAGCGCTGTTTCTGTGGCTACATAGCTGCGTGATCAGTGGGAAATAAGCTGGAAGGTTAGGGCTAAAATGAGCTGTTAGGCATCAGTACAGCATGATGGGACCTTTTCTGATCTTTTTGTGGAGAAACTTTCTTTCCCTATGCTCTGGAGTGATCACCATTGCTGTTGTTCAGCTCTAGACTGAAAGGGGACAGGATCTGGGGAGACCACACAGAGAGACTGGAGGTAGAGAGGGCTTCCCATGGACATGGGTCTCTGGGGGAAGAAGGCTAGTGCTAGTGCTGGATGAATGTGGGAGTTAATGATTCAAATTTCCTTTTACACTACAAAAATAAATTAAAATTGGCTGACACTGAACTGTGAGTTTGTCTGCTCTTGAAAGGAGGCAAGTAGCAGCTGTTAGGTTTGGTCTGAAGGAAGCTATTTGGGTCCCAGTCTTCCCCAATTACGCAGGATACACCTGTTGAGAGTTTGCTGGTAAAAGAGGAACAAAATAAGCAGGGTGTATAAATGAGGTAGATGTGGAGAGAGATCATGGGACATCGTGGCAGGAAACACACTCTCCAGGAGGGAGGATCATACCAGATTCTGCAGCCTCCCATGCATTGCAGAGCATCACAGGCATCTTCTGTTCCTTGTTGAGCAGGTTGACTGGTCAACACAGTCTCCAAAATTAGTAGATCTTTACAGGATGTAAAAGATGTTTTTGTCTTGTACATGTCATTTTAAACCTGCCAGAAGCCTCTCTGACTTTAGAGAACTCAGGCAGTGTTAGTTGGTGCAATGAGAGTTGTTTCCATTGTCCTGCAAGAGCACTGAAAGTGATCCTGCAGCTTGCTTAAATTACTCTTTTGTTCTCTTTAAATAGATGAGTCTCAAAACTTTACAATTTCACTAGCAAGGTATTTTTGAGTGGTTTATGACCATACGATATCCAGGTAGGCATTGTCAATATACAGGAAAGAAATGCCACAGGTCTATGGCATTGAGCATTTTTTCAGATGTGCATGGATTTTCTTAGCAATGATCAACTTTGTCACAGACAGTTATACAGGCTTCTAACTGCTTATTCAATAACTCTGCAAGCTGCAAAACTTGACAGTTATTGTGTGCATCTGCTAGGATTACAGCCTAGTTGTTGAAATTGAAAGGGAGTATTTGAAACATTTCCTTGGATATGTGGATACTCTTCAACTTAAGGAGCTATCTGTAGCAAACAGTTTACTTAATAAAACTGATCTATGTTCTAGTTAACCTCAAGCAGAGACTTTTTTCAGAAACAAATATTCTGTATAGACTTGGAAGGACAACATTGATCAAATGGCCTACTTCTGCCTAGGATGAAACTCATTCAACCTTTTTTACTTGAGAGCCTGTAATTAAACTCCTTAGGGAAATGAGAGGTTTTACATTTTATATTGATAGTAAAGTCTATGTGTCTGAAACTTTTGTACATTTTGTTACCCCAGAGATTTTCATAGAAGATATGGATGCTACAACATTTTGACTGTACTTAGAGAAAATTAACGTGGTGAGATTGCTTGCACTTAAATGACTTATGAATCTAACTCACTGAATAACTTTTAAATGGGTATGACTTGCGATTGCTCTTTTTGTTGCCACTGGACTTATATATATCACTACTAATACTGCCAGGTGGAGTCTGTAGAAAACTTTTGTTCAAGGCAGATCCAGAGCTGAAGTAGCTGCCACTAAATCATGACCTATGGGTAGGGTAAAGCAGCATTGTGCTGATATATGGGAAATGACACTTAGGAATGGACTTTCACTACCCTGAGCTGCTAGAAGATGAGTCACAGGCAAGTCATTATATAAGTAATTAGATACAATAAGAAAAGAACAGCTAAAGTATGGCCAGAGGTTTCAGTGGACAGGAAAGATGAGGACTACAAATTTGTTTCACAAAACTTTATTTTTGTGTGTGTCTTCTCTGATGTGGGTGATTGTTCTGGTTTAGGGTGAATTTTGGGAGGAAATCTCCGAATAGTCACCCCAAGACATTGATAAAGAAGTATCTATCCTGGGTTTACATTTTTTGGGTCATGAAATTTAAGAATGGTTAGAAATAGAGAAATAAAAAAGAGGGGATCACTGGGACTTGCACAAATTAAAAACCACTAAAGGACTTAAAAATGAAACAATGAAACCACTACTAAAATATACTATTTGCCCCTATATATGACAATGATACAGCACTATGGGCAAAAATGTACTAGAAAGGGAAGAAAGAAGGTAGTAAAGATGGCTCATAGAAATAACAGACTAGTGGACCATAAGTCAACACTGGGAAAAAATAATCAGTAAGTCATTACAAATTATCTTAAGCATAAATATGAACTGGACCTGATTGGTGGAACTAGTTTGGATTTTGTGGCCATTAATGATGTTCTTCTAACTTGTTGTGTTCAAGAATCTTCCAGAAATTTTCAGGTGGAAACTGAATCTAAATTTCAGGTTTCTTGCTTCCTTCTGAAATGAAACCCATCTGATACAGACTTTATTAAAGGAGGGTTGCAACTTTGGCTATGATGACAAATTAAAACTGGTGAAGAACTGGGAAACCATAGTAAGTGTTTGAGAGCAATACAATGCAGTCCAATGTGTGTATGTACACACACACACACACACACATATATATATGTACATATATATATGTATACATATATGCACCTAAAAATCAGGGAGGTGCAGAGTTTTCAACACTGGATGGAAATGCAAATTATTTAGGCTAAGAAAAAGAAGAATTGGGAGGTAAAATAAAAATATTGTAACAAAAGGAGAAAAAAGGGAGAAATCATGGCAGGCAGAATTCCCTACAGACAATTGCCAAATAGTTTACATTTTATGCCATCATGATATTAGCTTTTTGAGAGGAAAAGAAGAATTCAAGCTTTTCAGACACATCTAAAAATGTATGGAATTAGTGTAATATCCCAACGGAAATATTTAGGAATGGTTTCAAGCAAATCAATTAATGTATCCAAAATTAGCACGGCAGGTGTAACAAAAATTGGCATTAGGAAAAGTATAGAGAATAACATTGATAACTTCTTATTAATTAAAGGTATGTCCTTGCCTTTAATAGCATGCTTAGTGTATTTATCTCATCTCTAAATGGTTGCAAGTGATGAAAGGTCCACAGAAGGTAAACAACCTTATCAAAGAAAAAGGGTACTTGCATGAGAAGTAGTTTAAATGGTTATGTTGCCCAAAAAGATAAAGAGAAAAAATACACAGCAGAAAACAGACATGTAAAGAGGTAGAAAGAAAGTGAGAGAAATAGTGTGGTGTAAATACTGGTGAACAGCAGAGAACATTCAGTTGCCACCCTTTTAGATTCTATTTCATGTCCTAAGGCTCTTTCAACAACCATCTCAGAAGGTAAATTCAAAGCCAGGCCATTTTTATAAACCAAAGTGTTGGGAATGGGAAGTCTGCACTGCTGTCCCTAGAGAAACCCTGACTGATTAATCCAAAATTTCTTCCAAGGATTTAACAGGAGCTCTGTGGCTCTCATAAGGATGTCGCATGCTCTTTATGTCACATGCTCTTTAAGTTCAGCTTTGCTGGCTGGAGCAGAAGTGAGGACAAGGTCATGTTCATGCCCTTCCTGCTCTTTGCCACCAGGAGCGAGGGCATTGGTGTGATGGCATGAACTCACTGCCTGGTGTCTTGCAGCATTTCCCTGGGTGTTGTCTCATACAGCCTCTATCAGGGTTAGTCTTGTCCCAGCCCATCCATTGAACACAAGGAAAGATTGCTGGGGCATCTTGAAATCCGGCAGCCTCCCATCCCCTTCCACTTTGTACTGAATTTTAGCACACCTGGTGGTCTCAGCCGTCATGCTCTTGTTTCGTGATTAGGTTTATGAGTTTTAGGTATGTCTTCTTAGGTTGGCTGATGCTATAGCAGTGGAAAATAAATCTGTCATTATTGTATGAGGCACAGTATTTTGGTTAGGAATTTGTTTATTTACTAACTACTGAGCTCTGAAACATCTTTTGCAGACTGCCTTGCAGACTTGTACTAGATGGTTCATTGGTCAGTTAGACTGTAGCAGTTTCTGTGGCTCGTTGCTGTGGTGATATCACTAGTCTGGAGGAAGGTGGGAAACCATCAGGTTTCTGAGGTCCAGCACTACCCTATGTGGACCAGTGCATGAGATTATTGTGGTTAACACAGAATGTTTGCAATGAACTACCTCTGGTTTACAATTTACTGCACTTGTGGTGACAAGGAATGTGCTGCTTTCACCTCTGTGTTTTTGTCTACCTGTGTCAGCTTTTTGAGTGTGTGTACTTGTCGAAACTATTACCAAACCCTTACCATGATGGGAAGAAAAGAAAAAAGAGCAGAATTGTTAGAGAATTAATGACAAATATGAGAGGAATTAGCTCATTCAAATGATGATAATTCCTGAAAGACTTTGCTTTTTGACCAATAGCACCAGGAAGTATGGCATATATATAATTAGATGACTTGTCCCATTGCATTTCTCCAGAAATGGCAGTGGGAAAGAAAAAAAGAATGTAGCTCCTTCCTTCCTCCCTTAATCTAGACATAGTCATAGTTCTTTTTATGACATCTTTTGATAACCTTTATCTTTTTATATTCTGAGAGTTCAGTAAAGCCTCCTGGCTATGGTTGCTGTAATACTGAAGTATTTCATTTGTACTGAGCAAACAGTCAGCATTCTTTTAATGAGTGCTATATTTGAATGCCAGCCATCCATCTAAAACCTGTAGTTCAGGCAGATCTTATCTATTTATCCCTTTTTGTCTCAATTTAGGCTTATCCAACAAGGAAATGGGATAGTAAATTCTGTATGAATGCAGCAGCAAAAACCAGAATTCTCAAAAAGACGTTTATTGCAAACTTCTTGCACATTGACCCTGTGTTTTTTTTTTAAACTAACATAAATCCTCTGCCACATCTTACTAATGTAGAAGGCCTCATTATCATTGTTTTGGTGTAACTCAGAGTTGAACTCAGCATATAGGGAGCTTTCAAACAGTTAAATTTGCATCTAAGCAAATTATAAAGCAATATAAATAAAGCTAGCTTTGGAAGTGAATAAAGCTAGTTAAAATGAGACTACTTTTTTAATTGCCTCTCTATATAGCAAGTTTCAGTATTTTTCTCTTCATCCCCATTTTGGCAAGATACATCAGACTTCTAGGAAACTAAAAATACTGGAACTGAAAGTACTGTTTTACCTGTATTCCTAACTGAATCTTACATTTTGAACTGGAACCAGAAGGACAGCTTTCAAAGGCTGAGTAGGAAAAAGCATTCCTAAATAGGAGAAAGCGGGTCAAATTTTATTAATAAGTAGAACATTTCAATTAATAGAATTTTAATGAACTATGTATTTTTTCTGCTACTTATCATTGAACTTTAATGAATTTATAGGTAATTACAAGATTTCTTTTTTAATAAATTTAATTTTAATGAATGTAAAGTCAGGAAAATTTTCACATATACAGACTTCAAAAAATTCAAGAAATTTGCGTTATCATTCTTGCTGTAATTTAAAAGCAGGCAAATAAGAAAAGTACAATATAGATGATTAAGTGATAATATTTTAAAGTAAATTAGTGTTTTGCCTAATAGAGCCAAAGAGTGAACCAACAGACCTACAAAACGGCTGAAAAACTGTAGCTGAATAAGTTGGAAGGAGTTAAGCCAGTGACATTTGTGAGGCTTTGAAGGACCTGTCCTGTCATCCTAAATCATGCTGGGTGAAATCCCCTCCTGGGATAGGACCAGCAGAAGGTCCGTGAATCGTTTTTAAAAAAAAATTGGCACGAAGGTTATCCCCTGTTTTGAAGACATAATGCAGCCCCTGGCTGATGCTTGGGCTGTGCCATGGTCAGTGCCCGAGGGAGGAGTAACCCACAAACCACCTCCCTGAGCACTCAGTGCCCAGAGCAGTTGGTATTGGTTGAGTGTGTAGCAGTGACTGAACTCTCAACAGGATACATTTAGATAATATTTTTTCTATTTGTGACGAATAATTTATTTGTAAGTGCTATCTGGTTTTGCCAAGGTAAATTTCAATGTGCTAGAGACCCGTGCTTCACAAGCATATAGAGAAGCTTATAAAATGTGTAAAAATATCTAGAAAGGTTTAGTAACAACAAGGCCAAATTCAGCTCTAAAATAACACCAGGAGCACACTGCTCCCACCTCTTTAGTTATAATCTTCTGCAACAGTGGAGTGCACTCAGTGCAATGCACCGTGCAGACAGCTCTCTGTTGTAGAAATCCCCAAGTTCTGATTGTTCAAAGAGGAATAAACCAAACCAGAGAATGAGCTTGATTTCAATCCTTTAAGCCATACATATATTTAAGTCAAATAAAAGAGCATCTCTCACCAGGTAAACACACCCAACACATATATTCACCCTCAATTACACTGTTGAGGTTGTTTGTTTACTTGTTTTAAAGTAACCTCCCTTTTCCATGGATATTGTATTAGGACATCTGCTATGAGGAGAATTCAGATCTCTTTCCCTTTTTTCCTGTCTCTTTGAACTATGTTTGCATTACAGCAATCTTGCTTCTAATAAGAGGGGAAGGAAAGTGAGATGAGAGAACAAATGGAGTGAACTGTTAAAGCCAATCAAGTAAAAACAAACTTTGGCTTAATAGCTTCCTATGAGCTGATCCTTAAAGCAAGAAAGTCAGCCTTGGAAGAGGTGGAGGCTGAGGAAAAATAACCCTGGAGAACACATACACGTTCCACATTTCACAGTAATAATAACAATAATAATAAAAAAAATAATAAAGCTAATGAAATAAAGCAGGCAAAAGAAGACAGATGCTTTCTGTTAACTGGGTGGTAACACTCCTTCTGATCTTCAGAAGTAGTATTTAAGCAGCTAGGCATACCTGTCAGCTACCTAAAAGCACAGAACAACCTTAAGATATTAACTGCATAAAAAAAACTGCCTGGAAAATGTGTGGAAGATGAAACAATTTTTTTTTGGGGTGGGGGCGGGGAGGGAGGCAGAGGGGGAAGCATTTTCTCAAGGAAATTTGATATCAGCAGAATTTTGGATAAATGTCTATTCCCAACCATTTATCCATTTATTACAAATTGGAGTCTATTAGTCAACAGGTAGTCCAAAGAGTATCACAGCATGATGTAGCAAAAAGTAGCTAAGCAGAATGTTGCTAGACACTGAAAAGCTTTTAGGTACACAAATATGCGAGCAGTCACTACAGATGCTAGATACACCTAGCACTTTGAATATGGACATGTTTACCATTGTGTCATAGCCCCAATATCTATCTGATGCCCGCAGTGTGTTTTCCTCAATCCTTGTCATTTGTCTTTATTGCTGCAGTTTATTATTTACTAATAGGCAGAGAACATTTTTTTTCCCCCTGTGCTGCCTTTATTTCCAGACCTCAAGGCCTGCTGTTTCTCATTTTGAATTCCAATCCAATGGCAGGTGCCAAGATTCAGATGTATGTTATCTATGGGCAGGAGGATCAGCCCGTTTATGTGGCATCAGCTGAACTGAACCACTCCCTGTGCTGGCTGCATTTTAATATTTTTAATCTTGCTTTGGAAGGCATGCTATTTTGGTGAGAAAGCAAATGCATTCAAAGCTGCACACAACAGGAGATCTACAAATGGGTTTCTAAATCTAGGCTTCTGTAAAATTAAAAAGCCAAACCAAAACAAAAAAACCCACTTAAACACATGTAACTGGAGAATCTATTAGGTCCAGTCCACCCACAACCATCTGGAACACTAAGTTATCTGTTGGATTTAGCCAAACAAAACTTTGGACAAAACATGAGTAGAAATGAGGTGCAGAAGTTGAACTGCAGTAATTTTTACGTAAATCATTTAAAATGTCCAAGGCCAAGAAGGCCAATTTTAAGAATTGCTGAACGATATTACCATAATAATGTGAAATAGACCATTTTAAAGGCAAAAAGCTGTTCCCACTGAAGTCAATAGCAAAATCTCATTGACTACAATAGTAGTGGGATTGGTCTGCTAAGTAGCAAACCATGCTTTAAAAAAATCAATACTTCAATTTTACAAGGTAATATGGATAACAGCGTAGTTGCCTATTATCAGAGCCCATAGTCTGTGGATTTTATCTCTCTAATAATGGCAAGGTTTAGCACCTATCTTATGAATCATTGAGAGGAAAGACATAAGCCATTTCAAAGCATTTCCCCTGCCCCAGCCGGGAAAGCTCTCCAGAGGCAGGACGCACTGCACCGAGCGTTCCTCCATCAGCGCCGTGCAGCAAGGATTACTCGGAAATGAATGGCTGCCTCGCTCGGAAAGGAAAAATAGCATTAATCGCTGTGGATCTCGGGGTAGCCTTTGATGCCCAGGGCTTCCACTGCAGCCCTTCGTAGGTGCCAGCCATAGACAGAGATGCCCCGAAATGGGTCGGGGTTTCGTCTCAAACCCCACCGGAAAAAAAAAAAAAAAAAAAAAAACAAACCAAAAAAACCCAAACCAAACCAAAAAAACCCCAGGAGGGCTTTTTATTTTGTATCTTCCTTTTCACGCTTCAAGCACTGCTGCGTTGTGATCCAAAATAGAGCTCTATCCCGTCCGTTTATCTTTACGCCGAGGATATACATAGATCTTAACAGATCTAGAGATAGACTTTGGGGAAGGGAGTTGAAGTCTTCCTCTCCGGCCGCACCAGGGCAGCCAGACGGCTGTGTGTTTATTCCCTGGAGTCCCCATCGGGATTGTCAGGGTCCCTCGGCCGCGGGGCTCGCCGTGTGCCGGGAGCGGGGTGTCCCCCCGCGCCCCGGGTGCGGCGGAGGCGCGGTGACCGTGACTCCATCGGACATAATGAGCGCGGCGGCTCGGCAGACATGTCCCTCACCCCTCCCCCTGCAGCCATATGGTGCCGTAAACAGCCGTGCGGGGACGGGGTTTTGTTGTCGTTGTGTGCGTGTCCCCCGCCCCTTCTCCCCGCGGGTGTCCCCGGGGTGCGGCCGGGGCTCCCCAGCGCCTCTCCCCGGGCGCACCTCGCCGGGGACGGGACGGGGAACGGGGGTGGCTGCGGAGGGACCATCTGCCGGGGCCACCCCTCGGGGACCCGCGTCCCGAGGTCCCCCCTGGGGAGGCAGCGCGGCCGCGACGCCAGCTGGGTGCGGGGGCTGCCCCGAGAGGGGGCACAGCCCTCTCCCAGCCCGGTGCCGGCTCCATTAATTGATGCAGGGCTCGGGCTGGCATTGAGGGCACGGGGGAGGGGGAGCGGGGAGAGGGTGCGGCTGTGCCGCCATCGCCTTCCCCCGCCTGTTCCTATGGAAACAGTGCAATACCTCCGGGACACACACACACACACACACACACACACACACACACACACACACACACACACACACACACACACACACACACACAC
>WAAE01013992.1:0-77466 GCA_013400495.1 Nicator chloris | reverse complement strand
CACCCCCCCCCCCCGCCGCTCCTCGCTCCCACTGGCGGGCGGGGCAGCCCGGCCGGGCCCGGCCACCGCGCCCTCGGCAGCGCCGTTCCCATGGCGACGGGCTGCGGCAGCACCTGTGCGGCCACCGCCGCCCCCTCGGCCCGCTCCCCCCGCGCTGCCGCATCCCGGGCGGAGCGGCTGTGCCAGCCCTCCAGGGAAAGGGCTGCGGGTGGCTGGGGCGGGCGGGGACTTGGTGCCGCCGCGGTGGGCACGGCCAGCCCATGAGCAGCCATCGGCCTGCAGCCGGTGCAGGCAGGGAATACTGTGAGGTACAGTAAAACATCGTCTCCAGGGTATTTTCTGTGCACTGAATGCCCTGTGCCTGCCCAGCGTAGTGGTTGCTGCTGGCACAGGTAGTAGCATTATGCTGGAGATGGATGGGTGATAGAATCATGGAATGTTAAGGGTTGGAAGGGAGTCTAAAGATCATCTACTCCAAACACCCCCTGCCATGGCCAGAAATGCTTCCCACTAGACCGGGTTGCTCAAGGCCTTATCCAGGCTGGCCTTGAAAACTGCCAGGATTGGGGCATCCACAAACTCCCTGGGTAACCGGTTCCCTTGTCTCACCACCCTCACAGTGAAGAATTTCTTGCTAACACTTAACCTAAATTTCCCCTCTTTCGATTTGTACCCACTGCTCCTTGTCCTGTCACTACAGTTCCCGATGAAGAGTCCCGCTCCAGCTTCCCTGTAGGCCCCCTTCAGATACTGTGAGGTCTCCATGCAGCCATCTCTTCTCCAGGCTGAGCAGCTGCAACTTTTTCTGCCTGTCTTTGTAGTGGAGGTGCTCCAGTCTTCTTACCAGCTTTGTGGCCCTCCTCTGGACTTGCTGGTGATGCCCTCCTCTGTCCGAGGAGCTGTGTGGGCAGCCATGGATGTGTTTCAGTGCTAGCCAGCCCTGTTCCCGTGTTCCTGTGGATGGGTGCTGGTGTGTGTGCAGTGATACAGCTGGTACCCATTTCATCGGGGCTGTCCTGCACACCTGCAGTGCACTTGCACCACGGCTGTGTAGCCTGCAGACAGCACAGGCCTCAGGAATTATGAGTTTGACTTAAGGAAGCCCTTGACTTTGGAAACAAGCCCCAAATCTAAGAAAATTCACTGTGATGCCACACAAGACCCTCCTGGCAGGGCTGTGCAGCTGTCACAACAGCTATGAATGTGTGTGGTAAATAGTGATGTGTTGTGGTTGGTGTGACTTGAGGTGCAGGCAATGGAAATAAGACCTTGTGCCACTGTCACTGCTGGTTTTCACTGTTGCTTTCTGCTTTTGCCAGAACACAGCACTTGAGAAATGTCTTGCTACCAGCCCTGGTGCTCTCTTACCATGTGCAGGTGGTTGTATGGTATGCAGCATATAGTTACAGCTGTTGCTGAAAATAGCGTTGCTCCATTTTTGGCCCTCAAGGTATTACAGTGGCTATTACAGGCAATAAAAACACTTGCACATGGTTGTGATAGGAAAATATGGACTTGGCCCCTGATATGCAAATGTTAATATGATCTACTTTGAAGCCAGGTCCGTCCCTCTGAGGAAGACTTATGGGTCCCTTCTGCCCTGTAGCTGCTGGGGCAGCCCAGAAACTGGGCAGAATGGGCAGATAGGATGATCATCTTTTGCCCCAAATACTCGAAGAGCTTTCTCTTTTAGGCATAACAAGAGAAAACTCTTTTATCAGCTTCACTAAATGCTGGGTTGTGTAGCACAGAATACAGCTGGAGGACTCCTTTTGTCTTTAATAGAATGCTTCTGGGACCTAAAAAGTTAGTAAAATACCTGACCAATAGTAATATCACACATGAAAATAAAAATTTAATTACTTTATGAAAAAAACCCCACAAAACTGTATCTATATCCTAAAGATGTCAATATCAAAAAAAGGTCAGGAAGCTTTATTTTTCTTTATAGATATTGAAGTTGCTCAAAAATAGAGTCTTATCAACTGTTACAATTTCACTGTGAGTCCCACAGTGTTTGTAAGTTCTTCGTTAAATTTCTTCCATCTCCAGTTAAATGCTTGTGAAAATTCTACCTTTGTGTTAAAAACCCCCTCATACAAAAATCCTTTAGCAATCCCCACAGCTGTATAGAAAAGATTGTCTGAGCAGCAACTCCCTGTCAGTTCTCAAAATCTCTCAAGGACCATGGATGTTTCATTATCAGCCTTTTGATTGATGAATATATAAAGTGCAGGTAGTTAGTGTGGTTCTAGAGACTGTTGATTTATTAATGAATGATCTTGCAGGCTCGTGTTTGAGAACTTCCACTTTAAACTCTGCAAATGTCCCAAACGGACCCTGTAGACTTAGAAACCAGGAAATAAAAAAGCAGGGATTTTTTTCCTAAATTGCAAGATTTTTCAGGGCAATTTAGTGATTTTCCATACCCTATTTCATTAATTCAAATATCAGTTAAGTAATTATCCTTAAAACAAAGTGAGAGAAGGAGGGATATAATTTGAGCAGAATCCTTTCAACATAATGCCTAGTAAGCTCTTTGAAAAAAATTCCAAAGGTGCTCAGAATAACAAAACCAGACAAATTTAATTATAGAGATAGGAACACTGAATACATCTTAAATCATATAAAGCTCAGCCTCATAATAGGGGAGCCTAGAAGCTTCAGTTTCTGAAGTTTACAAATCAGATTGTAAAAGCTTACCCTGAAGAAAACTGTGTGAGTATGCTGCACCATAAGCAAGATCTGGAGAAGGAGAGCATTCTAGTAAACTTGCTGAAGACTATTTGCCAGGTCCCATCTCACTGGGAGACATCCTTCTGCTGCAACACAGCAGCACAGGAGGACCAAATGCGAAAGCAATACCAATGCCATTATTTTTTTGGCCTCTTAATAGTAATAGGTTGACTTCTGTGAGACCAAAAATGCAAAATAAATTGCTACAGTAACTACAGCATCAATAGCTCACAAGGATTAATTCAGAGAATTGATATAGCTTGAGTTACACGTAGCATCAGTTGAGTTGATCACAGTCATCACCCCCAGTTTGGCCAGCAGGTTGAGGGAAGTGACTCCAACCCTCTGCTCTGTTCCCATGAGACCCCACCTGGAGGGCTGTGTCCAGGACTGCAGCCACAGCACAGAAAAGACATGGATCTGTTGGAGTGGGTCCAGAGGGACATGAGTGGTGATTGGAGGGCTGGAGCAGCTCTCCTGCAAAGACAGGCTGAGAGAGTTGGCGCTGTTCAGTCTGGAGAAGAGAAAGCTCCAGGGAGAGCTTATTGTAGCCTTTCAGTACTTGAAGGGCACTTACAGGAAAGACAGACAGAGAGTTTTTACCAGGTCTGTTGTGACAGAACAAGGGGCAATCTTTTTAAACTGAAAAAGGGTAAATTTAGATTGGACCGAAGGAAGAGATTTTTTACAATGAGGGTGGTGAGGCACTGGAACACGTTGCCCAGGGCAGTGTGTGTCCCTTCCCCAGAAGTGTCCAGGGCCAGGTTGTATGAGGCTTTGAGCAACTTGATCTGGTAGAAGGTATCTCTGTCCATGGAAGGGGGATTGGAACTGGAGTATCTTTAAGGTCCCTTCCAACACAAACCATTCTGTGCTTCTACAATTCTGTCTCTATAACTCATGAGCCTGTGTATAACTGAGGTCTGGGAAGGATGAAAGCAAACAATAGGATGCTCAACTGGACACTATTGTCTTAACAGATTTTTTTATTTTGGTGATTATACAGACTGAAATATACACTGAATGGAGAAGGAATGAGCCATGAGCAGAAACAAGGAGACAAAAAAAAGGGGGGGAAAGGAAAAAAAGGAGCATCTGAACAGAAAATCTAGTAGGAAAAAATGAAATGGAGCAATGCGTTTTACATCAACATCCAAAATCTGAGTGGAATACAAAAAGATTTTTTTGGGGTATCATCATAAATCCTAAAATGTATTTGTCAAAAAAAATGGAGTAAACAAATATTCCTGACCCCTGGAGGAGAGTGTAATGATGGCATTGTGCTGTGAAGTACCCTCAGATGGCAGGTTACTGTTAAAAATTACTGAAAAAGACTCAAAAAGGGCAGTAGGAGGGAGTAGATAGATGGAATAAACCCCCAGATGCAGAATGAAACCCCATCCTAAACTCGTTGTATCAGCTGGTGACAGCTACCTCAAGGGTCTGTTCGTTTTTCCTAGGCTACATTTAGCAGCTTGCCAAGCCAATGAAATACTGTTGAATCAAATTGAATTTAATTTCACATATATCCCCACATGAAAACCAAGCACACATATTTACCAGACGTGCAGCTGTGCCTGTTGTCTCCCCAGAAAGCAAATTTCAGGATACATGCAGAATACCCCCAATGGAAAGTTATGCTAGAAATTATTTGATTTGACAGGAAATTACTGTGTCATTTCCTTTTAAAGGCTGTAGCACACAAAATACAGTACTGTAATAGTCTATTTGCACAGAACAGAACAGGGCTTGCCTGTATGGTCTTTTAAAAAAACCTTCTTGGTGAACCATGCTGGTTTGGCAGTTGTGGACATACAGTTTTGATTTTAGAGTTTACCTACAACTGGCCTTGTATGTGATTTGGGTAGCAGGTGTGATTTGTCAATAAAGTAATAACATCTTTTTCTTAGAGCAGGCAAGGCTTAAAGGCAAGGCTTAAATGATGTAGATGAAATACATACTCAGTCTTCATAGCTGACTCTGTTGGTGCAAGTGCATCAAAGCCTTTTAAGTCATTTTGGAGTGAGTGGCTGCTATAAAGTGCAAGCAAATGAGTGGGTGCAATATATTTACAAAGAGAGACATGACACAAGAATTTCTACTACACTAGTGTCCTTGATTTTACTAAATGTTTCACAAAACATGTGATCTCTTGCAGCCTGTCTTGGGAAATGTAGTCCAGGAAGAGTCAAACTTGACAAAGAAATGGTCAAAGCTTGAGATAACCAAATTGCAGCTTCTTGTAGGTATAGCACTATATCAGAAGATGAAGTTTAATGTGGAATTGATGCATAAAGGAACAAAATATGCATTTGAAAATTCAGTTCTTGTTAATGTTTGGTTCAGCAGAATAAAAACATTGCTGTTCATGTTGTCAGCAAGATGAAAACAGATGTTGGCTTTCCTTGTGAGATAAATTTGAAACTTTATAACTGTAGCCATCTCTGATGTGTATGTGAAATTGTGATCTCTGCATTTCCTGAGAAATGAAAAATGATGATTGTATGCCTCTAGTTCTTTGCAGGCAAAGCATCATTTTTGAGAGAATAGTACAATTTGGAAGATTGAGCCATAGTTTATTAAGACCAATTTTACCCTGAGATTAGCTATGTTGGTTAGAGCATGCTGTTAACATTCTCAGGGTTGTGATCCCTGTAGAAGCCATTCACCTAAGAGCTGAACTTGATGATCCTTATCAGTGCCTTCCAACTCAGAATATTCTGTGAATCTTCAATGGGATTTTATATTATGCTATTATTTGTGAAGAAAGGATGTGGCGAATCCCTTGCAAGGGAATTTATTTTTGGTAGGAGATGGAATTGGGCTCCTGGAATTGGGAGATAAGCTGGAAACAAGGCAGTGACATGACAAAGCCTTAGGGAGATGATCACCTATTTCTCACTGCCACTGAGAGGCCCTTGCTAACTCCTTCTTAGCAGATATGATCTAGTATGACAGAGGAACTTTATTCTCCAGTGAGTCCTGGAGAGGGTTAGTGTCATGCCTGTGCTCCTAGTGAACATAACTAAGAAGCAGCAGCACAGCAGTCTGCAAAGCTTTTGTGGCAGGCTCTTGACAAAGGCTCAGCCAAAGTTTCTGTGTTTACCTCTACTAGTCTGGAAAATCATGTCTCAGAGGCAGTGATGAAACCTACCTCAGATGAGTAATGTATGACAAGTAATTGCATTGTGAGCAACAGAAGACAGTTCCTTTTCTATCAGGGGTGGACTAAGTGACCATTTGATTTTTCTTTCATCTGTCCTTATTTTCTATAGTACTTTCCATCTCAAGATATCCCATATGACGAATTCAAGCTAAACTGTTAATTACAACCAGCTGTGGGTTGGATGGCAGATCTGTCAGTCAAGTTGTACGCATCATATGAATGTCTTGAGAGGAAGAGAACTTTATTGTCATTACTGAAGGCATCCAAGTGCTGTGTCTCATTAATACAGCCAATATATACAGACGAGTGAGAAAATGCACAGGTCACTTAATACTGGTGAATTACAGTTTAAACACAGTAGTTTAAGTTAAGATATTGGGAGACAGATCAACAAATTCTTCTGAACTTCATGAATAATATAATCATTATACCGTGTTTAAAACATAATTGAATTCTAATCCTATGTTTCAACTCTTCTTTGCGTTCTTATAAACAACTGAGGAACTTAAACTTTATTCTTTCTATATAAAGACAGAAAGTTTAAGTAAGGATGCATGGTCACAGAGAATTGTTAGTATAGTGTTTGGTTCATGTTTTGAGCACAGAATTGTACTGTTAATTACAAAGCTTTGTACAGTTTGTATATTACGTGTTGTAGGTATGACAAAATAAGCATGACTTATTAGAGCAGACTGTTTCATCTGCATCTTTTCTTTCATCAGTTGTAATATATGTATACTAATATTATATATCATATAATATATCCTACCATATCTTATATATATTTCTGTGCAAAGCTTAGTGTATAGTAGTAAATTAACGGGCACGCCTGGATTAAGGCAGAGACTTGGAACCATCTCATTAATAGGGTGTCTTCAACTTGCAAATACTCTGATTCTCTGTCTTTCATCATGCAGCAGATGTTGGGCAAATCTGGTTACCTACTTATTCAAAACACCAGTTCTTGCAGTACTGTTGAGGTAATAATGGTCCTCTTCATTATTTGGCTGTTCCCTTAATTCTCTTAGAAAAATAATTGGGATGGTGGGCAGCATCATTAGTGATCAGAAGTGGGATGTACCTCTTATCTACACTAAAAAGAAATTAGGTAGCTAATATCTATAAAAATTAGGAAGCTGAATTTACTCAATATAACAAAATTTGCAAAGTCAGTGCTGTAGTTACCATTGTTTTGAACTGTTTGCTACTCAGGCATGCTCCAGATTTGATGCAGGAAAAGTTCTGAGTAAAATTCATGTAACTGAACATCTAACCTCTTTCTACTATGAATTTATAGTCCAGACATTGTCCATTTCAGTTTCAGAGCGACATAATAAAGGAAAATGATTCCATTAACTCTCCCATTTAATAATCGATGGTAGATGTGCATATAAGATAAGACTGCAAAACGTTTTAAAGAAAACTCCGAGGCTTTAGATACAGGCTTTTGAATAAGGGCACTGCTATCCAGTAAAGGCCTGAATGAGGGACACAACAAACATGAACTCGTGGAATTTCACTGCTAGTGGCACAACTGACACAGATTTTGATTTCCAGCCCTCTGATGAGTGTTGGTGCCTGAGCATGCCTGAAAGAACGTGCACACAGTCCCTGTGGAAATTGCTAGCCATAAATCTGTTTAAGCCCTGGAAAAAGTGTTTGGACTGCATGAGGAGCTGCAGATGGAATGAGCGAGGAGCAAGGAGGAGAAAAAGTAAAAGTAGCAGGGAAAATGCATTTTATCTTAGTGCTTCTGTAGAAGAACCAATGTCACTCCCACAAACATTTAAGTAGAGTATTCTTGCTGCTTTAAGAAGAGTGTCAAAAAAGGCAAAAAAGACTTTGATTCATACAGCGCTTATTGCAAGTTTGGTATGTCTTGTTCAGAGAAAAACTGAGTTAACTGAGTCTTCAAAGAAGTTCAGGGGACTGTTTGAGGTCATTGTATCCTCGTAGTGCCTAACCCTGCAGGCCAAATAGAGTTTAGTGGGCCTGATGGACCTGATGAAGATCCATCATGTGTAACATTAGCAAGTGTTTCCTATTGCACCAACAGCTTCAATGTAATATCTGTTACGGAAGAGTTTTCTTTCTAAAGGAGATTACCAAGGATTCACAAGGACTCCCTTTTTCAATCAGCGCCACCATTTTTCTCTGAGATTCTTTTTATATCTCTTTCATTGACACCAGTGTAACAAAAATTAGTTGGCAAGGTGAAACTGTAGATCAGTGTTGAAAATTTCTCCTAAGCAAAGTCTGGCTAATATTGACTTCAGTGTATAGTAGCAGCATGTTTGTTCTGAATGGTGGTATGAACTCCCCATCTGCAGATGTCAGCTTCCGAACTATCACGCTGGTCAGGACTGAACATATGGTGGAGCAGTGTTTTTCAAAACTTGGTTCTGCTGGCAAGGATTGGCCTCTTCATGCTGTAGACTTTGTTTATGGCTGAGGAAGGGAGGAAGAAGAAAAGGAAAAAAAAGGGGTGTAAATAATCTGACTACCTGCAACAATGCTTCCTCACAGAAACACAAGATTTTTGCATCTGGCACTTGTTCTTGCCTAGGTTACCCAGGAAAAAAAAGTGTTGCAGGAATGAGAAAAGTGATAGAATTGGGGATATGTCATTTAATTAAAGAAAAACTCAACAAATAAGTTATTGAAGAGCCCCACATAAGCCTGCTGAAGTAATTTCATAAAACCTGGTCTGTGCACACACACATAGAAATATTAACAAAACTAAAAAAAAAAATAGGAATATTCATTATTTACTGGTTAATTTAGTTTGATGATACTTTCGAGGGTACAAGCCTTCTCTCAGGTCTGAGGGAGGATGAAAAAATTTCTGTTTTTTCCTGTCTTTTTGGAAGAGAAAACTTTTACACCCCTCCATGAAGAATTTTCCTGAAGAACATGGTTAGATATTTGGCTTGTGGCATTGCTGGCTACACCAAAACTTATTGCCAATTATGATATTTACTGCTTTTGTTTAAAACCTGGTAGAGAGATTGTGTAACTAACGTTTTGCCTGATTTTTGTGGGTACTGTGCTGCTGCATCTGAGAACAGACCCTAACCCCTACCATTCCTACTTTGCTTATGTTTGTACATCATCGGGGCTGGCACACTGCTGCTGCTGAGACCCCATGCAGGTGGAAGTCAGTGACCCTGCATTCTGCTTGTACTGATATGACCCTGGGTCCCCAGGGGCCTCTGTCCCTGGCCAGGTAACATTACCTGTGCAATTACAGAGAGCCACTTCATAATCCCTGCTCATTTGTCCTTGCAGAAATCTAGAGGGATCTCCATTAGAGGCTTTTAATTTGTACTCCAGGAATATTTAGTCTGGGAAGTATCTCTTTGCTCCCTGCAACAAGCAGCTTTTTTCCAGTGTGGGAAGTATGTTGACAATGTGGTCAGAGAACTAGGCCATGCGTGGAACATGGATGCCCTGGAGACTCCTGTCCCCTTTGGCACTGGAGCTGGGGACAGTTGTCATTGTTCTGCACTTGGCCTTGCAAGTGAGGCTGCTGAGCCAGTGCTTAGGCCGTATCAGCACCAAAGCTTTGTACGGGTCGTGCAAAGCCACTGATGTTTCCCGTACCTTAAGCTGCCTGTACAGCACCAGTGCAGCTTAAAATCTGATCCCCAGGGTCTTTACTGATGATGCTAATGAGGTTACCAATTAATGGCACCTAATGGGCTGTTGTAGCAGTGGTTTTGGTGATGGAGACAGCTGTCCCCTGGAAGCTGTGCTGAGACCGTGAACTCGTTTTGTGTAAGCAAGTGAACAGCTGTTGCAGAAACATCAATGGGAGAGACTAGGTCACACATTTCATCTCCTTGCCACTCCAAAGCTGTTCCTTGCCATAGGCAGCAGGTGAAAGGGGGAAGAAACTTTAGGAACAAAAGCCCTTGCTGGAGTTGCAGTCAGAGACCTAGACACAAAAACACTATATCCCATCAGCAGCCCTCTGATTCATCTTCTTTCCCTGACTTTTTGAAATATTTTACCAATTAACTAGGATTTTGAAGCAGTTTTTTTATTTAGATGTTTTGTCACTGTGCAGGGTTGATCTGTGGTGTGGTATGCTTTTGGCACTTCATTGCAGTATGTAACACTTGGCACTTGCATTTCATATTATGTGTTAAAAAAGCTCCCTCTGCCAACACCCTTACATCAGAGGCTTATGAGTATTTGGAATATAATTAAAAAATATATATTTAATATACATAATTTCACAGGCAGCACTTTGGGGTAATGAGTTATTATTTAAGCTTCACTTTAGTGTTAGGTTACTTTTGGTGTACAGTTGTTGCATTTCATCAGTCTGAAAAAAGGTGGCATTATAGATCTACATTGCATTCCCCTACTGCTTGAATACCTGTAAAGTATAACACACTTTAAATTATAATTGAGCAATCATTCAATTTTGGAGCATAACAGGAATGTTAAGAGTTAACATTTCATTAGTAGCTTGCCCATTTCTTTTTGCTGAGCTGATGACAATACCTGATCTTATAATTTAGGAAAAAACCCTGAACATACTAAGCAGGCTCACACTAGGATTCACACCCATTCATTTTAAAATCCTCTACAGTCAAAAAAAAAATGAGGAGAATTAGTTGGTTTATCCTTGTACATTTATTCAGGAAAAGCAAATCTTTCCATGCTCAGGAGATGCAAGGAACTGTCTATCTTGACACTAAAGTAAAACTAAGTTTTGTATGTGTTATAATTGCTAATAACTTTTGGAAACAAAGATTCATGGAAATAGTGTACAGTGTGCTGAGCTGTTGGAGTGAGGAGCTGAAGTCTTTTCCTTTTAAAACACTCACCAGGAGTAGCTGACCCTTCCAGATTAGCTGTGAGATTGAAAAGGCAGTTCCCCTGCCAAGCATTTAGCTTGGCATTGCAGTCTTCTCTGGAAAAGTCCTGGAGCAACTGTTTACAGCTTGGCAGATATAATTATCCGATGAAATGTATGAAGAGTAGAAAGACATGAAAAAGACAATGTCATTTCAGTATTCATACACTTGGTGGACACTTGTGCTTCAGTGAGTTGTTATCCTTCAAGTTTTTTACTTAGTCTGATGGCGTGTTTACAGTTTTTACAACAGCTGAAGAAATCTGTACACAGAAAGATTACCTCCAGCCTCAGAATATCTTCTTTGAAAATTTTTTAGTGTCTTAGGAGAAATTTTATAGTTATCTTAATTCTTATATCTATATTCAGTTTTAACTTTCAATAAAAGAATAAAATGTCACTTTAATGGGATGAATTTCCACACACTTTCATCTTGTTTTGTGGTAGAACTGAAATGTTAGCTTTTTAAGCTTAAAATCTACAATGTCTTAGAATTCCCAGTATGACAGAAAATTCTGGTAGAAGGTCCTTATACCTAGATGAATCCTTTAATGAGTCATGAAGAAGGAATACACACGTTAAAACTTTGGTCATGAATGTGAACTTAAAAAAGTTCCAGTTAGATTTGACTCTCTGTTCAGTTACCCTTGATGTCCAAGCTAGGTTTATTAGCTCTCAGCTTCTTACCAAACAGCGAGTTTGAAGAGGGCAAGTGAAGTGTTCTGGATGTTTCCAGAAATGTCGTGAATATTTAAAAAAAAATCAACTTCAAAGTCAAAATTTAATTCTTACTAATAGAATACTAATCCATTAGAAAAGAGACAGTATCCTTCAGGGACCAGGAAATAATACAATCTGGTTATCAAAAAAAGAAACAGTTATTGCTTCTTTTTTAAAATATGGGCTTCAGGAAAAACTCTTTTGAAACTTCCTAAGATCAGAACTTCTTTTTGAGACAATTTGTCAAAATTAAGAATTTGTAAGTCAATTATATTTAAGTTCAAGTTAATAAAAAAATGTAATTCAAGAAATTGCTTTCTTTTACAATTTGCAGATTTTGTTTTGCTATTGTTGTTATTTATTATAAATGGACCATAATTTTCAGCTTTGAAATGCAAACTGCCATTCCCCTGCTGATGTTATATGTGCTCTTCATCTCTCTCTCTGTCCAGTTCTAGCTTTGGTTCGACTGGAATTGTCACATACATTTCACTCAATATGATGCATGTAGTGCATGTAGTGCCTGGGTTACTTTTTCATGTATTAAACTCAACAAACTTTTGTGGACAGAATAGAGCAGGTCACTATTCAGGTGCTGAGGGAAAAGGGTATTCAGACCTCAGTTAAGAAGCAACTCTTAACTGTGAAGAGTGAACTGCAGCCAGGGCTCTGCCTGTCGTGTGCTCCTCACAGGGTTTCCTGCCATTCCTTCAAGGCTCTGAGTGCAGGAATCTTTTTGAAATTATCTCTGGTTTCCCATGTCCATGCTTGTTTTGGGCAGGAAACACAAGAGTCAGTGTGTGCCTCCATGTTGTAGTTCAAATATCTTCTCCATTCTCACTGATGATTGATCTACCTTTCACAGAGTAACAGAATGGGTCAGTTTGGGAGGGACCACTGTGACCATTTGATCCAACCTCCCTCCTCAAGCAGGGTCATCCTAAAGCACACAGCACAGGGTTGCATCCACACAGTTCCTGAGTATCTCCAGTGAGGGAGACACCACAACCTCTCTGGGCAATCTGTTCCAGTGCATGGTCACTGCACAGCAGTTCTTCCTCATGTTCAGGTGGAACTTCCTGTGCATCAGTTTCTGCCTCTTGCCATCCATAAACACTTCTGAAGAAAAACGAGAAAGAAAAGTTTTTGCCCTTTAATATGGAAAGAGCATTAAATATTTGTCTCAGAGACCACTGGCCAGGTTATAATCCTATTCATGACAAAGGAACCTCTGAAAATACCTTTGAAAATATTTTGTGTATCATGAAATAATCTCTGGGTCTATTTTACTATGCTTCAGGGAAAGACAGGTGAAGACCTTCCTCTTACAGGAAGTTGGCAAGTTGAGTTTCACAACCCATTCTCTCTTAATTTAATGGAGCTAGTGATCCACACCAGACGATGGCCTCACCTGAAACGACTCAGTAAGACAGCCCTTTTGGGTTGGGATATTTTAGACTTATATGGCACCCAGCATTCACCCCTCACTGTTTATGGACAGAGATTTGGCTTTGGTGCTTTCCCATCAGCTGGAACATTTCAAGAGATAAAGGGGCTTCTGCTCAGTATTGATTTTGTGTATTGGTTGTTTTGAACTCACCTATCAAGCCAGTCCAGTAAGAGGACTATCAAACTTACATAATACACCAAAATTTTGAGTCTGTTTCATTTTAGTCTCTCATCTCAAAGGGTGAATTAATTTACCATTTTACTTCATTCTCTTTATTTTCATGATCTATGTCTACAATTAGTTTGACTCATTGCTGCCACGTCCTAGCTTATTTGTTTAGTTCTTGTAGTGTATGTTTTTTCTAAAGGGAGAACTTGTCAGCTGGAAATGGTTCTGTTGTGTATGTGTTTTAATATAACTCTGATTTTTCCTGTCTCCATCTGCTGGTAAAAAATGAGATTTGCTGTTCAAACATGATATAATGAGGAACAGAAACTGTAAATTTCTGTTCTTATATAATAATAAATATCCCTTTTTCTAATAGACACTTTCCATTTGGAACTGGATAGAAATGATCAGTTTATTTATTTTAGGCTACTTAATAATAGCTACCAAATACTAATAACTTTTGCTCTTTTGTGGATTTTCACTGTGCTGACAAGAATGAGTCAGGTGTACTTGTAACCTGGGAGTGTTCAAATACATGGGCTGATTGAAGTAATTTGTTCATTTCTATGGGAGTAAGAGGCCATATAAAATGGTCATCTCTATTTTTAAATATCAATATTTTTTACAATTACTGACCAAGCAGATAAAGGAAATAGTGTGCAATGGGATTTTCAATTTGTTGATTTGTTTTGCATTATTTCTGCAGACAGATATATAGGGTTCATGTTATGCATCAACTACCATTGCTTCCTCCTAACACTTTCCATATGAAATTTTCCTCTCTTGAACCCCAGGGGAGTAAAACATCTACATACAACTTCGTCAGGAGCTCATTATGCTATGGAGTAGGAGTAGGGCTATGAGCAAAACTTTTTGTTCATTCAGGGTACGATGTTTCAGTCAGCAAAAGACTTTGCTTCTCATCCAGGGGAAATTCAGCAGAGGTGTGGGGACATAAATGAGCTTTAACTCTGCTGCTCTCTGAACTGATTATATGAGAAAAATGTTGCACATCATATTTCTGCATTCAAAGCAGTGTTAGATTTATGTGTGATTTATATCATGTAATGAAATATTTAGGTGCATTGTTATTTGCATCTACTCCTAACGTTTTGTAGGTGCTTATGGCTTTGATGCTTTTACACCAGAGGCTTTTATAGACCTGAACATTTTCTATAAAACCACTAACCAAGACTTTTCTTTTATTTTCTATTTCCATCTATCATGTCTTTATAGGAATATTTTTCAAACACTGTCAAGATACTGATAGTTATATTCATTCACAAAGCAAGAGGGTGTTTTATGAAACCTATTTCCTCCTAGAAATTTCAACAGGAGATGGGGCAGCTATTCTCAAGCAAGGAATTACAAGCACTTTTGTTTCAGTGGCATTAATTTTAAAGGCTTGTATTAAATTTTTTTCTCCTCTACAAAGTAACTATAAAAATGACAACCTTTCATTTAATAGCTATTTTTGCTGCCTTAAGAGTTTTATCTATTTGCTTTACTGGCAAACTTTCTTCCTTTCTTTACTCTGAGAAGCCCTGTAGATTCAACTTCAATAAAAGAGACTGCCTGTCTCCCCAGCCATCCTGATTCAAAGGATCTTTAGCACTTTCTGAGAGTTGCACAGCTCTCTGCAAAATTTACTTCTGTTCAGAAATTTATTATTTGTCTAGATATCTAAACAACAAACAAGGAAACAACTTTAATCTCAGACTGCAAATGGATTTTTTTAGTGCTGAAAATTAAAAGAAACATTTCTTTATTTATATCCTAAGAACACTGTAAGATCTCTGTATGTACATAAAACCGAGAGTCAACAGGAAAAACTGTAATCCAAAGACTAAAATGAAGTAACATCTCGCTGATAGAGATTGAAACCACTCCAGCAGTATAAGGATGAGTGTAGTTTGTTGGTGTCTGTCACACTGCTGGCCAGAGAGGCATCTGAGACAACTGGTTTAGAACAGGGCACAGTACCACCTCAGTGATGGCTGAAAGGAGAGGGATGAAATGGCCTGAAAGATTTGAGAGTGAAAGTCCAATGCTTGAAATAAAGCATTCAGTGAGGCTTTAAGTCGTTTTTGAAAGTGAGGCTTGGACTCTTTCCATGCTGAATAAAAGTCCTAAAAATACCTCAGTGATTTATAAATATCCTCCTTGCTATTCCAGAATTGTTACTGCCCAAGTCACTTTGAAAGTGGTATTTAAGCTTCCTAGAGCTATCAGGAAGAAACTCAATTAATATCTAGTCTACCCAAGACAGGATTTGCTCATACTATTCCTGACAGATATTTGCCTAACCCGGTCTCAAAATCCTCCTGTGACATACATCCCACAGCCTCCCCAGGCAAACTATTACTGTACCGGACTATCCACATCAATAGTAACTTTTTCCAAACATCTGATGTAAATCTCCCATGCTGTGGTTTAAGCCTATTACTTGCCCTGTCCCTTGTGGACATTTCATAGCCTTTCAGTCATGGGAATAGCATTACAATGCATTCTCTCATTCAGGTTTTTTTTTCGCCTTAGTTGAGGCTAAAAAACTGTCCCCTTAGGCACTGTGAAAATTTTTACCCAAAGCCAGCTTATAAAGCAGAGCTGCTTTGTTAATGCCTTTATAAAATAACAATTTCAGGATAAAAGTGTAGTGTAATGGCATATGGCAGGAAAGCCTGATACAACTGCATCCACTTCAGAGACTTCGTGGTTTAAATGGAGATTTGAGGTTTTATCATTTGCCCAGCTTTTAACTTATTGGGATGTCAGTATGGAATATCAAAAGTGTCAGTAAGTAGCTACCTTATTCAAATTGCTCATCTGGTGTATTGCTTCTGCAGTTAAGGCTTACAGCTCTGCCCAGCGTTGTGTGTTGCTGAATGAACTGAACAGTTCACTCACAGCACCTTGGCACCTTCTGCAGCACTGCAGGTGTTCTGAATCAAGGTCTACCTTATTGTCTTGGACAGCACCAAGCAGGATGAAGCCAACATAGTCATGTCCAGGCTCCACTAGATAAAGTTACATGTAGATAAAGTTAGATGTAGATGTTGAACTATAGACCTATCTTCCCCTGAAGCAGTTTCTACTCCGTTTAAATAATTTTGTACCGTTTTTGACTGAAAAGGTATGGAAAGTTTGTATTCATTTTCTAGCACTTCAATTAGGAGTCATGACAGTTTGTGCAGACTTCTGTGTATTTTTAGAAGTTCTACCAATGCTTATTTATTTAGTTCAGCTACATGGAGAAATACCCTTTCAGGAGCACCCCCAGATCATGACTGCCAACCTTTGGATGTCCATGTCTGGGGAGAGAGGTAGGAGGACCATTAGAGAGAGAGCACTGCACACTATGGCCACCAAAAGCAGCAAAATGAGTTTTGTTTCCAAGTTTCTTCTTTAAATGTATTCATACTCTTTGCATGTGTCAGCTCTGCTGAGGTGGCATCTCAGGTTTTAAATTAATATTGTTGTAATGCATTTCTTTTTAATTAAAAAAGAGAGCTCCCTTGTAGGAAATTTCATAAAACAAAACTCATTAGTAATAAACAGATTAAATCTTTGTCAGTTAATCAACACTCTAAACTTCTGAGTATTCAGAGAGCAGTGTGAGATAACACTGTCGTCATAATAAGAGCGTTTGAAATCATCAGGGATCCCACTGTGCTGTTTGGGTGGTGAGAAAATAATGATTGAAGATGGGCCCCCCTACAGGGCTCACATGTGAATTCCCCTAAAGATTAAAGCTGCAAAGATCTGAATTTGATGTTGGGCCTATCTGTAAAGCAATTTTTTAAAAAATGCTAGGCCATGGTGGTGGATAGCACCAAGCAAATTCTTAATGATGCTTAAATGAAAACCAGTCACAATGCCACAAAGTTTTTGAGCTGGTGGTCAGTGGCTGATCATGGGCTGGGAGCTTCTCAGCTTTCTCAGAGCAACTGTTCCCAGCAGATCTTAGGCTTTAGCCTGTGGTGGAGATTGTCCTGCAAGTTCCTCATGTTCTTCCACCCTGAATCCTCAACACAGTAATTTCCATCAGAATTGTGGCAGTCCTCTCATTGCACATGTGCCGGGGTTCTGCCCAGGTCCAGCTGTCTCTTGGGGTCAAAGAACACAATGGGAGAGACCACGTAGCTTTGGGCAGGGAGCTCTGTGAAGAAGGTTGGGATACTAGAGCACGGCAAGGCATAACCTGTCTGGCTGGTAGTGTATCAACACCTCCTAACCCACTATCACTTGGAGTAATGCACATTTAGAAGGTTATGCTCTAAAGGCATTGACATTTTCTCTGTTGCTGCTAGGAACATGTCATAGCTCCTCTGTGTCACCCTGGAGGGTTCTTTGGAGCTGTTGGGATTATTTGGGTTCTTTCTTTGAAATATATGAAAAGTTGAAGTGGGCTGGAATAAAAATAGGGGAGTGAGAAAAATGAATCATGTTTGTCCACATACAGCAAACTTAGTGGAGTGGGTTAGCAAGAAGTTATGATCAGGGGGACAGCAAGTGGGAGTCATACATAATTATTACCTTTTAATTTCTCATCTTTGTCTTTATTTGGTCACTGCAGCCATAATTGCATGTGTTTTGTTATAGAAGTGCCCATGTAAATCAGTTTTATTGTGACATGAATTAAACGAGCAGTAATGATATTATAAAATATATTCGTTTGGAACACTGTTATTGCTTAAAATACACAATGAATGTTAGGTTATACTGCTGCCTCCAAAGATCTAAATTCGAATACAGTGTTGGAGTATAAGTGAATTGGCCATTCTTATTTTATTCTTCATATACTGGTGTTGCATTACAAACTGCAGCCTGTTTGATAGATATCTATTCTGGAAAAACAAAAGTCCCAGTTCCTGCTCCTTCATTAGAACTAAGTCCATAGGCAGCTGTGAAACAAACAAAACCAAATGTGGATGGTTCTGTTAAAAAGGCAGGAGCTGAACTGCACTGGTTAATTTCAGAGACGCTGGGGACTGTTTCTTTTCAGAAGTCTTTAGCTACCATGACACTATCACTTTTGAAAACCAGATGCTGGGTTCTCACTTTTCCACTTCTTCCAACTGGACATCTGTGTGCAAAAGTAGAAAATATTTAAAACATCCCTTTCTTTTCCTCATATTGTATGTCTTCATATAGTATGTTTTCAAGCAATTTTTGCAGGGGCAAAATGTTTGTAACAATTTCCTTTGTATTCATAATTACAGTCAGCTCTTTGAATTAAAACCTTTTATTGAACACCTTTATGAAAGGCTAGGCACAGATTTACTGGGAAGAGAGTGAGAGAATAAAAGCTGTTGCATCCTTACTAACAATCACATAATGCATTATTGTGCAGTGTGTTTGGGACTGCTTCTGCCTTTGAATCGTGTTTGTGCATTTGGAGAAAGAAGCACAGATACTTTTTGGTTTTTTTTTCTAAATACTAAAGTGGAAGATCACTTCCTATCAAGAGGCCAAATGCCCTGGTTTGGCAAAATGTGCTGCTTGCAAGGATCTATGTGATCCTTCTGATCATGCAGCTTTCCTACAATACTGTGTCTGTTATTTGCAGGGTGGGTGATCTTCAGATGTTAATGGGTCTTTAACTCCCTTCTAAAAGAGGACGATGTGTCTCATGATTATCATAATTTATCTATTCATCTTGTCTCCCTTACTTTTTCTGTTCTCTCTTTTTTTTTTCTTTTCAGGATGGAGTAGGTGTAGATGAGAAGCTGTCTTTACGGCGGGTGGCCGTCGTAGAAGATTTCTTTGACATTATCTATTCCATGCATGTTGAAACTGGGCCCAATGGAGAACAAATCCGAAAACATGCTGGACAAAAGAGAACATATAAAGCAGTAAGTAAAAAAAAACAGCTAAAAGTGAACACAAGTCTCTAAAAATGTTATTTGGGTTCAGTCACATGGCATGACATTCATGAGTTTTTTTTTTTCAACTAGATTAGTACTGACACCCTCACTCTCAAATTGATTTCAAACATCTTTCATTAGAGCATGAAAACATATTGTTTAGAAATTACATTTGCTGTGTAATAAGGGCCATAGCCACTGACTTCACTAGAGATTCTCTCACTGGTACAAGAAGAGAATTTGCTATTTCTATAATGGTTTCACAATTTTTCTAATAGCTCTGTATTAATTAATTGCTATTAAATGGAGGAAGTGTTAAAGAAGACTTAGAAGGTATTGTCACAACTTGGCTAAATGGGTTGCTATATTTCAGCATATAAATGAAGGTGCCATATAGTTTATTGCTGCAGACTAAGTAATACCTAATGGTTTAATGGTATGAAAACCTGTAAATGTCCTCAATTCAAAGGGCTGGAAAACTACTAGGTACAGTAAGAAAAAGGTTGAGGGGGCACCTCCCATACCTGCCTAAACTGGCTGAATAGAAAGAAAATACTATTTCTAAAATTTTAATTGCATCTGTACAGTTTTAAAGTAGCTATAAATAGCTTTTGTGATTAGTGACACAAATATAACACTCTACCGTCTTATGGAGAACTAATGAAACGTTTGCAGCACTTTCCTAAGGTGCTTAAAATGCATGGTCTTGCCTGGATTTGGGTGACCAACTTCCCATGTGCAGGGCTGTGCTAGTGCCAGAGGTTGATCCTGACCCACCTGCCCCACTGTTTCCAGTTGCTGAAGCATCAGGGGCTCCCCCAGGGTGGCAGGACAGGGGTGCCCAGCCAGGGCCTGTCACACACCCCTGGCCAGACTGCAGGGCATCCAAGGCACCTCTCCCCCTGCTACCAGTGGCATGAGGCTGGCAGGGAGCTGTGGACAGGGCCATGAGGTCACCTATCACCCTGAACACAGTTCATAAAAACAGCCTGCAGTTTTGGGAGCTGTTTTTTATCAGAGGTCACCAGAATATGGGGAAGCTCCAGGTTTCTGATTCAATTTTGGCTATAAGAAAGAGCTGTTTTTCCATTACTGTTTTTTTCACCCACATAGCAATCTTTTCTCTGTATCTGTGAATCCCTTCACAGATATTTTATTTATAGTCTATTTCAGATGGTTTGTTGTGGGATAAGCTCTTGGCAAAATTTCTTATAATTTGTTCCCAAAGGTATTGACCTTAAGATAGACATATGAAGTCATCTTTCATCTGGGTGTGCTTTTGTAAGGCTTGAAGTGTTATTTCAGGGTGAACTAACGCAAACTCTCTAAATTAATTTTCATCTGGCACCTCAGCCATTTTGATACTTCTTCTTCTCTTTCAAAAAGCATTAGAAAAGTGATATTTTTCATTGACCTTTCTTTTTCTATTTTGTTTTACCTCAGTAGGCTGTTCAAAGGTATAGGTCACAAATGTCTTAGAATAATATACAGCTATAAGGAATGCTGCCAACTATAAATACAATACTTCAAGTCATCATCCCACAAATGTGTGCCAAGTATAATATTTACTACTGGAAGAATCCCATGATTGCAGGTCAGATAAGAAATTTGTTTATTGTGAATAGCATGAAAAACTAGTGTATCTTCAGTGAGAAGAACTATTTGTGCAGATTCAGTAGCCTACACAGTGGTTTCATCTATTGCCAACTTTTGTTGCAATTGAGACATGAGCCTGTTGCATTGTTAAGGATGCCCAAAAGTAAGTTTTTGCCATTATCAGTCTGCAATATTTGTGCATTCATTTAATTGTATATTAATTTATCAAGGGCATTGAATCATCTTTCCCAGTGACAAGATTCACATAGAGAATTTTGAAAGACCTCTACAGATTAAAAAAATGGAAAAAAGACTCCAGAAGAAACAAATTTCAGTGCTTGCTCTCTATTCTGACATAAGAATTAGTTTAAGTGAACAGGCATCAAACTCTACCAGACCATCCAGGGAAACTCATGCTCCTTTACTGGACCTGTTCATAAAAATGCCTTTAGAAAAAATTAAGAGCTATAGTGTCAGTCTATTCCAGGAAGCCATGCAGTATCTACCTCCTCTGTGGCACTGTACGGAGGAAAAGGGTAATATCTTGGGTAACTGTCTCCTAAAACATGATACCCTAAAAGCTTTATAAATCAAACTGAAGTACTTTGGTGGGGTTTAATTTCATTAAGTGAATCTGGAACAAGATTAATTTAGTCTTGTTTCTTTATTCACATGTCAGAAGTGAATCATCCCTGAGATCTCTGCATGTATTAATCATGCAAAAGTATTCACCAAATGGTTTGAGTGAAGAACTTTTATAGGAGACATGGTTCACACACTGTATGCTACAATTGCTATTTGTAATTTTCCCCTGGCATATGGCCACATTGCTTCTGTTCTCTCGCTGGATAACCAAAACCTTTTAACAGAGAAATTATGGGGAGAAAACACTACAATTTTGGTTCAAAATTCCTGAACTTCTGAAGTTCATAAATACTGTCATGGATTTTCAGTACCTAAGCATTTCTGAAAAATTATTGACACAGCCCTTGAGAATTGCAACATATTGCTTTTAAGTAATTAATTTTCTTATACGTGTGTGTGTCTCATTTTCAATAGTGAACTTGCTCCTCTCAAAGTTTTGAATATGCTCAAGAATGACTGGAAGGGTAATGAAATTGTCAAAGATGACTTAATTAACTACTGTCTACATTTACATAGAGTAACAAATTTTGTATAGCTGGAGTCTTTTTAATTTTTGCTAGAGTCACCCGGGATGCTGGAGTGCTAAAATACATCAGAATGTCTCTCTAAAAATGTGTTCAGAACACTTGGCAAACTCAGTTAGGGAATCTGCACTGCCTTGTTTATGTTAACTGTGTGGAAATGCATGATATTTTTACAACTGATTGATTTGTGTGGAACTTCCTACACCGGCACTGTGCAGGAAGATAAATAGGATGTGGTACTTGAGACCTCTTAAAGAGCAGAGCACGGGAAAGAGCCTTTCCATTTTAATTGGGGAAGCAATGTACCAAGCTCAAACTTTAGGATTTTTGGCACAAACGCTCTAGATAAATGAGGAAAGCAACTGTCCTTCAATATTTAAGTTTAGATTAAAGTCCCATTCTCTTCTCCTCTGCACACTGAAAGACCAGAGAGGGAATTGTATAAACTCTGTGTGTATATGATGGGGAAGAGTAACCTTGAAAATACGCAAAACAGAGGAGTGTCCTATTTAACTGGCAGGTTGTGTGTTCATTTTGGGTGCCTGACTTGTATACAAGGTAAGATTGATGTCCTGTGTTCCTTGCCAGCATAACTTTAGGTCGATCTATACCAGCAAATAACCCAGATGCAGCTTATATATGTAAAATGAAACCAAGAACCTTAAATCATATCCAAAGTATGCCAGACTGAAGGAATAATTAATATGGTGCTTTTAACCTCAGCTACTTTCCCAGTTCCCAGGGAAGTTTACAAACAGGGAAAACATTGAGGGTCTTGATCTGGGAGATAATTCCCTCACAAAGGCAGGATATGTGACCCAAGGCCTGGCCGAGTTGGTTGCTCAGCAGGGGCACAGGTGACTGGGAAGATGCGGAAGGTGAAAAGAGCACGTTCCTCGGGGCAGGGGAAAGCAGCAGTGCCCAAAGAGGTCCATGCTCGTCCTGCATTCCCCTGGGGCCTCTGCTGGGCCTCACAGGAGGTGGAGTGAAATGCTGATGCAGGCAGTGTCGTCAGGAGAAAGCACCGGGATCTCATAGGGGGATCTCACAGGGGGATCACTGCCACACCTCAGTGTCTAAGAGCAGCTGCTTTGCTTTGGGGTAGTACTTTTCACTCTGTGTTCTCAAGGAGTTATTTTTGCATAGGCATCCCACTCTGAAAGGAGAACTGTGGCATCAAACTGGGGATGGGGACACATGGGAGAGAAGTGTTCAGGAAAAGAATCCATCTGGTGTATTTGGGAAAGGCATGCAACAAGTGCATAGCAGGCTTTCTGTGCCTTTTGTAGAACTACATTTCTTGATTTAAACTATTTGTCTGTGTCTACAACTTAAATACAAGTGCCGAGGGGTATATCAGAGGTGGGAGTAACTGGTAAAAGTTGTGGCTACAGTAGCAGCATAATGCAACAGGCTCAAGCTGTCAGGACAACTCTGTTATTCAGTGCAAACCAGGAAAAAGAAATAGCGTTATTACACTTCTCAAGAAGTGCAAATGGTCTGTGATGAGGCTGGTGGCCTGAAACATCTGCGTTATCTCTCATGCCCAGCTATAGGTACTGTCAGGCCAGATGAAGTGATTAAGCCCTATATTTCACAATAGATTTGGTTCTCCTTATTTTGTTTAAATATCCTTAAAAAAGGTATTATTTTTTCATTCATTTAAACAATTGAGGAGGTGCCTCACCTTTCTATGTTATATCTGGACACATTTTCCCACAACTAAGTGCATCATCTAGCTGAGACCCGTGTGTAAATCTCATCGTTACCTCAAGCACCTTTAATTCTATGTGTATATTCTACTTCAATATGTTAACTATGAAGTATGATCCGATATCTGTCTGTTGAGCCTGTGAGTCTCTGTGCAAAACCTTGAAACATGACAGCAGTGATCTTGAGTTGTGAGTGAGGGTTGTCATCTCTGTGCTGGTGAAATGGGTTGGTTAATAAGATTCCCAACCCAAGAATGAAAATGGAGCCACTGAGCTGATGCGCTGGAAGAAGCAAACTTGTAAAACATGGGGGAGCTACTAATGTGTCAAGGGAAAGTAGCTTCAGACTCACATCAGATAGGTAGTACATAAATGTATAACATCTGAGGCATTAACAGGAGTCTTTTAGATGTGGGATATATCTGGGGTCTTGTGCTTTATCCAGCTGTTCCAGTGATAAATGTTTCTTGATTTTGGATCAAGATTTTGAGTAGCTTCCCTCTCTCTTGTCAGCCTAAGAAAAGCCTTTCTGAGACTGAGAAACAAGGGGTTACTCTTTTTCCCTCCCAAAACAGGCACGTGCTTGTGAGTGCCCTGTAAGCATCACACTTGAGTGTGTTTTCCTCAGGGAATAATTTTTTGACAGGTTGCACTGTGAGATAACATCATCTCCTTCTGATCAAACAGGGCTAAAGTAGGTTTGGGGCTTGGCTGTTTTCTGTACAGGACAGACCTTGTCCTTGGGGAAGTGGAAGAACTTGAGCTTCGTGCAGGGCCTTAGCATGTTTAAATGCTTGCATCCACACCATTCTTCTGTGCATGGCAAAACAGCCAAGCCCCTTGCACTTTTACTCTATGAGCTTGTTCCTGCTTCTTTGCAAAGGGCGAGTGCTCAGTGTCCTGGCAATTGTCCCACTAGCAGGTGTTTCCCATTGCTTCCCTCACAGAAAGCAGCTTCTGCTACATGGGGAGAGAAGGGAAGGGAGCTGTGAAGTGCAAGTTTAGCATATGAGGGAGCAGCATTTCCCACAGTGTATTGGGATAGCGAGCTCTTGATAAAACTCCCAGCAGTGATAGATCTGATTTCCTATGTCAGCCCTCTATTCTGACCTCTTGCTGAGGAAAAGAGAGAGGGGCTACCCTTGGCTGGCTCACCCTCCTGTCATCAAGAAACCAATTTCTGCCACCTGGTTTGATGGCTGTGGGCCCAGGAGAGATTACCATCTTCACGCTATCCTTATCTTTCTCTCTCTTTCCCTTATCCTGGAGTCTTCTTTTGATAATTTTTCCCCCTTTACCCTCCTTAATTAAAAAAATACAGACACACATGCAAAATCTCTATTCTGACATGTTGTATCTTCCAGACTACACATACATCCTCCATATTAATTCTTTAGAGGTTAATAGGTTCACTCGCAAAATTTCACTCCCTCTCCTCACACTTGTCTTTCCTACTCTGCCATATGTGTCCTAAAATCTGCCTTTCAGTTTAGGACTTGTTAATTTTCCAAGCAAAAATTTAGCTCTGAAAGCTATATCATCACAACATCCTGCACTTAAATCATCTGAGTATGGGAGAACATAAAGGAAACTTTGCTTGTTTTCTCTGCCTGTAGTTATGCAGTAGGAATGCAATAGGCTTCTCATAGACAATTAGGGCATTCATTGCTTAACTCCAATGTAAATCAGATTACATGCTCAGGTAGTGGATTACTTGCCTGTACTAGTTGTGGTCTTCATGGGATCCAATAAACAAGCCTAGAGAGGCCTTCGTTGCTGGGAGATGTTTTGGATGCAGTCATATATGTCAAAATATACCAAAGATTTTTTTGTTAGTGGTGAAGTAAGGTGGTAAAAGCTTTGACTCTGAAGCCACTGAAGTCAACTCATTTTCCTCTCAATTCAGAGTTAGAACCAAATATATTTAGATGTGCATGGACTGTATTGTTAGGAAATACTTGGTTCTTTTAATTTCTGCTAAAACAAATCCTATGTAATTTTTGCAGTTTTGATTAATGCTCTGGAAGTTCTGTTTCTTCTTCATATATCTTTACAACGTAAAAAAGCATATAGCTGTAATAGCTATACCTGGTACACAATACCTAAACACAAACCTGCTAGAATCTGCTGTTTTTCTGATTTCTCCATGATGCAGAATTCATCCAGTTCTGAGATAACACATCTCTACAAGCAGCAGAAGATATGCTAATGTGCAATAAAAACACTAGTAAGACTAAGGAATCCCATAAGGATATTTCTAGAGCTTATGTATTTGAGAAAAGTATACTTATAATTATTTTTTAAATCAATGCAAGTAATTTTATCAATATCGTAAATCAGCACTCATCAGTCTTTGATTGGAATGGGCATGTGCATGAGAAGTTTCTTGTAAGTCATGCCAAAAATATGCCAGCCTGATTTGTCAGAGTATGGATGTAAATAATGCAATGTCTTACAGCTTGATGTTTTCAGCTTGATGCTAAACAATCACATTTATAAGATTTCCCTGTATCACCTTCCCCAACACCCCCCTTCCTTTTTCTAGCTTTATTTTTTCTTAAAATGTAGAAGCATGTGCATATTTTAATTTTTTTTTTGGCATGGATTTACGATAAACCAATATTCTTTTTTTATAACTCATCACTAAAAAAGATGGTCTGGCTATATTTTTTATTAGCTAATAGACTTGAGAAGAAGGCTAGGAGCTGGGCCACTGAAGGCACTGAGAAGATACAGCACCAGCAAGGACTGAGTCATTACTTCCTTCTTTTGGATAGAGTAAAAGACAGAAATAATTTTTCCTGATGAAATCAGACCACTCAGGTATTTTTGTATAATTACTTAGAAGGTGTCATAGGCCTCCAGGTTGTGGTCTGAAACACTCACATGCAAGCCAGCTCCATGAATTACATCAGTCCAGTCTTGTGCACAACCTGGTAAACTCTTCTGAGAGCTGAAATATAGGATTTGATGTTCAGCCTTGTGCTAATTTGGTTGAGCATTTCCCGGCTGCAGCTGATTCAGAGTTTGGCCAGAACAAGTGGCTATCTGCATGTTATAAAGTAGAGATGAAAGGCAAACAAAAGTCTGCACTGCTGGGGATGTGAAATTTTCAGTTGGGGGGAGACAATTCATAAGCTTTCTGGCAGTGAAAGTTGGAGACGCCTTTCTTTTCTATATATTCAGGCAACAAGAATAAGGAATGTTGTGGTTTATGCTCCTTATCTCTTTTAATATGATTCCTGTTGTGTTATGCCAGTTTATACAGGCTGAAGTCTATGAATGTTGGTGATTGATTCAAATTATAAAATAAACAGGGGAGGAAGTTGGTGAAATCTGGAGTTATTCAGGGAAGGGCATCCTTAAAACTGTGTTGCAGTGGGAGGTTGGAGACACGAGCATCTGCTCTGTGGACAAATTTAGTTATAAAACTCGGTTCCCTTATAGTCAGTGGAGCATACCAATCAAATCTGGGCCTTAGCTCACTTTCTCTCCATGGAGGAATTTCATCCTGTTTGAGCAGAACTGGAATTTTGACAGAGATGCTTGATTAGAATAAATGGAGCATTCCTATCAAATGCAGGGGACTAATGAATCCATTGGTAAGCTCCATTAATTTCAATACAGTGCTAAACATGTTAAATGTATATATGAGAGAGGTTGCTGTGTATGTGCACTTTCCAATTTTTTCAGTGTTACATTCTAGCTGATTTTAGATTCTTTTTTTAGTTGCCATAAAGCATGAGTATAACCAGTGTTTTCATGTTTAGAAAGGTAAATAAGCATCTGTTCTGTGGGTATAAAAAACAGGAAAAAAATAATCTAAAAATATATTTTTAGTGGGACCTCCCATTCCAAAGTGGCTTCATTTAGTGCCTTAATTTTCAGAAAAGTTGTTTCAGGCCCAGAAAAAGTCTTTGCCAATTTTCATCACAGAGCAATGCTTGCTTTTATACTAATTCTCTTCTCCCTCCCCAATAAGATTTCCATTATATAAGAAAGCAACAACAACAAACAGCCTAAAAACCAATGTTATAAACATGATGGTGTATGTTGCATTCCCATTTTATTATGCATCAATTCTGTGTATTGATGTGACACACATCATGTCAACAAACCCTAATTTAAACGTCACCTATTTTCTAAAATACTGCCACTGATAAATTTGGTCCATGGAGTTTTAGGAAATGTAAGATTCAACACAAGTTAAGTAGGTGACAAGCCAAGTGGAAGAGTGTAAGAAAGTTAAAACTGACCATTCCTTCTCCTCTTAGCACCCTTGTGAGGGGCAGAAGTGATTTGAACAATATGCAATCCCATTTACATACAATTAAATGGTGATCTTGTCCTTTCTGTAGCTGTTTTCATACACATTATCTCCATTCTTCTTCACTTCCTACTGAGACTTGCATCTCAGCATAGTGCTTGATAGGAAATCGAATCCTGCTGTAGGTTTTACAGTAGGGGAGTACAAGCAGATTAACAACTCACTCTCTTAATGTCTCTTGCTGGGACTTGATCTTTCTTTAAGGATTATCTCCATAGTAAGACAGCCACCATAGTTGGGAAAAAAGAGGCTAGAGATTCATTACAACACTTGCACTCTTCAGTGTATATACATCAACATATATAAGGAATCACAGAAAAGCCATGGATTTGCCTTTTATTGGCTTGAAAACATCCAAATTTGGATGTTTTCATCAAACTCCACCCATCTGATAAAGCTGCTCCAATGCACTGGAGTGTAACAGTTTCTGCTGATGTCTGGTTTGAATATCCCAAGATACCGCTGGTGTTGTCCCTGGTTATAAAGAGTTTTTCTCTACAGATTTTTAACGCCCTTTCAGGCAGTGGTGGGCTACAATTAGATCATTCTTGGCCTCATAACCTACATGAAAGAAATCTATCTCCCTCAACCTTTCCTTCAAGGTTTCCTTTAGGTTCTAGCTGCTATGACAGTCTGGCTCAGAGCCATCTCCTGCTTCTTAGCAGCCTTCTTGAAATGTGGAGGAGAACTGTGAACTGTGAGGGGAAACCTGGGCACATTATCCCAGCTGCTTTCCTACCAGCACTGAGTAGAGAGGGATAATAATTTTTCTTGATCTGCTGGCTATACACTTAAAGTAGGCAGTATGAGATGTAGTTTGTCTGTGAGCAGAGAGTATGCTGTTAGCTCATTTCAGCTTGGCACCAACCTCCAGGTCCTTTTCAGCAAGGCAAGATATCTATAAGACAGATGCATCCTTTGGGGTGGGGGGAATGTAATCTTTAAAAGCAGTAACAACTGCTTCCTCCTCTCCCTTTCAAAACAGAAAAAAAATCCCTCTGGTGGCTGCTTGTGAGTATGTTGTTAGAAACAATGATTTTGTTGAAACCAGGAAACAACTAAAATCTGTTGTTTCAAGATATTGCCAGGTAAAGCAGAGTCTCTAAAATCAACTGGTTCACAAATTCTTGAACTATTAGTAAAAATAATGTAGGTACTCCACAGTACAAAACCACGAGCTTTAGAAGAATATTTTCACAAAACATTCGAGTACAAAGTTAAAATAGTAATGCAACCTTCATTGCTGCTAATACTTCAAGTCCTATATCTGTCTATGTATTGTTACAACAACAACAAAAAAATAGAACACATAAGACAAGTGCTTTTATTTTTGGCATTGGCTATTAAAAAAAGATCTCTCTTCAACTGTTTTTGTTACCATTCCACAGTGACATAGCTGTTGTGTATGAATCTTTTTGTTGAAAGGAATTTGAAATGAATTGTAAACAGAAAACAACTCCCCTTTTGATATAAGTGGAATTTTGTTCAGAACCAACTGTTAGCAGCCATTAGATGATAAGCAGGCAGATTGGAGAGATGTTTCTTGAAATCCTACATAGTATGCAGAACATGCTTTCATTGTGCTTCCTGGCATTAAAAGGTAATGTGCCTTATTTGGAAGTATGATGATCAGGTCTGTTAAATCATGCTCAATCAGCTTCCATAATAACACCTGTATTTTGTTATTAATTTCAGATTTCAGAGACCTATGCCTTCCTACCGAGAGAAGCGGTGACACGGTTTCTAATGAGCTGCTCAGAGTGCCAGAAAAGAATGCATTTAAACCCAGATGGAGCGGATCATAAAGGTAGTTTTAGTGTCAAATTGTGGGATGTAAAGTAATTTTATTTCTAATACCCATTTATACTTTCCTAGCTTAAGTGAAGGTTCATATAAATTTGGTAGACTGTAACAGTTCAGTAAGTCAGATCATCTCATTTACTTAAGCTGGAAGGTAGTGAATCTTCTGCTTTCACTTAAGGATGGAGTGTAATGCCATTTGCACCCTCAATAGAAAGATGATTTTATCTGGAGGAAATAATTTATTTTGCTATGGAAATGTTTGTATGGGAGCTTAAGCATAAGGAATAGATAGGGTATATGGGCTGTTGTCATTTAGGGTAGAAGAACTCACCAATTTTCAGGGTTTGATCTTGGTTTTCCTTTTTAATTAGAAGACTTCCATTTGTACAGCCTACAAAGCAATTGAAAATACAGAAGTTAGAGCTAAATGACATAACAGTCTGACTTTGACTGCAGAGTAGGCTGACATAGCCTCCACAATTAACATATAATGCATAATAACTGTTTTTTTTTGCAGATAATGGAAAACCTCCAACTTTGGTGACCAGTATGATTGATTACAACATGCCCATTACTATGGCTTATATGAAACATATGAAGCTGCAGCTGCTAAACTCACAGCAAGATGAGGTAAAACCTGAAATCTTTTAAGTTTGATTTTCTGTTCTGTGTTCTTTTGTACTTGTCTTTGAGGTAGCTAGGAAACTGAAGATGATTGTTGATTCGATTTACAAATTTGTTGCTGAAACAGTCAGTCTGAAGCCAAGGCAGGAATGTTTTCAAGCAATTAGATTGAGAGAAAATATCATGACTTGTGGCCCTTCTGTGACTGGGGGTAGTGAGCTGTACTTTGCATTGCCTGAAGGTGCTCTTTCACTGGACCAGTGGAAAGGGTGATGTGGGCAGCATGTTCACTCAAGATTTAGTTCTGTGCCCAGCAGTGACTTCCATTGTCTGCTTTTAGAAACCAGTATCATCAACAGCTGAAATGACTGCCATGGTGTTTGCAAGGCTGGCAACCACGATGCAACACATTGTACTGACAGTGATGAAAGTCCTGGCAACATCAGTTGAAAACTTTAAGACAAAAAGCTTAATAACAAGAGTAGGAGTTGCTTTTGAAATTTTGAATAAAAAGGCAGAAAATAGGAGAAGTAGGCTGAGAATCAAGCTTCTTCAGAGAGAACTGGGGTTGAATTTTATTTATTTCTTCTCAAAGATTATTTGCTTTCTCTGATTTATTTAGAGTTTTCCCAGATTTTAAGAAGTGCTTCATCAATTGACAGGAACATACCAAATTATTTGTAGTAACATCATTTTGCCAGAAGTTTGTTCATTTGCCATTTAAACAGCCAAAGAGAAGCTCAGCTATGTGCCAGGCAAAAAACAATTCTGCATTCTGTGTCTGCCTGTCCAACTACAAGATATTTTTTTAGTAAAGAAAGCCTTCAAAAACAATCTTAGCAGGTGGATTATGTGAAGACCCTGACTGACTTCTGACTTGTGCAGAGTCAGCCAGATTTGTTTCCCCAATCAGCAGATATGGACTGTTGGTAGAGATTTCATGAATTATCCAATATTCCATCCTGGAATGGGGATTTCACAACTCCTCTACAAATATCAGGATCTTTGTTTCAGTTTGGCCTATTTTTTAACTGCAGAGGGTGTAGGGAGAGATCCCCAACGCAAAGTTCTTAATGCATAAATGCAATCTGGTCATGTTTTCCTTCTATTGAGTCTCCTGATTATTTGAGGGATCTGGAAGTAGAGTTTCAAGTAGCAGCAGAGAAGAGGCTTTATTCTGCAGTAGCCTTAGGAATTAAAGGACTCCTTGATTTCTATACCTTTCCCCTTTGAGAATTACTACTTCTACAACAGGGTCAAGCACTCATGATGGATCAGGACCTCATGCCACAGAGCTTCTGTAGCCTGAATGTTTTGGTGTAGTCTTTCTGGTCTGATGACTGAAATTTTTGTTAAACCAATTTTCATCTATATAAGCCAGTGGCAATGATATGGAGGCAGCAGGACTTAACTTTGCTTGGTATTTCCATGCCCAGCTCTATTTTGCAGCTCTGTTACTGTATAGGAAATGCCTGCAGCAATGGATTTATGAAGGTAATTTCTTTTATGTTTTAGTAATAACAACTTATTTAGGGTAGAGTGGGCACAAGGAAAATTCTGGATTTATGAAACTAATTTTTTGTATGTTTTAGTAATAATAACTTTTCCAGGACAGAGTGGGCACAAGGAAAGTTCTCAAGATAATCCTTATGTCTTTTCGTAAAGCACAAATTTGCCAAGGTTTTCTTTTTTCCCTGGGCTGTGCATTTGTTGCCCTGAGAACAAAATGGCAGTGAAAATGTTGTAGTACAAAGTAGCAAGACATCCGATTCAAACTATTTCATGCACTTAAAAAACAGGCTTGGGTTTGTAGGAAAGATTTAATCAATCACATCTGTATTCTTGTGAAGAATTGAGACAGGAGTAAACTTGGATCTCACTGCTAGCTAGCACAATGACTGAAAATCTCTTAATTCTGCCATTTTCAATTCCACATTTTTAAGCTGAGACCATTGATGAGAGGGAAACGGGCCTCATCTAAAAGAAGAACTTACCACTGTGTGGGAATTCAGAGTGTGCTGCAGCTGCTATAAAGATGCCAGTGGTTCTCAGTCTTTGCTCCCATGCCCATGTGTCCTTATGCATGTGTTGCATAAGGTTGCCTGTGCACATGCCGTTGGAAGTGGTGTCCAGGGTGGAATGGGGCAGCACAGGTCTTCTGCTGCCCCAAGCAGATTCAGATAGAGGTTTACACAATTTGGGAAGTGAAGTGGAGGTATTCTGCAGTGCTGTAGGCAAACAGAGACTGCCTATGTGTGTTGTTTTATAACTATGCAAGTGTCAGCCAGAGCTCCCTTTCTGTGAGCCCATCAAATTGCCTAACCTCAGAACTGAAATATGCAAGCTGCTGCTTGCTGGTTCCTGCAGAATTCAATGAGAAAACTCGTGTTTTAACAGAGATACAGAAATCCAGAAGGTCTGGGGGAGTTTGTTTTCCCATCTTGCTCTTTGAACAAGCAGAGTGCATTTTCCCTAAACCTCAGACCCATCTGGCATGTGTCCTGGCCCTGTCTGTCTGGGGCAGGAGGCTGGTGGGCACCAGGGTTCATCTGTGAGGGCAGTGTTTGGGTGTTTGCTGCTGCTGTAACTGGGGTGCTGCTACCTTATGTAAGGCAAGACAGACAGGTGCCTGTTGGAGAAGCTCTCACTCTTCCATTTGTTTTTTTACAAATCCCTGAGAACAAGATATGTTTATCTCCTTATTTGTCATTATCCTGCTATGGCAGTGCAGAACAGCTTCACCTTGTGTGTTGTCCCACTCTTGATCCTGACTGGCATTTGCAGTATTTCATCCTAATTTAACATGAGTCATTACTGCAGGGAACTTCCTTTCTAAAAACAAGCTAAATGTCCGTGGGAGACCCAGGGGAGGGACTGAGCTAGGTGTCTAACACTCAGAAAGAAGCAAGCAGCTATATTAATACCTGAAGTGTGCACTTCACAACAAGTACATAGTAAATCATATTCTAGAGATTGATGTTTTTCTAGGTCAGTTCTGGTGAACAACCCAGAAAAATAGTCAGAATCCTATCTTGTCTTGTTTTGATAAAAAAATGTAAAAATAAATTAATTGGAAAAATATTTCAAACTTTTTCAGAACATACAAAACTATTTGCCATATTTTCCTCTAAGTTCTTTCAAGTACTCTTCTTCTTAACAGGAGTAACCATCTCAGAAAAGTTGTTACTGAAAATATATTGTCTTAGGTTTGTAAATTGCCTCAGCCATTTCCAGAGCAAGACTTGTGCATACTTAATTTCTAATCCATGAGTGGATGTGTGAACTTCAGTGGGACTGAAGCAACTGAAGTCAAATATGTATTTGAATATTTTCTGGGCTACGTCTAAAACTGCTTTCTTTTATAAATGGGGATAATAATCAGGATTTTTACTTTTTGCCCTTTTATCATCCCTGTTAAATGCTCTGTAATTGGACTTGATGGATTAATCACATTAAAGATGTAGAATGTAGAATAAATTTACAGTGATTTTCCTGCAAATCCTATGATTATATTACTTTTTTTTTTTTTTTTGCCACTGACTGTCATGACCATGCTCAGAACTTTTATAGGCTTTTGCATTTTCATAGATGCTTCTTTAAACACAGTGTAAGTGTGACATCATGTCAAGGGAATTTGATAATGGGTTCTTACTAGGTCAGGTTGCCATTTGGAAATATCTTCCTGTGAGTCTTTGTGGTTTAACCCCAGCCAGCAACTAAGAACTATGTAGTGGTTTGCTCACTCTGGTACCCACTCTGGCGGGACAGCAGAGAAAATCAGAAAAAAAGTAAAAACCCAGAGGTTGAGATGAGAAGAGTTTAATAATTTAAGCAAAGTAAAATATGCTAATGCTACTGCCACTACTGCTATTACTAGTTGCAATGAAAGGGGAGAGAGAGAAGGAGAAATAAAACCCAAGAAAGATCTGTGATGCCAAATAAAATTCCTCACCACCGACTGAATGATGCCCAGCCAGTCTCCCTCTGGCCAGCTCCTCCCAGCTTATGTGCTGGGAATAATGCTCTGTGGTATGGAATATCCCTTTGGCCAGTTCAGGTCAGTTGTCCTGGCCATGCTCCCTCCTGGCTTCTTGTGCACCTGCTCGCTGGCAGGGCATGAGACCTGAAAAGTCCTTGATTTAGAGTAAGCACTGCTTAACAACAACCAAAACATCAGGGTGTTATCGACATTATTCCCATACTAAATCCAAGCACAGCACTGTACCACCTACAAAGAAGAAAATTATCTATCCCAGCCCTAACCAGGACTGTGGTCATTCACAGGGCTACTGACTTCCATGTGGGAAAGGTAAAGGATTCAGGCAGGGAATATAGGGAGGTCTTCTCAGCCAATTTCAATAACAAGGGCTTGGTATGGAGTCTCTAGTTACCAATTCTTTTCTGGAATATACAATGGAACTACTATGCAGTATCCTCATAGTTGAAGAAATTACATTTTTCAGATTATCATACCACATAAATGCTGTATTTTCCTTCCTCTTCTTTATGTACTCCGCTTGTTTTCTTCTATACAAAAATATTTAGCATGATTACACTCCACATCGGATGTGAGTGAAACAAATAGGAAGAGAATGAACTGCACATATAAGGTGTACAGTGTACCATGTTTTGTGACATGTCTCTTTTTATTTGCAGGATGAAAGTTCTATAGAAAGTGATGAGTTTGATATGAGTGACTCAACTAGAATGTCAGCTGTGAACTCTGACCTCAGCTCAAATCTGGAGGAGAGAATGCAAAGTCCTCAGAACCTCCAGGGCCAGCAGGATGGTAAGGCTCTCATTTTGTACAGAGAACGTAGCATTGCGTTGTCTTTTTTCCCATTCTGTGCTTTCATTTAGAATTTGCTTTTCTTCATACTGTGTTTCATTAGGTAATTTGAAATACACATTCCCTCTATCTCAGCATGAAGAAGAAATCAGGGGTTTTTTTTAGAGGTTAATTTATTTGTTGCTTATGCAACAGGTGAGTGCTTAGACCACTATATGTTAAGTAGTATTATCTTACTGTTTTTATATATATATATCTGTAGTGTGACCATGCACAGGCATAAAAGGAAGTGAAACTCAAACCTTTCTGAGGCAACCCAGAAAGCTGAGAAAATTGTTTTTACAAGGAGGGAGAGTAGTGTCACAAGAGCTGGTTATTTGGGAGATAGGAGCTGGAATGTGATATTCAGAAGAAGGATGAAAACAACAAATTCCTATGGAGAAATTGAGGCAAAAGATGAGAAAGCAGCTAGCAGCATTGCACATCTGAATGTTAATTGTTTCTTGTTTACAACACAAAGCTACTTTTTGGTCAGAGATAAAACTGGCTTACTTTGCGTTGGAGGTGCTTAGGTGTGTAGTCTTTGGTTTCAGCCCTTGTTATACAGCAAGTTGAATGAGTCTGGTTTGGAATGAACTTCTGGATTAGGGAGCTTACAAATAGCCTGGCTACTACAGACTGTGACAGTGGCTCATGAGTGGCACAGGAATGTACAACATCAAAAGTGCAGGTCTATTCTATTGCCATTAGAAACAACACATTGGAATTCTGTACTTGCTACTTGGGAATTTCCTGATCATGTGTGCCAAATCAGAAGTGCTTTTTATATTTCTCTTGAACACTAAATATCTGGGATTTGATGGCTAACTTGGGTGCTTTCACTTCATTCATCATGGTCATTTGCTAGCTGGTAAGATATTTAGGTGAGAATGGGTGAGGTGCATAGCGCCTGATAGGACCTGGTGATGGGTTGGATCTTCAGCTGGGTTGCTCTCCAAACAAAGGAAGGAGTAGGATGTCTGTGATAATTTGATAGGCCAGATTCTAACCACAACTGCCTTTTGTCTGTGTGTCCCCAAGCTCTCACAAATTTTTTTCAACTTTTAACTTAATTTCTGTCTACATTTGTTGACTAAAGGAGCAGTTCTGATGCACATGATGTATGAAAAGTTAGTTCACTTTCCTGTTTGACTTTTAACAGGGATAATAGAGTAATACTGCTAACTTAGGGGTTTCAGGGATATTTAGGAAGGTGCCAATTTTTAGTGTATCTGGCTTTCACTGCAATACTATGCTGTAGAAGTTTCGCATATGTAGTTTTTTATTAATAATTGCATGCATACATATGTCTGAAAGAAAAATTATAGCTCAGTACAGTAACCTGTGAAGAAATGCCTGTCATACATATCTTAACACCTGCTGCAACCAGATTCATGTGCCACATCTAATCATATTAGAACCTACATATGAATGATAAAATGCTGCAAATCTGTCACTTGCTATTTGAAATGTACGGGAAATAAATCCATTGTGGTCTTTGAACTTCAGGCAGTGTGATCTTACAGTATGGCTTTAAATCTCTCAGCTTTCCTTCCCTTCCTCCCAGATGGTAGTTGCTCACCTTCCCAAGGCAATCCTATTTTTTGCTGCGTCTTCTGGCTAAAGCATCTGCTGATAGAGAGATTTGAAATAGCAGCTCTCTTCCTGCTTCATTGTTTTCCTTTGCTAGCTGTTGTCAGGTAGTAAACCTAAGTGTAGCTAGCTATAGCAGCACTGCTGTTTCAGGTATGGGAGAAGGGGCTGAAGGAGGAGCAGAAGGACGTGAGAGAGGTGGGGGGAAGAAGAATAAGAGGAGATGGCAGGAAAAAAGAAGATTGGAAGAAAAACAATATGAGAGGTAGAGGAAGGGAAGTTGGAACAGGAAGAAGGTAAAATAAAAGGGAACTTAAATGAATTTAGCAGTACAATCCCTTTTGCTGTCACAGACTGCATTGTAAAATTTTACAAATTTAATCCTTAATTACAGTGCGCGCACACCAAAATCATCACCAAAGCGTGAATCTGTGTCAAAAGTGATTATTGCTCCCTTCCCTCAAACATTCTGTATGTCTATGAAAGTTTATGTCAGCCACCACATTCAGCCTATAGATAAAGACACTTGGCATTTGCGTCACGTGAAACGTTTGCTGCGTCCTGGCAGGTGAAAACTTGCTGTTGCATAAGGTTGCCTGTGCACATGCCGTTGGAAGTGGTGTCCAGGGTGGAATGGGGCAGCACAGGTCTTCTGCTGCCCCAAGCATGCTCTCTTTGGGAGGATAATTTGCTAATGGGAATCATTAGGAAAACTGCTGCCTGGGGTGGATTAAGGACAGCTCCAGTGTACCTAAAGGTGATGTGTTTAATCATTTTACTTACCTGGTTTTCCATGTGAGGTAGCATGAGAATATTTTGGGACGTCCCCTGTTTCTTTTCCTATGGATTTAAATTGATTTGGTACTAGAATATAAACAGCCTGTGTACCATAGAGGAATATAATAGTGAGCTGGGCCATGTTACTGAGGGATTAGATGTAGGCTCCTCTTCCAGTTCAGTTTATCAGAGCATCAGAATGCTGACACTGTCTATGTAAAAGAAATGTGATGCTTTCATAGCCTCATCCCCTGGGGCTGTACTTGCATCCTATTTAGACACACATTTTTCTTTGGGAGTCCATTACAGAGCTCATACTAGAAAATTTGTCCTGAGGTTTCTCAATGTCTTCCATTCCAGTACTGTGTCCTGTTTCTCATGGTTAGGTTGCTTGAACCTAAATAGAATAAAGGCAAGTATGAGAACAACTCACAGTATTAGCTGAAAGCAATAGACTTCTTCACCCAGAAATGCCATGGTAGGTGAGAAAAATGCTGGGGAGGAAGGGCACAGAGACAGAAGGTGCATGCATATTTGCTCAGAATAGATGGGTGCTGGTACTGCACAAAAGTTCTGGGCTCTGCAAGTGGACTGAGGCTTCATAATACTTGTATTAAACTTATAAAGTGGGAAGGGTACAGGGAATTAAGGAAGTAATGAAAAGTGTGGAGAGTTGGTGAATTGTATCCATGATACTGAAATTGCTGTAATACTACTAAGGGCAGTTCCCACTTTAAATTAGCCTTTGTACACTTTTAAATAACAGGGTCTTGAGTCACACCTGCTGGTGAATGGCTGAAAATAGTATCCTGAGCACCTGCAGGGCTGCTGCAACGATGGGATAGGAATTGGAAAAGGGCTGCTGCTCTTCCCTGGGGACAGAGAAAAGGAAAGGAGCTCTAATTTACAATTGGTTCATTTCCCAGCTGGGCAATGGGGTATGGCTCTCTGCTTACCAGTGCCTCAGAGGTGTTTTCTCTTAACAGCCAGCTGGATAATAGAGCTGCAAATTGCTCATGTGTTCCTTTCTGTTTTGCTTGCCTCTTGCTTGCCTCTGTTGTCTTGCTTCCCTAGACATGACACAGTTCTGTGTTCTAAACTGGTTCTTTGGAGTGAGCCCTGTGTATAACTCATCTGCAGGCAAAGCTCCCACTTGAGAGCTGTCTTTAATTCTCCTTTCTCTTAATAGTGCTCTTGGGGATCAAACCCTTTTGCCTGTCTCAGACCACAGACAGCAGGCAAGGTTTGTGAACCGAGTTGGAAACAAAGGAGCTTTTTTTGTTTTTTAAGTTAATGGTTCAACCTGTTAAAAAAAATTATTTTTGTAGTGAAAACTGACCTCTAGGTAGGTCTTCAAAGGACCAGCAGCAGCTTTTACCCTGAGAGAAAACAGGACTTTTGTTGCCCTTGCCTGTTAGCTGGAGCCCTGTGCAGAACAGCTGGGTGTGTTTCCCTCCTCACCGTGGTAGTTCATTAGTTACCAAGACATGAGATATGTAGGGGGATGCTCTGATTAGAGGAAGTTAGGAACATGTATAACCCTAGAAGTGAGGAGAATTAAGTATAAATTTGACATTGCATTTTTTCTTATTTGTTTGTTTATTACTGTATGAACTATCAAGTAAAAGTCAGGGATGAGAATATTTGACTGTAACTCAGTGAAAGATGCAGGATTGATTTATTTTCAGTATTTCTCACTCTACTGAGGTATAGCAAAACATATCAGTGATTAATCTGGATTTGGGTGGAGGGACTGTGTTCTCTTCAATCTAGTTTTTAGAAAATTATAGTTACATGTTTTTACATATATATTTACCCAACTGCCTCTCCCAGGCACTGTGTGGAGACATATAGGAGCTTATAGGAGCTAACCATGACAAAATATGTCAGAAGTCAACCTTTAACGGGGGTTGTGCTGTCAATTTAGATGTAGAGATTAAAAGGCTTTTCTTGATTGTACTTTTTCCCATTTAAAGAAAATTTGGCAGTAATATACAGTGGAGGATTATGTCTCCGAGTAGTTTGTGATCACTTGGTTGGTGTCAGTTCTCCTTCCTTGGCATGTTCAAATTGCCACATTTTACACAATAGAGATGTAGGAAACCTGGCTGTTAACATTAACTATTCCTTTCACTCATTTGTGTTTGTGACAGATGCAAGTGTTGGAGTCAGCCATCTAAATACCTGTTTTCTGCATTGAAGCTATAATCTCTGCACAATGGCTTCACCTGAAATAAGTAACGGTGGCTGATTAAGTTGTCAAAACTGACTCTCTGTGCAAGAATGCAGACTTGCTGTTCATTCTTCTCTCTGAACTAAGTCCAAGCCAAGAGTTTAATCCATCTTCTCATTCTGAACTTGTACTGTTGTACTTTTTTCTGCTTTTGTCTTTATTTCACTGAAATCTGGACTCCCTGTCTTGAAACACTGGCTTTTCTTTCCTCTTAAAGCAATTTAAGTTCAAGATATCTGAGTCCAAGGACCAGCTGCAGGCCAACGTGAAAACAGAATGGTGAAAGAGCATAATGGAGTAAATTGTCTCTGCTGTTGACAATGTATTGGCCCTGCCTTTGATCTTGAGTAAAGTGAGTGGTAGCAAAGCCAACGTGAGAGCAGATGATTCCCAGCGTTAAATCCATGGCAACCTTTTTACTGGTAATTAAGAGTTTTCAGTGGAAATGTTATTTTACATTAATTTATAAAATCAATTTACATCAAGAGGTATTGTGCTTTTAATTTTTGTTCAAGCACTGAAAAGTTTTACAAATGTCCTTGTTCTGTATGAGGTCTAAGTCCACTTGACTTTACTAAAGGCCCACTAAAGGTTAGCCAAACTGTTTGCAGAGTTTAGATATCTTTTACTAAAAACCTTTACTTCTTTAGACTTCAAAACAAAGCACCTGACATTCCTGTGATATATGGGATAGACTGAAATTACCACATGAAGTCATAAAGCCTTAGTAAAAGTATTAAAAATAAAATAAAAAGCAGTCTGTCAGTTCTCCTAGATGCCACCTCATATACTTTTAGAAAGCCTTTTCCTTTTAGGGACTTCTTGTGACTTGACTGGTTTTATTTGCAATCTCTAGAGCCATAGCATCAATAGCTAAAATTCTATTAAAGTAGTTTATAATGCTTATACTTTATGCGAAACATTGGACATGGAAATTAATAAGCATTTTACTGCGAAGAAAAAGGTAATTTTTGCTTAATAGAGAGGGTTTGGGCTGATTAAAAATGTTAGCTTATAAAGAGGATAGAAAAAAATTACTAATTTTTTTCTTTTGGTGAAATGGCAGACCATTTGAAATTACATTTGAGCTAGGACCAGGTGATCTGACAGTTTTGTGATATAGTCAGACCTTCCAGTCTTGTTCAAGGCACTGAAATATGCAACATTTTGGGAAATAATCTCACTTCTTATCACTCAGAATGAAACTATTAATACTAGTTTTCTGAAAGTGAAAATCTAAGATACCTGCCTGTCTCGTGGCAGTGGAAAAGGAGCATACATGTGATGTACAGAAGCAAAGGTCTCCTGTCTCTGCAGCTGTTGATCTGCCACCTTTTGCAATCACCAGCTTTCCTACTGAATAAAGCAAAAGACAGTGCAGTCACACATATATGTTTCTGAGTAAGTCTATGGGCTGCACTGAAGTGTGTCACAGATGTCAAAATCACAGAGGTTTCTTTAGACAGGGAGTTAGTTATAATATGTTGCTCTGTCTGAGAAAATCAGTATCATCTTCACCTAAGCAGAGTCAAAGTGTACCTGAGAAACTGACATGTGATGCTATTTTGCTTCAGTGGAGCTACACCTGGAGCAATTTAGCTCATCAGATTTGGTTTGATGAATTATTATTTGCATAAACCAGTTCATTGTAGTGTAAGATGTCCCTGCTTATGGCAGGGGGGTGCAACTAGATGATCTTTAAGGTCCCTTCCACCCAAAACATTCTATGATTCTGTGATTTAAGAAAGAGGAGGAAAATGGTGAAACATGACCAGAAAGCCAGAGTGTTTTGGAAATCTAATTTCAGTGGTGTTTTAATGGCTTCTTTAGAAATGATACCTTATCAGTGCAAAAGACACTACAAGTGACACTGTAGTGACACGAGTAGTGCTACAAGGTCACTGACAGTGAGTATTATTGAGCCTAGGCAAGAACTTGAAATGTTGCTGCAGCTGCGTTAGAAACTCTCAGCCCTTAACACCGTTAAGGAGAGCTGGGTGGAATTTTCAGCAAATCAAGTATTTTAATGGACTGGCTGCTGACGAGGCAGCTGCTGTGTGCATTGTCATCAGAATACTGAGCTGATACATGAGGCACTTCTATTGTATGAGAGATGAAAATCTTCCTTTGACTGTACACACAATTCAGATTTGTTCAGAATTAATCGTCAGCGCTTCTCAATGGAGAGCACTCCTTCCTTCCTCCTGGACCTACCTAATCATACAACAGTCTCAAACTGGGATTTGGGCATGAGCACCCATCTCACTGAAGCATAGCAAATGGATTGCTTTTATAACTGGTTCTAATATGTAGAGTTACTGTATTTACATTTCCTAGTTGCAAGCATCTTGTGAGTTGGCTTTAGTGAATACCTCCCCCCTGCTCCACGTTACTTCTGTGTGTCTTATTCCATTTTATAATAACTTACGGGATTTTTTTTTACATGTCTCTGTTTGTTTCTTATCTTATACTGTAATTTGCTTTAGAGACTAAAATATTATTAAACATGAATTATGCATTGAGCAGACTCTCTGCTAGAGTCTGAGTGGTCTGTTACAACCAGAGAACAATCTCGTTTCCCGCACCACCCTCCCAGCTGCACAACTGTCACTTTCTATTACGCTTGCCTTGAACAATTGAGTGTGGCTTGTAATGACAATAATTGCCTCAAAATTGTTTGTCATGTTTGCCTTGTTAGCAACAAACTACTAACTGTTGGTTACAGTCAGGTTCTCAGCTATTACTCCATAATTACATCAGGGAATACTTGCAGCCAATAATAGCTGAGAAATTAGAATTATCTTTTCACAAGTAATGCTAAAATGCTTGCAGACCATTCACTCTATTCACAGCCACTCATTTTTACATCAGCAATCTAGTGGTAAGTGAAGCCTGCCCCCATGTAAAAGGCTAGCTGCAGACCTGAGTCCTTTTGCATCTTGAGAACAGTTGTATTAGTGTTGTACATGTCCTGTAACAATAAGTATTTCACTTTGGCAATATTACTACTCATCAAATCCTTGTAACTAAGCTTAGCTGGATTTCTGAAAATGTTGTTTGGTTTGGGTCGATATTCTTTGCCTTTTCCTCCATCTTAGCATATTTCAGGTTGTTCCCTCCTGTTTCTCTTTAACATCAAATAAAAGGAGGGGCATTCTGCTACAGAGATTTAGATTTGCTTTCCAGTAAAGGCACTTTATCCACTTTATCGTTTCATATGTACCAATTGACTTTAGCAGAGGCTATGTGCACAGATTGCTTGATTTAATTTGTCTACTTCCATATAGTAGAGGTGGAGGTTTTTTTTTCCACAATTACTGTTAAAATGCATGCTAATCATTGACTCCCCCTTTTTTTTTTTCTACTACATATACCATAGAATAATATAATAGACCTTTTTTTTAAGGAAAAGGAATGTAAAAGAATGTGCTTTAAAGAAATTTAATTTAGCCATTGATTCTTCACTGTGTTATATTTTAATTAAGGAAGCTGTTAATTTATTTTTTTTCTGAACAGGAAATTCCCTGGAGACATTGGGCTGTCTTGTGAAAGATATTTTTAATGGAAATTTCTTTGAAGCATTTATTATTTGATAAAATATTTGTAATGCTGAATGTTTAAAATTAGTAGTATTTTTTAACCAAATGCAAATAGTTTGATTACAAGAAAAAATGACTATTTTTCAGCAGTATAGTGTTTTGTAATATTAAACCACAGAGGAATTGGTTATATATATTTTCCTGAGATTTGTGAAGAGGTGTTTTCAAATAATTGGTTTAATGTTGCTAGATAGTCAGCATGTTTGTTGTCCTGAGGCAGAGGGATATGCCATCTCCGGCACTTCTTAATAACAGGATGGAAGAAAAGATACAATCATCCTGCAAGTTGCAGGATAGGCTGAACTCCAGTGGTGTTCTCCAAGTATTCCTGAACACTGATAGCCTGGTTGTGAGAAAGATGGTAGAGTTGGTTTGCAGGCTGACTGGAGACAGAAAGTACAAGAACAATTAAATTTAGCATCAGCACAGATTAGAATACAGCTTCACTAATTTTTCAAGTTTTTTTAGTACTTGGTGACTGGTTAACAGCCTACTGGGAGGTGTGTGAGGCTCAGGCAGTCTCTCCACTGCTGCATGCCAGGTGGACACTGACCAGCTCTGACCACTGCAGGAGCTGCCTTCCAGACAGACAGACAGATTGACAGACTTCAGTAGCTACTCAGACCCACTCTGGGAAAAGATGTGGAGAAGCACACTATTTAGTTGCCTTTGCTGGCTCTACTATGTGTGATGCTGAGAAACCAGTTCAGAACATCAGTTGTAAGTGTTGGCATAACTAACAGAATGAAGATAAAAGATAAATTCATGTAATATATAACACTCAAACTTAAGTGCACAGAACTGAAGAGAAATTGATGTCTTAAGTCAGCTCCAAGAAGTTTTTCTCCTCTTTCATCAGGACACTGGCCTTGCAGCCAGAATGTGGCTTTCCAGCAGAAAGATTGCCTTGAGATCAGTCTCTACTGCAGAGGTTCCTGCTTATGGGGATAGTTCCATCTTTGTGTTTAAAGTCTTTCCTCAGCGCTTCAGTTTAACTTCAGTGTTTTACAAGCTTCCTTTCTTGTAACATAAATCAAGGAGTCAGTTAAGTGCATCTCTGGAGGACTAGTGACTGCTTCTACTGAACTTCTAGCTGTTCTGATATCCTGTGTGCTTTATTGGGTAGAGTTCCCTAAGTAGGAGGCAGAGTGATCCTTGTTAATCATCATCCAAAATCTGCTATAAACTGCTAAACTTCTGTAAAATTAGTAATTCCTTCTGACTGGAAAGTGGAGTTCAAACCTCTATGCTTAGCTTTTTGTACTTCGAAATTTGAATTTCACGTAAGCGTAGAAATTGGCAAGGAGATTCAAACAAGATCATAAACCAGAAAAAAAATGTGATTCACTAGCAGCTTTTAAATAAGGCAATAGTAATAGATACTCTGGGGCAATAATTGATTAGAAAATTTGAATTTTTGCTTTGAGAAACTATAATAAAACCATGATATCAACAGACTAATCTTAAGAGTGATAATTGCTATTACTAGTTTGATAGGAAAAAAAATTAGGAGATGTAAACTGAGAATAGTTTTTTTTTCTCTGCAAAAACAAAATAGAGAGGTGACATTTCAGTTACACAAAGTTACTGTTCCAAGGAGAACCAAAAAATGAAGTATAATAAATTTTAATGACTTAACTGGCAAAGACATACATTGATTTTGTTGTGTCACACTATGTAAGTGTCTTGTGAATGGTTATTCTGAAGGGAGCTGATGCTGCAGGCTGTCAGAGAATGGCAAGACAGAACTACATGATGTGGGAACTCTCCCTCTGAATTACTTGGAGTGGGAGAAATAAGCCCTCTTCAAAAGGAGGCGGTACAAATAGTGAGGAGCAGTGTGGTCTAGAGAGCTAGAAAGTAAATGGAAGCAACCAGTGCTTTCAAATCAGTTTCAAAAAAGACTCCTTGCATGTGTATAAAGAAGCTATAAATCTTACTAATAGTCTTTTAATAGTTTACAAGTCTGCATACATCTTCCAGGATTTCTGTCTGTTTAAAAACAATTGGTAAAAGATTTTAAAACTATATCTCTCCATCTTTTAAAATATATCCCTCTGAGGTAACTGTCCAAGGATTGTATTTGTATCAGAAGTTTAAAAAAACTTTGATTTTTAGTGACTTGGTTTTTAGATATTTTATCCAGCATGATCATCTCCAAAATACATGGATACAATGAAAATCTTGCTGAAATAAATCATGAGAATTTCTATGAACTCCAGTGGAGACAAAGTTTCGCCCTGCATGTTTTCATAATAGGTGCTCTGTAGCTGAACGAATGCTGAAGTAGTTAATGTGGGCACTGAAATTGCTACTATCTCTTTAATTGAACCATCAGTGCAATTTATGCAGTGATGATAAGCTTTAATTCAGCAACTTAGCCAACCTCTGTCTGTTTCTGTATCTTCATTTCTTCTTTCTGTTACATTTCTGCAGTTCTGTACTACTTATGTGTTGTTTCTAGGAACTGTTCATCTTAGCTTCCTGGAGCAGGCTATAATTCCAGGTTATTCCTGTAAGACTGCAATCATAGGCTTCCAGTTGTACATACTATTATATCTTCTGCAAATATGTCCTACTTTAATTAAAGGCATAGATGTTGTAAAGCCTCTTAGCAAGGACAAATATTTTTCCCTTCTCTGAACCATCTATTCAGCAGTGTGCTGCCATTCACTCCCTGGAAAAAATGGGGCCTAAAATGATTGCTTGCTGTAGAAGTTGAAAAAATGGTAGTGACAGCATTAAAAGGCAAGCAGCACAGGTAGATTTCAAAGAGTGAAACAGCATCTTGGCAAAGCTTTTCATAATAATTTAAGAAAGAGTATTCCATGGTGATCCTTGAACTTAATTATCTCTGTTGGCATTGTGAAGAATTTCAATAGAAACTCTTAAATGCAGCTTTTTAAAGGAAAGGGTAGACATGGTAAAACTATTATTTTTCTGAGAAACAATTTTTCACCGCCCAGGAAACTGTGTACACTTCTAGCATCTTACAGGCAGCTCTGACGCTGTCATGGCCATACAGAAGTACAGGGTTTTTTGAGAAGAACTAGCACATAGATAATTTACTTGAGTGGGTAGTGGTAGCCTATTTGTCATTTCTGTTTCTTAAAACCCCTTCCAGTGTAATTCCTGGTTTAGAGTAGTCCAGTTCATAGAATCATAGAATCATGGAATTGTAGAATAAGCTGAGTTGGAAGGGACTCATCAGTATCATCGAGTCCATCTCCTGACCCTGCACAAGACACCTCAAGGGCCACATCATGTGCCTGGAAACATTGTCCAAATGCTTCTCAAACTCTGTCATGCTTCGTGCTGTGACCACTTCACTGGGAGCCTGTTCCAGTGCCCAAACACCCTCTTGGTGAAGAACCTTTTCCTGATACGCAAACTAAACCAATCCAACTCAGCTTCACGCCTTGAGTCCTGTCACTGGGCACAAGAGAGAAGAGATTGGTACCTGCCCCTCTACTTTCCCTCATAAGGAGGTTTCAGACTGCCATGAGGTCTCCCCTCAGTCTCCTCTTCTCCAGGCTGAGCAGGCCAAGTGACCTCAGCCACTCCTCATAAGGCTTCCCCTCAAGGGCCTTTACCATTCTCATGACTCTCCTTTGAATGTGCTTTAATATTTTAATGTCTTTTTTATATTGTGGTGCCCAAAACTACACAGAATACTCAAGGTGAGGCCATCCCAGTGCAGAGCAGAGCGGGACCGTCCTGTCCCTTGACTGATGTCGTGCCTGATGCCCCCCAGGACAGCGTTGGCCCTCCTGGCTGCCAGGACACTTCTGACTCGTGTTCAACTTGCCAATGACCAGGACCCCCAGGTCCCTTTCTGCAGCACTGTGGTGCTGCTTTCCATCCTCTCATTCCCCAGTCTGTGCACACAACCAGGATTGCCCTGTCCCAGATGCAAGTCAATAAGCTGTGTGGCAGTTCTGTTCAGTTTATGGCTTTTTTTTCTTTTTCTTTAGGCTAGCTTTGAGGCTTACTAGTGCATCTGCTGTTTATTGTAGATGCTTGATGTGAGCCTCTGTGAGCAGAAAAGGATTCTGCAGTATGGTTTTGGGGAGAAGGACAAAAGGGCTGTCCCAAACCTGGCATGTCCCAGTCGAGCATGCTGTAATGGAACAGTGCCCCTTTCTTCTTAGCTGAAATTTGTAGGACCCTGTGTTACTTGTGATCTGGGTAATGCCTGGGCATGAGGAAACTGGCCGGAAAGACCCCAGGCCTTACTGATCATCCAGTGCACACATGTGAGGGGACAGAAGATACTAGCAGTACCAGTGTCTATGGCTCTTTTAATGTGTAGGCAGATAGAAGAGAAATAACTATTTGGGTTTTGAACTCTTTCTGCCTTGCCGAATGAATTTCTCTTAATAATTGTTGCCAGCAATGTGACTTGAACCAGACCAGCTGGGGTGGCAATTGAAATAGGGATGGGAATGATCGAGTAAGCCCGAAAAACAACTTCAGTGATAGCCTGAGCCAACAAAAGAATGTAAGCCAAATACAGTATGGGACAACCCCGAAAGATCCAACAATGGGGCAGATATAACAATATATAGCCTCTGTAACAGAACAGTGAACCAATGAACATTAGCATTACCTTATATGTAAAACATTGTTAACCAATCATAAACAAGAACTCAGAACATAACCTTATATGGTGCAACTGCATTAACGTAACTATACCCGCAATCCCATCCTTCTCTCCATGACCTAACAAGATATTTCCCTTCCTAGCATCCTGTTTCCCATGGCCTCAGATTGATGCCTACTTCACTATTGGCCAAGGCCAACCCACTATCAGTCCCTGCCAGTCCAAATCCCACAAATATTGAGGAGTTTCTATAAAGATGTTTCTGTCTTGTGGGTCAGGAGCAAATCTAGTCTTCTATGCTGGCTGACTACCTCTTGGGAATACTGCAATTAGTTACACTCTGAACCTGAATGAAAAAATGAGGAGAAACCACTCACTGGACTCCTTCATTATTCCTACCCAGAGTGAAAACTGTCTCCCTTCAACACCCTTCAAGGCAGGAAAATTTTACTTATTCTATTTTCCTATGTGAGTGTTTGGGGATGCATTTGTTTCTCCCTGTCTGTACACACAGATGTGAACAGAAATCAGTTCTGAGGAAAAATCCAGAGAGTAGAGGATTAGGAAGGCTGTGTAGGGAGTAGCTGAGATTGAGTTTGCCAAGGTTGTTTTTCCAGCAGCATTTATTAAAAATAAAGTTAGCATTGAGTTTTATGATGGCCCAGTATTATATTTTGTTACATGATATAAAACAAATGTAAATCTAATTCAAGTTTACACAAACGTATCTATTACTATAAATAGATATTCTATTGGTACATTTTATACCCATATTTATAAATCTATATTTCTCTTATCACAAATATACATGTATATATGTCTTTATATAGATGTCTATTTTTAAATAAAGTGAACAGATCACTGGAGAGAGGTAGAACTTGATGGCATGGGAATCTTTTTTTAAGCATGCATTTTCCTGTGCTCTAATTAGAGATGGTCTCTGAGAGCTCAGAAATACCATGGGCCCAAATTTCTAAAGAGGGAATTTTGTGAAGGCTAAATCCCACCAATGCAGTATACATTCCAATACTTGCAAATCTCTGAGGCAGTCAAGAAGAGCTTAGGGAACTGTGAAGTCAAGAATGTCAGGTTAGAAAGGGGACCTCAAGGATCATCTGGTCTAACCTTTCTTGGCAAAAGCATGGTCTATACAACATGGTCCAGCACCCTGTCTAGCTGCATCTTAGTTATTTCAATAGCTGATTATTCTCATTGTGAAAAATTTTCCTTTTGTATCTAATCAGAATCTCACCAGAAGTAGCTTGTGCCCATTACCCCTCATCTTTTCCATGTGATTCCTTGTAAAAAAGAGAGTCCTTATCGTCTTTGTAGCCACCCTTTAAATACTGGAACATGGAACAAGGTCTACCCTAAACCTTCTTCTCTCGAAACCAAACGAACGGTTCTTCTAGCCTTTTGTCACACAGCAGGCTTCCCAGGTGTTTGGTCATCTTTGTGACCCTTCTAGCTACCTTCTCCAGCCTTTCCATATCTTTGTTTGCATAGCAGGAACCAAAACTGCACACAGTATTCCTGTTGTGGTCTGACAGGCACTGAGAGTGCATCTCTGCTGGCAATGCTCTTGTTGGCCTGCCCCAGCATCCTGTTGACCTTCTTTGCTGCAGCAGCACAGCGCTCACCCATACTGAGCTTGTTGTCTGCCTGTACTCCCAGGTCCTTTTCTACAGAACTGGCTTGAGCACATACTGTGTTGCATTCCTAGATTATTTTTTTTCCCAGGTTCAAGACCTTACACTTGTCTTTGTTCAACTTCGTAAGGTTCTTGTTAGCTCACTTCTATCCAGGTCTTCCTGCAGTCTGGCTCTCCCTTCTGAAATGCCCACTTTCCTACTCAATTTGATATTGCCAAACCTTTTCAGTGTACACTTGATCCCATCTGCCAAATAAATTGTGACGACTTTCCTGTTTAACAGAGGGCCAGTATTTTCCTTCTGTTTCTGCTTGTTGCTTATGTACTTGAAGAACACTTTCTTGTGGTGGCATGTCTTGCTTTCTTGTTTTGGTATGCATGGAAAAGGTTTTGTTTGAATGTGTTTCAAATGTATCACAAGGTGTATACCAGCTTGTTTTTTCCTATTCAGCAGAGGCAGCATTGAGAAACAGCAGATGTCAGTATCTGTAGCTCCTATCAGAATATTATAGGTTATATCTGAGGGACAGCAGTAGCTAAAACAGTTCAAGAGCCCATTCTTCCTCCAGGGATGCAACAACAAAAATAAATTTGGATGGCTGTCTCTTCTATAAGCAAGTTCCATATATATATATATATGTGTGTGTGTGTGTGTGTATATACATATATTCATGCAAAAATAAATATGAATCCATAGTGAAGCTCTGTCCATCCCTGAAAGTGTTCTGTTACAGGACAGGGGAATCTTAGGGTCTTCCTCTCAGAGCCATTTGCAGTGGTGCTTTTTAAGGCAGGTCAGAGACTGAGTGGAGAAGACTTGTGTGACAATCCACCTGGAGTGCTGTGTGCAGCTCTGGGATCCTCAGTACAAGAAGGACAAGTACTTGTTAGAACTGCTTCAGAGGAGGGCCACAAGAATTGTCAGAGGGATAGAACAACTCTTCTAGGAGGACAAGCTGAGAGAGTTGATTTTTCTTCCTGGAAAAGAAAAACCTCTGGAAAGATCTTAGTAGAGCCTTTCAATATTTAAAGGAGGCATATAGGAAAAGGAGAGACTTTTTTTCAAGGCCTACAGTGACAGAAAAAGGGATAATAGTTTTAAACTGGAGTGGGATAGGCTTTAGATTGGACATAAGGAAGACTTTCTTTTTTTTTTTAAGGTGAAGGCAGTGAAGCACATGAATAGGTTGTCCAGAGAAACGGTGAGTGCTCCATCCCTGGAAATGTTCAGGGACAGGTTGGATGGAGCTCTAAGCAACCTGGTCTAGTTGAAGGTGTTCATGCTCATGTAGGGGGGTTGAAAAACTAAACTGGTCTCAGTATCTGCTCCAACTCAAATCACCCTTTATTTCTCTGATTGCACTAATCAAGGAGAGTACACATACAATCCAGCTTTTAAGACCTCTGTCAGAAAAGAAAGGAGATTCTGGGTCATTTCAGGTAGAAATTTTTTTTTTCCTGCCATGCCTTTCTGGGAAGCCAATAAGATAGCAGCATCATGAAAGGTCCCAGAATTGAAGAGTGGGTTGAATAATTTAAAGCTGGATATTCTTGTTACTGGAATATGATCAGGAGGTGTTTCCTTCCTCCTACCACCTTTCATTTGTCTGCCTTTGTTGTTAAAAGGCTTTTTTCTCCTGCTATCATTTAAACATCAAGACAGTGAGAAGGAAATGAATTCTGGAGTAAAAAGCTTTGTGCACTGGTGCCAGGTGATAAGGAACAATTTTTTTCACAAGTTCATGTAGCTATTAGGGAAGAATGCTGAGGCTTTTTTTTTTGTCTGTAAGGTGTATATTTCAGCAGGAAAGAAACAGTTTTCATAATAATTTTTAGTTCTCAGTCTAAAGAAATCTGAAATACTTCTATTCAATACTTAATCTTTGCTTATTTGCCAGCTGAAACTTTGTCATGGGAGGAATAGAATGGTAGTAAAGGAAAGGGTGCTGTGTTTGAAAGGCATGGCCTTTGAGGAGAATGGACCAGTGTAGAGCAAATGGAAAGGTAACTTATCTTCATGCTTGTTTCTGGCTTGGATTCTGAGTATGAGATGAGAAAGTCAGTTTTAGCAGCAAGGAACCAAAGAGTTGTCTGATGGACAGGAAGAGAGTCTGCAGTGATGGCCTTGGCAGAGGCATAAGTGGTAGTTAGACCTCTGACTCCTGCAGAGAGGTGGCAGGAGAGGGAGAAGTCTTCTGCCATTGGTGCCTTTTAAGCCACTGCTCTTGGTGAAGTTTTGCTAGTTCTCTTCTAGTTACTCCCTGAAGAAGCTGTTTAAAGGAGTATTATTTGCCAGTGTATAAAAGGAAATCATCAGTGCAGGCAAATTCGGATGTCCTGCATCATACTTTCAGTGGGCCTACACTGGTTTATAGCAAATGAGGTCCTAACCCTTTTTTGAAAAGGTATTATTTTCTGTTTACAATACTGATTTCTGTGACATGTGATAGTTATCAGCACATCCCTGTAAGCATGAAAAATATGATCTTAACTTTATTAATTATTAGCACAATATATCCGTCCAAAGTGCAGTGGAAATAAAGCAAACCTATTGATGTCCACCTGCTATCCATTTTCATCTTCAAATGGTGAAGAAACCACATAGATGTTTGTGGTAAACACCTGTGTGATTCAGTTTAACAAAATCCATTTTGGAAGACCAGCAAGTCAATAACACGGCATAAGTGGCATGCCTTATTATATTGTTTGTGTTCCAAAAGAGATGCTGTCACCTCCTCCACCCACCCTCTGCTTGTGGAGTATCTTTTCAAAGCAATCTGAGAGTTTTTGCTTATGCATTTAAACTGAAGGTCTGATTCAGTAGTTTTATTGTTCGAAGTAGTAGTACTAAAGGAAATGTTTTTAATTGGGAGCATTTGGAGGAATATTACCGTCTTTGTTAAATGTACTCATCCATACAACAAGAGTGACAGCTTTTTCCAGTGACTCAGAGCATCATTAATCCAGGTTTAGAGCTATTAGCAGAGACAGCACAGCTCAGGGAGGTTACTCTCCCTTCTCCCTAGATACATCAGAAGGCTAGTGGAGGTGGGGAAATGCGGCAGGACAAGATGGGTCTTCTGTCAGAAGGAGGGACTTGGACAGATAAAGAATGTCTGTTGCTTTGTGTCACAGCAATATATATATATTATTTAGAAGCTGGAGCTATCAGAAGTTGCATCATGACTGAAGAAGCAGTATGACTGAAGGCCAGAACATACCTTGCACCCTCTGAAATAAAGAAAACAGAAAAGTCCAAACCATGTGGTTTAATAAATTGAGTTTCCAATTTGGTGATGCTGGAATTTATTGATGGCTGTAAATAAGGTGTTCCTGGAACTCTGGTGAATGGGTAAAGAAGGGGGAGGACATTACTGTCATATTCCTTTCATGAGAGTGAAGAGAGATGATGGAGGATTTTTGGCAACTACAAGCTCTGCTGGGAGTAAGTTGTAGAATTAGTGGAAAAAATTCCACCTTAAATCTGAACTACACCTTAATGAAATGTGGCCAGTTTTTGGAAGGAGAGGATGGGACACTGAAAACTGCTTGTATTTGTTTTGTTTTGTTTTGTTTTTTTCCCCTGGATGTTCACACTGATTCAGCACTGAATATATTTATAATACTTTTTTTTTTCTTTCAAAAAATCTACTTCTTTGATATTAAAGAGGAACAGCTTTTACACTAAGCCAGAAATCTGGATGATATTTTGAGATCCACCTACATCTTGTGAGATAGTCTTTACTACTCTAAATTAAATTCCCTAAACATGCCAAATATAAGGATGAGTAGAACATATGGATTGGCCAAAGGTATGTGAAGTAGGAGCCTTTTTTCTGCCTGCTACAGCTCAGCCTGAAGTGTGACAGGCACTTTTGGTGACACATTCATGCAGGAAGGATAGGCTAGAAGCTTCCTCTCTGGTATGAGCTCACTGACTGCATGACATGATTAAATAAAAAGCCATAGGAAAGCTGTGAGTTGCTAATGTTTTCGAGGTAGGGCTGAGGCCTTGCTTTTGGGTTTCTCCTTATACCTATATGGATTTGGTGCAGGCAAGCTTTGGCAGATACACAAAAAGCCAGTGAGTTCCTTTGTTCTTTCCTATAAATAGGGTCATCAATGAACCCTTTTAAAGTCTTTGTTTAAAAAAAAGTGATTTAAGCTTGAGCCCTGGTTCTAGGTCTTTATTAGCCAGTGCTGGGGCCTTATGGATTGCACATCCACATCTTTAGCCAAAATGAGTTTTAAATGAATTGAAAAGTACTGATGAACCCTGCAACAGGGAGAGGACTTCAGCAGCAGGGATAATGTTGGAAGGTTTCAGCAGTTACTCTGATTCCAAGTTTTCAGTTATCTGCAAGATCTGCCTTGGGCTGGAGTCCCCTCAGGATCAGCTGAGTGCAGAAAATGCCTCAAAGACACAGCCTTTCATTATTATCTCTCAAATGGGAGCTGCTGACACTCTGACCCTTGTTCCATTTCAGGACTAATTCAAACACGTGGAAGTGGACTCAAAGTTTATCCCTTTCCATTGAATTTGCCACTTCCTATTGACTTCACACTGAGGTAGAGGCACCTGTGTGCTTAGTTGCACAGTTGAATAAAGCTGTTCCCTGTTCTGTGGGCTCTCACTGCTGTGTTTCCAAAGAGACTGTAACCAGGAACATCCAGGAAGAGCTGATGGCGGTACAGGAAGGCTGGCTCTCCCGAGCTTCTGGCTCTGAGAAAGCTTGGGAGGAGCAGGGTAAGAATAGGAATTTTAGCTGATGAAATGATTGATTCAGTGTTTGTCTTGGTAGGATGTGTCAAGAATCCTCTGAGCTGTAAGCACCTCTCATTTATGCACAGTATACTTCCTGGGTTTGGAGGAGAAAGGAACATACTCTTTTGATAGAGATTAAAGAATAATAAACAGTGCACAGGTTGATCAGCTAAACTTTTCATTAACAAGTTTGGCAACATCCTTAGGAAAAGTGTTGATTTGATAATGAAAAGCAATCATCCTGTCTGAATAGACAACTATTGGACATAGACTGCCAAGAGATTGTGTGCTGACCTCTTTGAAAATATGAATGTTTAGCTGCAAATGTTTGAAACTCATTCTTGAACTGCCCAGCCTATGATAATCAGTCAAGAAGAACTTCAATGAGTATGTGCTGGAAGATGTTCCTTGAGGGTAGAGATTTTTGCACTGGCACACATTTTACATGACTGCATTTCCCTGTGTGTGGTCTTATCTCTTTGGACTCATTTCCACAGTGTTTGTTTCTTTCATTCAAATAATCTGCCTTTGGTTAAGTAGGCTTTCCATTCTTTTAAAAAAACCTATTGCATGTTAAACGTTCACCTTTTTGACAGTCTTGCATTTTCTGTCTTAGTGTACACAAATATGTGCAAAGTTATGAATAGAAGATATTTTCTAGCTACTGTTTATGTTCTAAATTTACACATGTGGTGCAAAATCATGTTTTTGTGACCATTTCAAGTTGCGTCACCATGACGCAAAGATCCATCAGAAGGCAGTAGATTTCACGCACAGGTTGACATGATTGTCTTTTAAATAAGAATTGACTTTTCATATTGTACGTATGATTTGTCATTCTTTCACCAGCATATGAAGGAGACCACACAGAAATCTGTTGAACAGTTTTGACTTAGAGTTTTTTGGTTTTAGTGTGAAGGTGTACTGCTATGTGAGGCAGACAGCTACTCTGAGTCTAAAGTATATGTGAAAGAAATAGTATGAGAAAATGAACTGAAGTGGAGTCTCTTGAATGGGCAAATTGGAGGCCCTCAGGCAATGAGAATTTGATTTTCATACTGCTTTCTTACTAATGCTATATGAGTCTAAGTGTTTCTTCTTAGGAGATAAGCCGCCTTGATTCCCTGAGAGAAAAAGATAGTTAATATCATCTGTAAAAGCCATTAAGTGTTTGTTAGGCCTGAATATCACAAAAGCCTTTTAACTAGTCACATGGGCAGGAAGGATAAGATGGCTAATATTCAGATATATTCATATAGATTGTCCTCTTTCTCTTTCTGAATTTTGTGGAAAATATGACTTTCATATTGAGGAGCATGGAAAATATAAAAACTGTAAATCTATACCCAAGCTCATGAACTGCATTTCAGATAGTGTAGGGGAACATAATGTCACGACAAAAATGTTAAATAAGCAAATTAAATGAACAAAACCTTCAACTTTAGAGCTGAGTGTCCCTTATTCAGGCATCAAATCCATGTCTCTGAGATTGCATTAAGCTAATGTAGACTGATTTTTCAAAGGTCATTGAGGCTTGCCCTTTACTGGTTCCTTTAGTAAATCACTGCAGGGGATCCTATCTATTTTACACTTGCTGATAGCCACTGCTATGACAGTTTAGCCAAAATGAATGAAAAACCTTTAAAAAGGATATGTTCTAAATACTGGCAGTGTCTGGCTCTGTGTATGACTTGCTTGGCCTCATGGCTAGCTACACCATGTGACAATGTCCTCCCCTCCCACAGCTCCCAGTCCAGACTGAGGATGGTCTTAAGCCCTCTGCAGACCAGCTCTGACCTGCAGGTCTGAGGTCTCCCCAAGCAGGGTGTGTGGGCAGAGTGAGGTCTCATGCCCTGGCTGGGGAGCCATGAAGTGCTTTCCTGAGCCCTTTGAGACTCGATTTCTAAATAGGGCCCTTGGAATGTTTGGCAAATATTTATGTATTAATATCAGAAAAACTTAAAACATTCACTGCTGATTCAGATTTGGGTTTTGATGACTAAATTTGCAAAGGTATTTAGCTGTGTCATTTTTTTAAAAATCAGTGAGGACCACGTCTCTATCTACTCACTGTATAAGGGTTGTGGAATTATGCAGGCATTTACTATGGGTAAATAACTCTAATAAGATTCCGCTAAAGTTTTTCTTCTGTGGTTTTTCTCCTGTTTTGTTTTCTGAAGAGCATATTTGTATTTTAAAAACATAATGTAACCATCAATTACTGTAATAGCCACTAGAGGTCTACTGATATCAAAATTCCACCAACATCAATTATTTCTGCAAGTATTAAAAATGTTTCATTCAAAAGAAAATGCTTCTTGTTAAACATAGTTTGCTTTGTGAGGTGTATTATTTAAATGAGCTGAATTTGTAACCCCTTAGAGTTGTTTTTAATTACGTCATATTTAACTGAAGTAGGGAAGGGTTGAAATGTAAAACTCACAACTAAAAAGTGACTTAGAAGATTGCCAACTATATTCATGCAAGTAAGTATATTAAAATGTAATTCACTGGATAGAATATATTTCTTAGTGGTTAACCTTGAAGGAAACAATGTTTTAATGAACTTGTTCTACAATTAGTGGCTTCTTATGGCATCATTGAATTCTATATGCCTTTGAAGATTATTTTTGTTTCTTGGAAAATAAATCAATCTTCAGACTTTCTTTTAAGTGACCTTACTATGATACCTTGTAAATTTCTGACAGCAAGAGGAAACTAGATTTTACTGCGTTTCCTTTAGGCCTAGTTATGCATCGCCAGAACAGGAATGTACTCAGTAGGACAAAAGGGGTAAAAAGTAACATTAATGACTTTTTTCCAGTGACTTTCCTAGCAGGTGAAAAATACTTCTTGGTCAAAACAAACACAAAACCGAAACCAAACAAAATGGGTAAATTGCAGTTCCCTGTGATTCATTAGCTCCTTACCTAGGGTTTGTAGAGATTCAAGCTGGGGCATGAGAAGATTCCTTTGAGAACTAGCTAATGGTTAGAGTTAAACATGACTGTCTGTTCCTACTCAGCAAAATGTTTTTACGTCCTTTTTGTTGTGTCCTAACGAGTCATGGATCAGTAGCCTGTCAGTCTCAGAGGACGTGTCAGACTCCTCAGATCTCATCTAATGGTGCTTCCTGTTTGGTGTCTGACAAGTGGAGATCCTTTTTTTTTTTTTCTTTTTTTTGAAAGAAGGTGGTATCACAGGCAATGTAACAAAAGCAGTTGCAAAGGATACAAACAAGACCTGATTCAGAACATTTGTAAAACTTTCATGATGTGTAGTTAACTGTATTAGGTGCTTTGTTGAAGTGGGATACATCTTAGTGAAAATATTTGTTGTATGTTGTGTGAGTATTGGGTCTTGTAGTGAAACATTGTGTTCTGACTGTATTGTGACTGCTGTACTCCCCCAGTTCTTAGCCTAGCAATGTCTCTTACCTTGTGCATAGTTTTCCTCACTCACTGAAGGATGAGGGCTGTGACAGTGTAGTGACTTCACTTAGTTCTGTGTATGAAGTCAGTAGCTTATGGCTAGTAGCTAAGGTAAAGGCAAATCTACAAAGTCTGTCTCATTTTTCAGACTATTTATTATAATGAGAAAAAATCTGATGGACCTATCTGTCAATCTTAATATTTATGAAGGTATCCAGACCTGCCTCTTACAAGTCAGAATGCTTGGTATGAGTACACTTCTTCAATAGGAGAGGAAATTTTTTGTGTGATAGCAGAACAACTCAGTAAATGATTAACTAAGAGTTTCCATAAACCTGTGTAGATGTCCACTGTGTACATAAGTAATGCCCAAGATAATTCTCACTTGTTGCCCATTGTGGAAATATTTCATTTCTCTCCATCTTCAGTTTAAAGAGGAAATGCCTCATGAAGAGGACAATGCTTTCCCTAAGAAAGACCAGTGAAATTAGTTCTTTTAAGAATGTCCTTGCTTTCTTCATTGGACAGTTGGAGAATAAGACAAGTCCTTTGTGTGAAAGGCAAAAGAGCAGATTCATTCAAGACAGTGCTGGGAGGTGTCTTTCTGCAAGAGTGTGGAACCAGCATCCCAAAAGGGATTCTCCTGAGAGCTCAGGTGGCAGAGCTGCTTTACCCTTTCTAGGGGTTCAGGGGATGAGCGATGTGAACTTGCTGTCAAGGCTCCAAAGAAGTCTTTTCAGTGAAGCTGGTTAGAGCAAAACAGATATAGCCAGAGTAGCTGGGAAAAGTAAGGAAAAGGGTGCATTCTCCAGCCGTTTGTCAGTGTCCATTCACCACCTCATAGCTCCTGAATCAAAACTTATCTGTTTTCATCTACTATTGAGAGACCTGGGTGAAAAAATCTACAGATAATTTTAACTGTTGTTACCGTTGCTAGTGTTATTAGTGTTGTCATCCTCATCTCTCTCTTAATAGTCCCCAGGAATTGTTCTGGTGCAAGGTCCACATGCAGACTCTGTGATGACTGTAGCTTCTGTATAACCCCAAGTTGTTCCTAAAGTGCTGGACAACAGGCAAAATACTGTGACTGTCTGGCTTTACTCCTGAACATCCCATACTCGAGAGGAATGAATGCTTAAAAATGATTAGTGTGAGGGACAGGAAAGATACAAGATATATCATGAGCATGGGCTATTATGTGTTTCATATTTAAGTAAAAGCAGATGTAAGCTATGTGAGCCTAATGGGGCATTACTTACAGGGTCTCGATATAGCAAAACTAATGGGAACATATTTCTTCTTAGCTCTAAAACACAGTGTTTAAATGGAATTATATGGCAGAAAGGGTGGAGCCAGCATGGGATTTTCTCCAGATGTTTGAATGCCTAGTTATTCTTTCACCAGAGCTGGTGATTCATTTCTTCAAACCTTTATTCCCTATGTCTATGTCAGCAGTATTGTTAACACCTTCACAGTTTCATTTTTATTTCTGCAAGTAATGGGTTTGGGGAGAAAAAAATATTTGGACTAGGAAAATGCACCTTATTATCCTTTTTGCTCTGGGTAGAACAGGGCAAATTTCCATCCTGTGGCTTCCTTTCGCTGCAAGAAGAGGATGAGGAGCCAAATGGCAGTTCACTAGCACTCACTATGCTCCCTACTATATCAGGCTGGGACCTCTGCCAGAAACGAAGGCATTAGAAGTAAATGAGAGGAGTATCGTTCACTAGTATACTAGTGAATGGTATTCCTCTCATTTACTTCTAATGCCTTCATACTAGGCAAGAAACCCAACCCTTTCACAAGCTGGCAGATATAGAATCAGAATTTGTTGGAAAAGATCGAGTCCAGCACTAACCCAGCACTGCCAAGTCAACCACTAAACTTTGTCCCTAAGTGCCACATCTATGTTTCTTTTAAATACTCAACCATTTCCCTGGATAGCCTGTTCCAATGCTTGACAACCCTTCTGTGAAGAAATTGTTCCACTATAACTCCCCTCACACAACCTGTGACCATCTCCTCTTGTCCTGTCATTTATTACCTGGAAGAGAAGTCTGGCTATATGGCTACTATTTCATGTAGTTGTAGGGAGTGATAAGCCTCCTTTTCTCCAGGCTAAACCACCTCATCTCCCTCAGCTGCTCCTGGATTTGTGCTCCAGACCCTTCACCAGTTCTGTTGCCCTTCTCTGGACTCACTCTAGCACCTCAATCTCTTTCTGGGGGTGAGATGCCTAAAATGGAACTTAGCACTTGAGGTGTGGCTCCTCCAGTGCCGAGTACAGACGCATGATCCCTTTTCTGGTCCTGCTGGATCACACTACTGCTGATGCAGGCCAGGATGCCACTGGCCTTCTTGGCCACCTGGGCACACGCTGGCTCATGTCCAGTTGACTGTTGACCAACAAAAGGTCCTTTTCCTCTGAGCTGCTTTCCAGCCACTCTTCCCTGTGCCTGTGGCACTGCCTGGGGTTGTTGTGGCTCAGGTGCAGGACCTGGCACCTGGCCTTGTGGAACCTCACACCCCTGGCCTCAGCCCACTGATCCAGCCTGTCCAGATCCCTCTGCAGAGCCTTCCTGCCTTCCAGCAGATCAACACTCCCACCCAACTTGGTGTCAGCTGTGAACATACTGACAGGGCACTTGATCCCCTTGTCCAAATATTTGATAAAGATATTCAATAGGACTGGGCCCAGTACTGAGCCCTTGGGAACATCACTGGTGACTGGTTGCCCCATGGATCTACCTCCCTTATGACCACACTCTGGGATCTCTGGCCATGCAGCCAGTTTTTTACCCTGTGAGCTGCGTACCCATCCAAGTCATGAGCAGACAGATTTTCTGCAAGAATGCTGTGGGAGCCAGTATTGAAAGGTTTACTGAAAGGTAAAAATATCCACAGCCTTTTCCTTATCCAGTAAGCACATCACATTATCATAGAAAGCTATTTTGTCAGTCAAACAGTACCTGCCTTTCCTTAATCCATGCTGACTGGGCCTGATCCCTTGGTTGTTCTGTATGTTCTGTGTCATTATCTGCTCCATGAACTTCCCTGGCTCTGAGGTCAGACTGACAGGTCGGTAGTTCCCTAGATCCCCTTTCTGGCCCTTCTTGTACATGGGTGCCACATTGGCCAACCTCCAGTCACCTGGAACCTCTGTGATTAGCCAGGACTGCTGGTAAATGATGGAAAGCAGCTTGCTTAGCACTTCTGCTGGCCCCCTCAGTACCTTTGGGTGGATTTTATCTGGCTCCATGTGTGAGTCTAAGTGGTTTGTTTTTGGCCCTTCTAATTTTCTCCTTCTATAACCTCATGACATAGTTGTAGCCCTCCTGAGTTCCCTGCCCCTTCTCCCAAAGGCCATAAACTCTCCTTTTTCCATGAGTTCTGGCTAAAGACCTCTGTACAGTCAGGCAGGTCTTCTTCCTCTGAGCTCATGTTTTGGCACATGAGGACGGCCTGCTCCTATGCCTTTAAGAGTTCCCTCTTAAAGAATGTCCAGGCTTCCTGGACTCCTTTACCCTTCAGGACTGCCTCCCAAGGGATGCTGTCAACCAGTCTTCTGAACAGACACAAGTCTGCCCTCTGGAATTCAAGGTGTTAGTCCTGCTAGCACCTCTCTTTACTGCTCCAAGAACTAAAACTATAATTTTGTGATTTTTATGCCCAAAACAGCTTCCAGCCATCACAGCACCCACCAGTCCTTCTCTGTTCACAAAAAAACAGGTCCAGCTGGGCATCTTCCCCAGCTGGCTCAATCACCAGCTCTGTCAGGGAGTTTTCTTCTACATTTTCCAGGAACCTCCTAGACTGTCTCCTCCCTGCTGTGTTGTATTTCCATCAGACATCAGGTACATTGAAAGCCTCCAGGAGAACAGCACATAGTGATAGTGAGAATTCTCTCATATGCCCTTAGAATATTTCATCTGCCTCTTCATCCTGTTTGAGTGGTCTATAACAGACTCCCACCATCACACCTGCCTTGCTGGCCTTCCCCCTCATTCTTACACAAAACCACTCGGCTGTATCATCACCATCATCAAGCTCCAGTTGTTCCTGCTGCACAATGGTTTCCAGCTCCTCTGGTTTGTTGCCAACAAGTTTGACTAAATTAACAAGAAGAGCTTTTTCTTGTTTGTTTTGTTCTTTTGTTTTATTTGTTTTTAGTTTTTTTTTTCTTTTCTTTTTCATTTTTCAATTTCAGTTCTCCAGAAAATGTGGTTGATTTTTAGGAGAGCCGTAAGCAGAAAGGGTTGTTCATGCAAGACACAATGAAACACTTAAATGAAATGCAAAAATCCATTTTGCTAAACAATGCAGACTTGGAGATTTATTTATACCTATGCATAAATGATTTCTCTAGTAATTTTGCGAATCTTGGTCTTCTAATTTGGGGCACTTGATATCATGAAAGTGAAAATTATGGGCAAGTAATTCAGGTTTCTGAAGTTCTTTTCACTTAATCTGTGAAATTAGAAACTTTGACAACTTAAATTAGATACTGTGTTCATATTAAATGCATTTATTAAGTACCAGAGATACTAAACTGGATATGGATACTATGCTGGAAAAAGCCATAACTGGTGCTGGTTTTATTGACTGAATCGACATACTGTGTATTTCACTTAAGGCTAGAGTGCCTATAAATGAAATAGCCTCAGGCCTGTGGCTTGGAGACAGGACCTGGATTTGTGTGCTGCAAGTTGGGTGAAAGAAAGCCTTGGAAGGGGTTTCCCTCTGGTATGGAGTAATATACATATAAATATGTGAAGGGAAAAGAGGAGTTTTTTATATGCTGTAGATTCAGTGACTGGAATACTAATATCCCTGTGTGAAGCCTTTGCTTGCTGTGACAGCCTAATGAGACACTGACAGTGGCTGTCTGCTTGTCCTGGGTGAGTGTCCTGCATTATGTTGTTTGTGTTGTACCGCAGGATGCTGAAGTGAGATTGTCTGACTGCTGTTCCCTTGGGAGGCTCAGGAAGAGATGTACTGAATCTCCCAGGAGGCTATCCTCAGAAATAGTTTTCTACCTAGATAAATACTATCTCCTGGGGATCTTCTAGAATAGTAACCAATGCATGACTGCCAATGTCTTTTCATACTGTGAAATTTTAAAGCATTAACTGTAGAATCCATAACACAGAATCCAAATATCCATAAAACACAGGATGCGTCCTCTTTTTGATATGTTATGATTTATTGACTGAACAGTTTTGGCTTCCTACCTGTTTGCATATGTAACTTCAGTTTTGTGTACACTCCATACTGTTTGGGACTAAGTTTTCTTAAGGACTTATGTTATCCTTATTTGCCATACAAAAACTGAGGTCATCTGCGATGCGTTCTCTGATATTTCTTAAAGGTGTGTGCTAAACAGATGAGGGAAGAGTTTAAGGCATTTTGCTGTATTCCTGTGTAGGATTTCTTAGTTGGAAATGTATGTCTGTGTATCCTGAAAGTCTGTAGCATGAGTCCAGTTCATCAGAGCCACTCATGTGAGCTTTAAAAACAGCTTGTATGTTCTTCTGCAGAAGAGTTTGATAGCTTTATATGGAAGAGTAGCACATTTGGACTTCCCAGACTACAGCTTGTGAATCTTTCATACATAAATTGATCACGTGTTTGTACAATTAGGGAGAAATGTTAGCTAAAAATATTTTCTGCTTCTTAAAACTCTGTTTAAACACTGCAAAAAATTTGCTTACAGAATATGAATTCATTATCATGTTACATTCTGTGTGCTTCCTTGAACTAAATTGCGTTATCACACATTGAAAAACTGATGTTATAAAACAAATACTATCACAAAATGCTCTAGGCCTAGAGAAGACACTATGAAGAATGTGTATAATAGAAAGAGGTGTGAAATTAAGAGACATTAAATAAACTCCTGGACATTTCATTTTGGAGAAAAGTATGCCTGAGGGAGTGGTATGGCAGAGGACTGTACAGTTGTAAGTGGTGTGTAACGATAAACATGGTATTATTCTATACTGTTTCTCATACTGTAAAAATTGGGTCACAATAAAATGATCAAGCAGCGAGATCATAAAAATCAAAAGGCATTTTTGTACGCAGGCAATCACTAAGTTGAGGTGTTAGTGTCACAGATGTTGATGTTGTAGCAACCAGAATGTTGCAGAATCAAAAAAACCCGAAGTGAACATAGTCCTAAAGCATAGATCAACTGACAGCTATTCAATATATTTTTAAAAAACTTCCCTGAGAGAAGATGATAACGCTTTGATTGCTGAAAGCTGCAAGGATATATTAGGAGAAAAATCATCGTATTTTGCTATTCCCATGGTCTTTTGCCCAACATCTGCTTAAAATCGGGATATTTGGCCAGATGAATCTTTGCTTGACCCACTGCGATTATTTGTGCTTGTTTTTAGATTTCCAGACATCACATCTAGATGTCAAATACTTGATGGAATATACTGCATAGTATCAAGGAAACAAAGTTCTGCAGATGAAATAAGTGAGGGGATTTCCTTCACCTAGCAGAGCATCAGAGAGACTGTAGCAAAACAGGAGGAAAAGGCAGTGCTCAGTTGCACACTGTATTGCGAGCCTGCTGTTTGATTTTTGATCTACATTGTCCTAATTATCCTCATGAACTAACATAAAGACTGAATGTAACTTAAATCTTTGTTTTACCTCTTCTTATTGCTTAATACACTTCTTGCCGTCAGTGAAGTGGAATTCTCTACTGAAAAGCATCCGAATATTTTGTGCTAACATGCTCAATTCAAGTGTCCTGAGGCTTTTTAGAGTCTGTTACTGCTGACAATTTGAAACTTTTTTTTTTTTTTTAATGGAGACTATGTTATTACATGCACCAGTAGTTACACAGAGAAACAAGTGTACCTCTAAAAAAATTACCCTTTTTGGAGTGGTAGAAAAAAATAGCTTACCAGCAAAAATAGCATTATGGAAGTGACCAATGTGCAATCCCTGCTGTGGTCATGAGAGAGGGAGATGCAGATTCAGGGATTCATAGTGTTTGCATTTCTTTCATAGTAATATTTGCCCTGGTCAGGTGTCTTGCTTTTTTTGGTCTTGGTTCCTGTCTGGAGAATGGAAGGGATAATATTGCTTTAAATCCATGTATTTTCTCTCTTGTCCTGGTTGATTCAGCAGTAGGCTTTTAGGCCAGGGGTTTTGTGGGTACTCACATGTACGGGTACAATGCCTGCCATGATGGTGACCTGATACAAGCGGGAGCGTGTAAGTGCTAATGCAGGCATATGTACATATATGTTAAGCAGAAATTCTGAAAAAAAACCAAACTAACCAACCAAAAGAAAAACTGCTTGAGGACAAAGAATAGGCAGGTCCTTGGCTCTTCACATCTGTCCCTTTTCTTCTCTATTTATTTCCCCACTTGTACACCACTGACACACTAACTTTCTTTTCCTTAACCTTTCTCAGATGGCAAGAGCAATAACTCTAAAACAAAAGGCTTGTCTCTGTTTGATGATGCTCATTAAAAGAAAAAGTAAACTATGAGGAGTCACTGCCTGAACTGCATGTGCCTGCCTCCTCCAAACAGGCACCTGAGTGCTTAGGCGTGGTCCTCACAGGTTGCTCCGTGCTGCAGCTGGAGCTGCTCGTGCCCACCCTCATCTCTCTGTGCAGAGAGTGACACACTCGTACATGCCTTGGGGGCAGAGCTCAGTGGAGACACAGGTGTTGCATGCAGCCCTGCAAGATGTGCCTACTGGCAACGTCAAACCAGTGTACCAACCAGTGTACCAGCTCTGCAAAAGGGAACCAGAAGCATTCATCCAGCCTTCTCATGAGGAACCCGTACCCCAGGGCACTGGCTCTAGAAAGTGATTCTCTGTGTATCCATGACCTTTTAGTGATTTGATGGCAGGAAAAGTGAACAAAAAATTAAAAAAAAACAAACCAAAAAAACCAACCAAACAAACAAACAAAAAAAAAACCACCCCAAAAAAACCCAAACCAGAAGCAAAGGGACTTTGTCAGTGAAAATCTGTAAGTCTGAGATGCTGGGCAAAAATGTTGCCATTCTCGTTTTGATGTAATCAAAGCCTTTATGTAATGTGGATGTTGGTGGGGAGCAGTCTTCCCGAATCGTGTTTACTAGTGGGAGTTCCAGAACTGATGCATGGGTGGGAACTAACAATAACCCCTGCCACATCTCACTGCTGCACTGCATGGATGAGACTAGACTGGTAGCCATAGTCATAGATATTACCCTCATCTGTTTGGTCTTGCAGAGGGGACATTGTGCTTTTGGGTGTTTCTGTTTTAGAGGATATGCTACAGATGGAATATCCCTTTCGCACTCCCATTCCTCCTCCATGGTGAATGCTCTGAGGTCAGTTTTATGGCACTATCCCCACTCTGTCCCTATTAGATATTTCTTAACACTGGTATCTCTCTGTGAGCATTATCTATCTGCTAACATATTAGCTAGCAGATGGAGTAAGCAAAGATTTTGGCCCAGGTAATGCTCTCATGCCTCAGCTTCATTTATTTGTCTTTCTTATCTGCAGTGTCTAAGTGATTCGCTTCAGGGTAGATGTCCTTGGAATATTTTCTTCATAGCATTCTTTGAGTCTAATGCCAGCTGTACTGAATCAGTCAACTGCCTTCTTTTCTGGTGATGTAAGATAACAATTTAAATGAGAATTACATAATTCCCCTCTAGAAACTAGTTTAGCTGTTGCACCTACCAGGTCCAAAGAATTATTCTTTCTGTACCTGCGGATGAAGCTTAACAGAGCTTTGGAACAAGGTGAAAAGATCAAGAGGAAGTAGAGTTTTCTTCACACTCTTCCTCATGTCCTTTTGAAATGCTATTTATTTATCATCTCATACAAGTCTTCCAGAGGAGCACCTCATAGCAAAGCAAAGAATCAATGCAGGTACTTTGATACAGATCAGCTTTGCTTAAAAGGTTGTACCTGGTGTTTGTGAACTATCTGTTTTACAGCTTGTGCTTTCTTTAGCTTCACCGTATTCTTTTCCTCAGTTGTCATTCAGCAGCCATGGGGTAACATGAGTAAATTTCTTTCAAATACACTGATGTCTACTGAACCAAAATGAAGATGTGAATATTAAATTTTTTTTCCATACTGAGTGTTCCTTGAGTATAATGCTTTGTCAAGCCAGAGCTGGGTAGCATATCTTTCTTGCCTCTTTATAAATATGCAAAGCAATAGAGCATAAGCTGCTTCACTTTTGATCTTGGTATTCATAGTCTTATACCAAGTCTTTGTCCTTAGATTTTAAAAGATAAATAACTGGAATGATTTTTTTGTCACTTTTCTTGTCCACTAACTATTCGTATTACCTGATCCTGATTTCTCTGCGTGTCTTCATAAATGGCAGCTCCATGAGAAACATCACCAGCAAGTAAGGTTTATGTGAACTTTGTTATTTACCATGATCTTTAAGACAGAAATTACTTAAAATGTTTTCTCCTGCTCTGAATTCCTAATTAATGTAGTGACAGAACAAGGGGAAATGGCTTTCAATTGAAAAAGGGTACGTTTAGATTAGATATGAGGAAGAAATTCTTTCCTGTCAGCATGGTGAGGCACTGGAACAGGTTGTCCAGAGATGTTGCAGATGCCCCATCCCTGGAGGTGTTCAAGGCCAGGCTGGAGGTGACTGACTTCAGCTGTCTGGTCTTATAGGAGGCATCCCTGCCCATGGCAGAGGGGTTAGAATTAGAGGATCTTTAAGGTCCCTTCCAAGCGAGACTATTCTATGATTCTGTGATCTGTGAAAGCTGTTCAGGGAGCTTTAAATAAAACTTCCTGCCTGGCATGATTGGGAAATGGGCAGTTTTGATCTTTCCAAATTGTTTATTTACAGAAACTTCAGTCATCTCACTATGTGTTGTATCCATTTCCAACTTCTTTAATGTCAGTGTCTTTCTCCTCAACAGTAAGCTAAATTGATACATATGGGAAAAGAAGTTGTACATTTCTAAAAAGACCAAGTATTAAATAACTGAAAACCAGACTTCCTGTTACATTGAAAACAGACCTAAACACATTCAAATGCAGAAATGCACAGAGGGTCATCCACAGTACTGTAGTGACATGATTTGGAGTAATAAGAAGGAAATTTGATTCCGCTACTAAAATTAATTTCATTTGAAACCATGAGCACTACAAAAAGCATTTATCATACTGATAATTTCCCATGATGTCATAGATATGAGCAATGAAGCAGAAGTTGCTTCAATAAAGCCAATCTTTATTAAGTCTTTCTGTCTTAACTAAAGGTAGTATTTGAATTTCTTTATGCTCAAATAATAAAAACTTAGATTTTCTGGATTTTTAAAATCAGGTGAAAAAGTCAGACTGCAGAGTGTGTCAGAGATGCTGCTTTCTGACTGAAGTGATGATACTGAAAGAATAAAGCAGTAAATACTCTGGATGTCTTAATTTTTTTTTTTAATCTGAAAACTACTGCATGATCTTTTGCCCATTTGGATAGCTTATGCACAAAAACATGAGCTTGTACAGCAAAATTCATAATAATAAACAGAAATCAAATTGCTTCTTCAATAGTGTTAAATGTTAATATAACAATCTGAGAATAATAGAATATCTCAAGTTTAAAGAGACACATAAGGATCAAGTCCAACTCCTTGAACTGTCAGAACCCACAGAACTGTCTAAACCTAAATCATATCACTAAGAGTGTCACCCAGACACTCCTTGAACTCTGTCATGTTTCGTGCTATAAATTCAGAGAGTATACTTCAACACTGTCTAACAGCAAGAACACTGAGCTTTTGTAAATGAGCTCTGTTATCTCAGAGCGTCAATAGGTTGAACATTTTCATTTGTCCAAATTTACATGGTGCTAAATGCAACCTTTTTGTGATAGTGCCCAGATCGTATTTAATTTAAATATTTTAAGTACACATGCCTTGAATTTCCTAACTGGGAATGTAGAGTTTAATGCTCACACTTACATTTTAGGTAGACAGAAAATGATCTGACCTTCAAAGCATCTTGCATTGAAATGGAAGGTAGCAGATGTGAATCTTGCAATGCTGCAGCTGGTATCCAGGGAACTGCAGATGAAAAAAATCAGAGATCTTCACTGGCCACATTGGTAAAAAACTGTCCTGAAGAACAGGGCTTCTCTGCAGGAGCACAGTAACACAATGTGCTGTGGACTGATGAAGTGGCAGGAGCTCAAACCTGTAGGAGTCAGAAGTGTTATACTGTGTGAAAGATTCAGGAACTTGTGGCTGATGTAGGGTACATCTGTGTGTGGTTCAGTAAAGGGTCAGGGTCTGCAAGCTTGAGCACTGGGACATCCAGACATCAGGAGAAATTTCTTCTTGGAAAGGGTTTTTAAACATTGGTTTGGACTGTCCAGAGAGGTGATGGAGTCACTGTCTCTGGAGGTGTTCAAGAAATTACTGGATTGTGACACTTAGTACCATGGTTTACTTGACAAGGTATAGATTAGTCCAAGGTTGGACTCAAGGATTTAGAGGTCTTTTTCAACCTAATTGATTCCAGGATTCTGTGACAATGGAGCTGGATGGTGGGAGGGTAAGTCCGGTAATCATGCGTCTTCTCTTCTCCATCATGCCTGTGGTTGTTGGCTCATGTCAGGGTTGGGAAGGTATATCTGGTCTTTTCCTCTTGCAGGAGAGTGTTAAAGGCTTATTACTGGAAGTATTATGTATTTCCAAGTCATTGTTATTTTTCTGTATATCCTCTCTTTGAATAAGAATTTCCATCAGACAGAAGTATGTTGTAGTCTTTTATTGTTGCTCTCACTCACCAGAGACTGTATTGCCACAAAGTAGTCAGTGCAGCTCACAGAATCACAGAATAGGTGAACTTGGAAGGCACCTCTGGAGAGTTCTCAGTCCAGTCCTGCTGCCTGTTTAGAAAAGTTAAGAAATTCAGTTTTTAGAAACGGTATAAACAACAAACATTTGAAAGAGCACTTTTATCTTGTCTAGGCCTCTCCACCACTCCCAATCTGATAAACTAATCTTAAAGATCGAGAGAAAAGAACATCCTACTGAGACATCTGACCTCATCTTGAAATTACGATTTCGGTGTAGAAATAATTTAATGTTGTTCAGTGTTGTCCATGTCTCACAATGGGGTAGCTTTATCCTTTCAGCAAGTAAATCTACATTTGGACTACCGTCATAAAATGCAAAGCATTTGTTTAAGAAGATAAAATTATATTACAATTTTACAAGTACAGGCTGTTTTAGTTTTTCTGTATAAGTTCCATTGGCTATTAGAATGAAATCACAGCACTCTTTATCATTTTGCATATTAAAAAATCCTATCTTCTGAAAAGTGTCATTACTTACAAAATTATTTGATTCAAAGTTCATGAATACTGATTCTGCTGATACCTACTCCTATTTGTAAACCTTGAGTAAAGTCAGTGAACTGAGAGGAACTTCAGGGAGGGAAGAAAAAAGTGTGAGAGGTACTGGAAATACGTCCTGATTGCCTAAATAATCCAGTGGTAAAATTATACATGGGAAATGCTGAATTGTATGACACATTTAAAAAAACCCACCAATCAGATTATGTTTAAGAACAATTTTGTTACAGTCTTGAAGCCAAGAAGCAAAACCATCTTTCTCATTTACAAATTTAGGTGTATGCAGGTGATTAGCTCTGTGCCATTAGTTCTGTGCTTAGAATATGAAGTCTGGGTGTTTGCTGTCAGGTGGTGGTACAGCTTGCACTGGGTGTAGGCTGCTGCTTGATGTATCACTGCACAAGGACTGAAGGTCACTCTGTTCCATATAACCAATTCATCTGACAAAAGCAGGATCTCAGTTTTCAAGATGTATTTAAAAAGAGAAAGGAAAGGGTAGGGAATTAGGGGATTAAAAACCCCAAATCACAGGTTTGATCCTGTAAAGTACTGGGCACTGTTGCTCTATTTCAGCAAGACTTAAATATGCTTAAACCTTTTGTTCAGGGCTCAGCATTTAGCACTGTTTAATCTCAAATGAATAGTTCTTAAAAAGAAGAGTGATATTTTCTTTCATCCACAGATTTCAAAGAACTCTGTGAGCAGCTATGTATAAAAAATGATAAAATTGAGAATTCAATTATGATTTTGCAGTTAAACATAATAAAGAAAAAGACAGGAAACCAAAACAAAAACCTTCACTTTCTCATGTCCACCTTTCATGTTAAACCTATAGTTTTATTTTTCTGTCTTTTTTCTTGTTTATTTTCAATGTGAAATCCTCAGACTCCTCGGAGGCCAAAGCTGTGAACTCATGCAGAAACACAGGACAGGATGTGTCTTCTGACGTTCCACATCTTGTCTTTAAGCTGTGGGTGTCCTGTTGAGAGGAAAAGGGGCTGTTGTGTATATGCCACTCATCTTCTTCTAAGCAAGAGGGTAAACAAAGAGCAAAATTCAGACCCTGGTCTTGGTAAAGGTAGAGTCTACCTTTGAAAAAGCTAGGAGAGACCTAAGGGAGTGGTGGGGACATTTTCTCTAAGGATCTAGAGCTGTTTATTCTACTCAAGCCTTAGAAGTGTGCTGCTTTGCTCCTGGTATGCTACACTTAAGTGTTATTTCTTGGTTAGAGTAGGCCACTTAAATGTCCTCAGCTTTCATTTTATCTTATCCCCTGTTCTGGCATGTTCCACCTGGGTTCACTAAAACAGTTGCCTTTTCCTGGATAATAAGAAGAATAAGAATAAGAATAAGAATAAGAATACCTGTGAGCTCTTGGATGTTCCAGGAGATCTCCAAACTTAGCTCATTTAAATTGTTTTTGTTACTTCACATCCATGTAGGAGGGTGTGTTCCTGCTGAGAGAATGATTTGGGTACTCATCTGAAATAAAACACAAGAAGATTTTCCTAGAAATGAAAAGAATGTGGTCAGGAATGGTTTGGACCCAACGTAGTAACTGTGTGCTGCTTGTTCAGGGTGCCAGCAGGGGAATCCATTCCCGATCCAACAACTAAACAAACATAGTACTTATGTTTTGTACCTGGCTGAAAGACTCAATTTCCAGGAACATGGGATACGGTATTGTTAAATGGAAGATCTGCACATGAGCACTGAGAAATGAATGTTTGCATTCTAAGGGCAATATTTACTGGTTTCTACAGTCATAGCTTGTGAAACAAAAAAGAAACAGAACCTTACTGTCATTAACCATAATAGTAGTTTAGCTATTTTCACAGCATTAATCTTGCTGTTAACTGTTCTTTTCATATTGTGAGGAGACAGCATGTGACAGGAAAAATCTATAACATCGTTCAACATTTGATTATATGCCCCTTTTCCTCAAAACCAATTTGCATACCTACAAATATCAGGGTTTCCCACTGGAATTGAAGGTGTAAAATGTTGTCTTTCAAGCTGAATGTTATTTAAGCAAAGATTTTTCAGTATTTGGGAATTCTGGCTGGCTGATTTCAAAAGCAAAACCATATGTCGCTTACATGATTTGGCATTTCTCCAGTTGGATAGAACTTGAGTGGAAAAGTGGAAAAAAAAGTAAAACCTAACACTAATTAGATGATAATAAATACAGGTGCTGTACTCTGTGGTGTAATTCATCTTCATAGCAAGCTGTGGGATGAGTCAGAGCCAGCAGATTCTGAGGGATACTGTTCTGTGTATATATATATTCCTGACACATGCTAAAATACAAATTAAGGTTAAGCTTTAAAGGCTTGTGTAACAGTGAAATACTTTTCAAGATTATGGAGGTGCAATATTGCATAGCCATGGAAAAGGAATTGTAGGGGTTTTTTTTGTTTGGGTTTTGTCAGAGGGCTTCTCACTATAAATGTCATAAATGTAATACCGGGATAAAACCGGTGATTTGGTGATCATTGAGAGACCCTGGCCCAGGCTTCCACATGCCCCCATCCTCCCATACCTCCCAAAAATTTCCTTATGCATTCCACATACACAAGGTGCCTCCCCAACACAGTACCATCCCTCTCCAGCCAAATTCTTGGCATTATGTGGTTTGCCAAGATGAAGTTAGTTGGGACTAACGTGCAACTGTCCCGTAGAACTTGCTGCAGAGGGAAAGCTGTTGTACATCTTCCCACTGTTTCATCCACCCCCACCTTCCCAGCCCACAGGAGTTCTGGCTCAGTGCAGCCCCTGGGCTCCTTCTCTTGCTTGTGTCAGAGACCTTTATAGAGGTTCTTTTCTTTTAAAATTTCCAGAAGGAGAAATGGATTCGGATGGTGTGGATTTGGCTCATCTACAGCACTTGTGTCCTTGGATAGGTTAAACTTTTACATGTATTGAGGGGACTGGTGTTGCCTGATGATGGGGTGTCCAGTGTGTGGTCACACATGCTCAGAAGTGAAGGCACAAAGGAGGCAGGATTCCATCCTGGGCAAATGAATGGCTTACAAACATGATTAGAAACTGAAAATTCTCGGTTGCTGTGTCTTTAAGGTGTAAGCTCAGTGAGACATGATTGTTTCTGAAATAACAGGAGAAGACACCGTCATGGTCCAGCCTCCAGGAATTTACCACAATAATGTGTTGTGTGATTTTGCAAGAGAAATTAAGACACAAAGAAAAACACTCTGCATGAAAATTTGATCGAGCAATTAAAAACATGTAAATAATTGAAATGCAGGAGCTTAAAAAGCTTTCTATTATTCTCATTGAGGAAAAAAAAATCTTTAAAGCGTAGGATTCAGACATTATTCTGGGGCAGAAAATAGCTGATATTTATAGTATAGATTACTCAATTTTCCTTTGCCTGATGAGCAGGGCTCCCAAAGCTTATTGTGGCTGTTGTGTGGTTTGTATAAGACACGTGGCTGCTGTGCCTTGCTTTTCTCGGTGCCCCCTCCCCCACAAGCAGAAGCCTTTGAGCTCCAAACACAGATGTTACACTGCGTTCTTTGTGTGCATGTGTGTGGGAGCATGTGTGTGTGTGAGCATAAAAACGTGCCTAATATGCTGGAAAACTGAAGCTGAAGCACAGGACTCGCCTTGTGACTGCATTACAGTGAGATGTTAGTGTGGACCAAGTGTAGGACTAATGTGTATGAAAGAGTAGTGGTTTCAAAGCAGCCACGCTTAAATCAGCAATTTAATGTAAGGAGGAATGGCAGTTTCATTAAATAATGCTATGATCTCTCAACCATATTCTTAACTAGTAATCTCCCCACAGCAAAATACATAGCTAATCAACCTCCTAGCCTGTCAGTAAACTTGCAGGGGAATTAAATCCTGGAGGAAGAAGCCCGTAGCCCCGGAGGAAGGCTGAGTGCATGTTTCACTGTCGTCTTTCCAGCTCATCTCAGTGGTCCCACTGCTAGAATGTGCTCTGTTGTCATGGCAACCCCATCTCCTGCTTCCTACAGGAAAGATTAGCTTGTACTGTGCACTGGAGAGAATTTAGGGGAAGTCAAGCTAATCCCTGGGTGCACTGCAAGAGAAAGGTTGGACCTCGCCTGAGGGATGCTGTATCTGCAATGATAGAATTGGCCTGCCACAGACACTGGTATTTAAGTTGAAGAGCAGAATTCACAGTAAGTGTCAGATCCTCCAGAGAGGAATATCGAATGAGGTTTTCTAAGTCTTGGTGAAGACTGTCCCATGCCAGCAGTGGAATGACAGCAGGAGGCTGTGTGTGGAATACCAATATGTTTCACCCATTCAGGTGGTATTTCAAATATAGATACAAAGCCTCAGTTCCCTGGAAACTAGGTGATAAAAATTTAAAACATCATTGTGAGATGCGCACATAGAAACCTGAAGTGTGTCTCATTTGGTGCATAAAGCTGAACAAGTGATGATGAGCATGCCTTTACAAATTGTGTATGCACTGTGCAGCGTGCTTAAGAATTCCTGAGTGCTGAAAAATAAGCGGGAAAGTGTGAGGAAACTGGTCTGTGTGTGCTGCAAACTCAACTGCAAAAGTGCTGATCTATCAAATTAAGCATAAAAATTTACAACTCCTGATGCAGTCTTGTCTGTTTTTCATATAAAAACCCAAACAATGAAAACATGAGCTTTTTAAAGGTTTATTTGTAATATGAGCTTTTTTTTTGAGGAAAACTCATTTTAATATAGGTGAATTAAGGTGGTGTGTAACATGATGCAGTGTGTAAAATGTGTGTTTGTTTTCTTGCTGGTAGAATTAAACAGAGGATATTCTAGCTTTTACATTTCTGGTTATTTTAATGTTCTGCCTTTCTTTGATATGATCCTGCATTTCACTTTAATAGATGCTCAAGATTCCCAGCTTTAAACTAGACTGTTTGCAGTAAGATTTTTACTGTCTGCTTTTTATTACTGTCAGCTTTACCTAAACTAATTTTTCCACCAGTTTATATGTTCAGCCTATATATGCTTGCATTTTCAGTATGCATGCCTTTTCTGGTTTTAATTAAAAAAAACCCTTTAAAATTATTTAATGGTTATTTTCTATATAGCCATATCCTCCAACTTAGATCTATTGTGCATATGTATTTTACATGTATTAAACATAAGCATGCTTGTGTGTTTTTGCAATACATACATGCATATACATATGCAGACAAGTGGGGTCTTTGTTTTAATGAGGCCTGTGAGTAATTCATGATAATATAACACTGTGGAAGTTAAAGACCTGTTTTCACCTTTCAGGATAGGTATTTTCCTCCTATCTAAAAAGCTTATTGCTGAAAAATCCTAGTAAACACACACTCAGTCTGCTTAAAGAAACAGCATATGTTATATTTCTCTGTGTGTCTGTAGAGCTAAAGGCAGAATCATCTTGCTGATCTGATAAAAGAGCACTGTGTTACCTTTCCAGAGTTTTGGATCCATGGCATGGATAGTTAAGGGACAGTGTTTGTTTTTTTCTCCTCCCTCCCAGGACAGCTCAGAAAGTCACACATAAGCTCCAGATTGGTTAGCATAAGAATAGTCTTCAAATTTCTTTTTTGGGGCTGTTTTACCAAATAGTGAGAACATTGTTAATCAAAGAAACTGTGTCATCTTTGTAGTTAACAAACTCAGTAGCCAGTGTACATCTATTATGGAGGAGTATAGAAATAAACACAAAGGGTATGGAAGCTTTAAGTCATCATTTAGGCTGACCCTTGAATATGTGGTGGACATATGGGTGATAAGGATTCCACAGAAATGCCAAGCAAAGTAGGGATCAGGGTAAGAGCAAATTCATCAAATAAATGCTTTTAATTAGAAAGAGCACTATGAAATTATTTCTTGATATGTGTCAAATTAAATCACAGATTAAAAAGTCCTTTCTGTGATAAAAAAACAAACGGGGAAAAATTTGTCAGAGGTTTCATTGTATATTTTCACCACCTCTGTGAGGATATGTTTTTGGCTGTTTATAGCCTTTAAAATAACTCAAATTGTTAAACGCACAGATTTTATTCTTTGTGTGTCATTTTATTAAATTAATTAACTGAAAAGTTGGATTTTTTTTTTATCTCAAGGTGATGATTTGTTTCCATTTATTTTTCTCCAGCATTTAACTTGTGCTAAGTGGAGTAATGTTGGCTGGTCAAACATTATCTTATTCTGTTTCCTACGAAGTGTGTGATTTTAGGAAACTAGTCCAAGTTTTATTAGGAGCTTTCACAAAGGGACTTGAATTTCTTATCTGCATTTCTAGACAAGAGTAAACAGGACTACCTGCATGTGAGGAAGTGCAGTGGGGTTCAAAGCATGCATCCAAACCCATAGCCTGTGTTCACATTCTCTTCCAGGGGAAGGGTGTGATCCTCCCTGTAGCAGTGGGGTTGCAGGCAGGTACAGTTGGTAGAGGCTGCTCACAATTAGGAGTCCAGGCTGCCAAACTTGAGGAAATTCCTGTATAAACTCTGTATCAATTAAATAAACTGAAATTCCTTAAGTTACCAGAAACTAAAAAGCAAAGTTGACTCTACTTGCTGTATACAAAAATGCCAGAGTTTCTAAACTTCTAAAAAGACCAGAACCTGTGTGTTCTGCCAGGGTTTCTCTTTGACACTCTCTTGTTCTGAGAGCTGTTGGCTTCCCTACAGCAGTGGGTGAGCCCTCTGCTTTTCTCTTCATTCCTTTTCTGCCCATCATTCCCACTCCCAACAGGTATTACACTCCTCCTGAACTGCCTTCTCCCTGTTCTACTGTGTCCCAGTGTTCAAGCTGTCTGCTGGCCAGATGTTGAACTGGCTAATATAATGCTTTCTGATGTGTTTTTTTCTGTGCATAAAAGTAAATAGGATAATTTAATGTATATACTGATTCATCAGAACAAGGTTTTGAGTTATGGCACCAAACAGAAAAATATTGTCAATAATGTGTCACTCTATTTCCTTGAAACATTTCTCACTATTGCAAAAAATAGCCCCCAAAACTTGTAGAGCATCTGCCTACAACCTCCATTTGGAATTCATGACTTACAATTTGTCTCTTTCACTGAGATTCTCATTCAGGGAAAAATAGATAAAATGTTCAGCACTTACTGGGTGGTACACTGCACCTTTAGAACCTGGCTGTCTTTTCACCTCTGCAAGTATAAAGCCACAAACTTTATTCTGTCCCAAAGGGATCTTGCTGCTGATACTCTCATTAATTCAGTAGCAGAAATCACACTTCTATACTATATATAGACTTCATATGCAATGTGTGTATGTTTCTCCATATCAGAGATTTATCCTAAACATTTTAATAAAAAAACAATAATAATGATCATATTTTCGCTTGGTTGCAAGGCATCTTATTTCCTGAGGCATGTCTGCCACTTTATTTCATTTAAAATGTGTATATGTATA
>WAAE01013991.1:0-32190 GCA_013400495.1 Nicator chloris | reverse complement strand
TTTCTCTACACTGTAGCCCTGCAGTTCCAGCTACCGCAGCGGAGCTTCTGATACATCTTGTCCACCAGCCTGGGATTTTTGATCATTCCTGTCGTTCCAGCTTGGTGCTCCTCAGAGTCCTGCAGCTGCACCAGGATCGACTGCCCCAGGGGTTTGTGAAGCAAAGACTCTCTTTCCATTCCTTTCCCATCTTGGCCAAGAAGGCTGTCACGGGTTTCCTAGTTCTGTTTGTTGGTAATGCCATTGTTGTTGTTGTTTGACTGCCTTTCATACGTACTAGTAAAGAACTGTTATTCCTATCCTCATATCTTTGCCTGAGAGCCCCTTTAACGTAAAAATTAAAATAATTTGGAAGGAGGGGGTTTACATTCTCCATTCCAAGGGAGGCTCCTGCCTTCCCTAGTAGACACCTGTCTTTCAAACCGAGACAACTGTGCACCAGTATCAACTAAATCTTCATATTTCCATGGTTCTGATGTGCTAGGCCATTGGATCCACACAGTCCAAAGACACAATTCTCCTGTGCCTCTACCTCTGGCTAGAGACAGCCCCCCCCAAGTAAATTGATTTGCAATTTGCCAGGTGTGAAAAACGAGGTTCACTTTCCTGGTAAAATTTAAAGAGTTTAATAAAAAAGACAATAAGAGACAGAAAGCAAGCACAAGGTTAATACAGTCGACCTGGTACCTTGGCCGACCGAGTGTCTTGTGTGCCAAGAGCACGCCTGAAATCTCTCAGGGACCCTTTAAATACTTTTTCTGTTCCATCTGCCTGTTGTATATGCATAGGGTGTGATGCATATTCATCTTTTTTCCAAGAAGAGTTTTGCATGGCCACTCCTTGGGTCTGCCTTTTTAGAGCATGCGTGTTCCTTGGTTGTAGTTTTCTTATCCCCTCCAGTTTGGGCTGTGGTCTGTGCTTTCTTCAGACAGCAGGTGCTGATAATCTGGCACATCAATAGCAGGGTCCTCTTCACATGTTCATTGGAAGTTATCCCAACCAAACAGACAGTTCAATTACAAGCACAGGTATATATCAGCTATCCCACTACTGTGTCTAAGTAAAAAGAACTGTACAGCAGAGTCATTCTGACACTACACATATAACATTCACTACACATATAACATTCATCTTAATACTTGCGAAAAGCCAATATCATAACATGTATCTATAACACAGGGAAGAAATCAGCCCTTGGATCACTTTCGGATTAGAAGAGTTTAACTGGGACTTTACCCAGGTGAAGAAACTTTTGTAAAAGCTTAATTCTATAGTGGTTTATACCTTAGAGCGTAACAGAAATCAAGATAAAGACTGATGAATGATAGCAGTGTAAGAAATAGATTCAGACAGGGATCCCTGCATGCTGCTGCATGCCTGGGTCAGACCGCCAGCGAGGTGCTGGCGGGGCACGGGGTTGGGGCCCCCCCCGGAGTCGCATGGTGGGTGGGGCACTGGCGCTGGTGCCGGGCACGGCCAGCCCACCGCCCGTAGAGCTCTGCGGCCCCGCCACCCACTGCCGTGCCGTCTGGACCAGCTGCATCTGGTACTCCCACTGGCACAGCGCGATGCCTCGGCCCCCTCTGTGGTTCACGTGGAGCCCCACGCGGAGCGGCGGCAGCGGCAGTAGTTGGAGGCGCAGCGGTTGCTGCCGCCGATGCGGGCAGAACTGCACGCTGCGCTCCGCGGCCACGTAAGTGGCAGCTGGGGCTGCCCCGTCCTGGCCCACCACTCCCTTCGGGGGTTGTGGATTCGGGCCGGGAAGAGCGGTGGCTGCCGGCAGCGGAGAAGCGGCGGCGCCCACCCCTTGCCCTGGCCCACCGCAGGGCCCGCTGGGGCTGTGCCCCCCCCCCCCCCGACTCCCACGATGCCTGTGCCCCGCTTTTTCAGCACCCCCCGCAACAGGCGGCCGTGCCCCGCTCCGTGCCCGTGGTGAAGCCCAGTGGTGCGGGCACGCTGCCATCCCCCCGAGACTGGCGGCGTGGCGCGGGGTGGGGGCAGGCAGTATAGAAAGCAAGTCAAGACATGTCCCCTCAGGCCCATGGAGCCCTGTGGTGCCCGGGCTGCGTCTGCCGCGAGCCGCCGCCATCCTCCCCGGCTCTGGCTGGTGGTGGCTCTCGCGGCACTGCGTGGAGGGACGCTGGCGCTGCGCCCCGGTGGGCCGNCCCCCCCCCCGACTCCCACGATGCCTGTGCCCCGCTTTTTCAGCACCCCCCGCAACAGGCGGCCGTGCCCCGCTCCGTGCCCGTGGTGAAGCCCAGTGGTGCGGGCACGCTGCCATCCCCCCGAGACTGGCGGCGTGGCGCGGGGTGGGGGCAGGCAGTATAGAAAGCAAGTCAAGACATGTCCCCTCAGGCCCATGGAGCCCTGTGGTGCCCGGGCTGCGTCTGCCGCGAGCCGCCGCCATCCTCCCCGGCTCTGGCTGGTGGTGGCTCTCGCGGCACTGCGTGGAGGGACGCTGGCGCTGCGCCCCGGTGGGCCGAGTGGCTGGCTCTGGTGTCCCGCTGTGTGGCCACAGTCTCTGTCGCCCAGCCTGCTCCGTGTGGCGTGGCGTCACGGTCCCGCCGTGGCTCGCTGATCGTGGCCGGTGCCCGCAGCCACTGTGCTTCCGTCTCCCGGCGCCGGGGCTGGGGCCAGCTGCTTGCCCGCCGCCCGGGCTGCCGGGGCTGCCGGGGCCGGGCGTCCTCTTACCCCCATGCTACTGGGATGGCGCCTGAGAGGGGGGAGGTCCGCCCCCCTGAGGTATGCAGATAAGAAAAATGCTAAGGAGCATGGGACTATTTTAGAGAAGAAAACGCCGTCTAGTCACAAATTGACTTATTTGAGAGACTTAAAATCCATATCGCAGGTTTGAGAGCGGGGCGGCTCACTCCTAGTTCTAGTTTCCTAGTTTGAATTCTCACCATGACTCTGAGGGATCCGGTGGGGCGGGGACCGGCCTCAGCATGGAGAGATTGAGCAATCCGATGAGGTCAGAGGCTTCTGCCTCACTGCACCACCTGTGGCCAGTGGAAGGTGCTGCAGCGTACCTCCTGGATTTCCTGCACAGTTGATTTCTGCACAAGAGTTCTCTGCCGAGATCTCCTGTACAGCACCCCCTGCTGAGAGACTCCTGCACAGCACATCCTGCCCGGCATCCTGGACTGCGAATTTCGTCGGCAGAGAACTGAATTTATGGACGACCTCGGCGAGCTTCCCACGCTGCTGATTTTTAATAAAGAGCTGAATATTTAATAAAGGCGTTGAGCCATAATTTATTCATAACAGCAGCACTCAGCTAAATGAAGAGTAGGATACCCTGGAGCAATAAAACATGTCAGAGTGAGGACTCTGGTTACAAGCAGTGAGAGGGACACAGTACAAAATATGAGTTTTGATGAGAACCCCACATATTCTGGGTGGTACAGACAGATGCTGTGAGCTGAGATCAGTGTAAATCTGGAGCCAAACCAGCAAAGCTGGTGCTATGTTAAATTCTCCTGAAGTCTGGAGACATTCACAATCAGTTCTTTGTCTCAGGCCTGTTTTAAAAATCTCTTCTGGTTTTAAGTAATGTGGAAATGGTTTGAGCTCAGCAATTACACTTAGTTCACTCACTGAGAACTTTGAAGGTGTTTACTTTTCTCCCATGAGCAGTCCATTTTTTGGAAATTATTTGTCTAAACTCTCTACTTCTTCATATTTTAGATAAACATGTAATTTCCAATGTAATTAAGTAATCTTAGTAAAATTTACAACCAGCAAAAGCTCCTTTATACAGTAATAACGTGCTCTGCTAATCATGGATTAATCTCAAAAGTGACAAAGTTGACCCTTATTTAATGAGGTTAAGAGACTTGGCGGAGATCACAGAACAGACCTTTGGTAAAGCTGGAAGTCATGCTTGCCCACCTTAGGGCAAGTCCTAAGCTTTAATCATTAAATGACGTAGATTTAACAAAGCTGTAAATAGATATCCTACTGCTGCTTTAAACTCAATATTTTTATAAATATCCTGTTTCTAGAGACCTTTCTTCTATTTTATGTGTTATTTTGCCATAGTGAAGATTACAATATTAGAGTTTGTTTAAAGTAGCATGAAATATCTTAAATAAATGTGTATCAAAGTAAGAGAATAAATTGGATTGGCATTGTCAGGAGAATACTCAGAAACTCTAATTCCAAAATAACCTCATGGAGGACTTGCTAGAATGTATGATGGTGTGATTTTTAAAATATCATCTATTAAATCAGAGATCTTGGAAAGTATGATGGAAAAAGACCCTGAACACAAGAAAGCAGGTTGATTGAATAGATGCTTAGGTCAGATCTGGAGTCTCCCATTAGAACTAAAAGTACCACATGGATATGTGATGAATTGTGGTGAAGAGAAGGGATCCCAAGTGAGGAAATCTGTGTTGTCAAAAAGCCGAACTTTTCCCTGTCAAGCAGCAAAGTCCTGCCCAGAGGAAAGCAAAATCTTCATTGTTTTGCTTTCAAGAACAGCCAGGGAGTGGAGCCCAGGAAGTTCATCTCAGTTTGGAAACAAAAACAGGACAAGCATGGATTGCCATTCAGATGCTTTATCCTCAATTCTCTCAAAGGGAATAGAATGCTCAAGGCAAAGCAGCTCAGTGGGAAATGGTTGAGGGTTTTTTTTCAACTCAAAGAGCTAATATAGTATAACCAGAAAAAATCGAACAAAATTAATGACCTCCTTTAAAGAGGAAATACAAGCAGAACAATAAGATAACGAGATTTTTATTAAAATAAAAAATCTGTGCCTTTTGTTATGTTATATGTCTTTTGTTGAATAAAACCCGGGACGCAGCAGGCAAGACTGAAATGCTGGAAGGGGTGAGTCCGGCACCCCTGCTCTAAAGGAAGAGGCACTGGGTGGGTGCCAGTGTGACCTGGGCGGGGGATCGGGGACGGGGATCGATTCCGAATTCCCTCCGTGGGAATGGGGCTGGGGGCGGGAACTCTCTCTGCGGGCGGGAGGCCCCGCTGTCGCCTTGGCAACGGCTGTGCGGGGCGGGGGAGGCACGGCTAAGCCGGGCGGGGACCTGCGGTGACACGGCTTGACAGAGCCACCGGCGTGAGACACCGGAGACCCACGGGAGGATACGGGCTGTGAGAGACACCCGAGGAACACCGAGGCCACCAGCGGGGAACATTGTTTGCCACAGCCACCGGGCCACCATCGGGTAAGCCGGATTGCAGGGCAGCAGGAAGGGTCCCCCTGTCCCCTGACAGTGTCACCGCACCCCCGTGGAGCCTCTCCGCAGTCCCCGCGTCCCCCGCCTGCCCGGTCAGGTGTGCGTGGACACGCCACTCCAGCGGCGCGGGGCTCGGAGCCCCTCCGGTCCTGCTGGTTTCCGGATGAAAACTCTGCGTGTGGATTAATTTATTAATTTATTGCACGGCATTTGAAGATGGATCCGTGGTGATCATTACCTTCCTTTCTGTTCAGAGCTTTTCTGATTTCAGTATTCGCTGATTGTTCCTACACTTGGCACCCTTCCACTGCTTCAAACTCACTCCTGCGGCACTTGGGAAAACCTATGTGGAGTCACAGGTTTGTCTAAACATTGGAGACGGTGAATTTCTGACCCTCAGATGCAGCCAATCTAATTACACTGATAGCAGACAGGGCTGAGGTGGGCTGGGATCACACAGTCTTGGAATAACAAATTTTATTCTCTTCCTCCTCAGGACCATGGCTGCCATTGACGAGCGCACCTTCATCGCCATCAAGCCTGACGGGGTCCAGAGGGGGCTGGTGGGGGAGATCATCAAACGCTTCGAGAAGAAAGGATTCAAACTGGTAGCCATGAAACTAATACATGTAAGCTCTCCTCAATTGCTGTGTCTGCTTTTTTATATCAGCTGTAGCCTCCAAACAGAGCAGCATGCTATAACAACAAATGTGGTTCTGTGACATTCAAAACTGAAATTTTGAGAAGTCGTACTTGGGATGTTTTTGGAAAAGTTCCAATTCTCAGCTCTAGCTAAATGCTTTAGACAAGCTAAGCACACTAATTTTAGTAACCTGATGCCATTAGTCTGAAGAGAATATTCTTTCAGGTGCATCCTATGCCTAATAAATATCTTTGAGTATCTTTCACAAATCCCAGGTCACATAAACTGCTTGTATTGGCAACAGAAACTTTCCTAAGTTTAGTTGTGGTTAAAGCAAACAGTTCAAATTCATACCGACCAAAAGTGCTCCTAGGAAGGTGCTAGAAATAGTGAATTTTGAAGTGCGTGCAAGTTTCAGGATTACTAGTGCTCTATGGTTAATCTCTATGATTTCACTATGCTCTTAAGTTCTTACTGTAAGCTTTTTTCTGTCTGTCTGGTTTTTAACCCAGGCCTCTGAGGATCTTCTGAGGGAACACTACATTGACCTCAAGGACCGACCATTCTATGATGGCCTGGTGCAGTACATGCACTCGGGGCCAGTTGTAGCCATGGTGAGCTCCTGACAAGGAAAACCACACTGCTTGATTGTTTTCCCAGCAATGAGATTGTGTCACCTGTTGGATTCTAGTTTATTTTTTAAAGGATTTAAAAATCTGGATTCAAATACTGTGATTAGGAAGATGTGCTGTTAACACTTTTTCTTTAATCTTTTCTCATAATCTTTCTCTCCTTTGAGTTAGTTTGTTGAGGAAGAGGGCAGGGGCAAAAGGGAATCAAAACCAGAACCTTGAGAAACAGTAAACCTGCACAAAAACCCCACTCTGAAATGCCATGTAGTAAGCAAGCTGAAAAAGGATGGTGGAATATTTTAACTCTATTTCTCTTTTTCTCCTTGATAATGTATTTGTAAAGTAGTTGAGGTCTAGCTCTCCCATGAGCAGACAGCTCTGTGAGACTGTTTGACATACTGAGGTGGAAAATTGTTCTCTCCACCCTGAGTGAGGAGAGGGATTGTACAGAAGGGGACCATGTGAGCAGAGGCTTCAAGAATCTGACAGAAGAATTGTAGATAAAATATGTCTTACTGTGACAAATATTCAGATGGTGATTTGTGCCATGATGAATAGTCCAGTGTTCTTGTGGATGGTATAATTTATCTGCTGCTAAAATTTAATTATCTGAATGGATTTTTTTTTTTCTTTAAGGTGTGGGAAGGTCTTAATGTGATTAAGACTGGAAGAATTATGCTGGGGGAAACCAATCCATTCAATTCCAAGCCTGGCACTATTCGTGGGGACTTCTGTGTCCAAGTTGGAAGGTAAATTTTAAAACTTTTGGTATTATCCAATGGTACTAAATGCCAAGTGTTATGTCATGATATCTGCAGACACTGCGCTCCATCATTCTCTGTCTTACACATGGAGCTGCCATTCCCTTTGCCCATGTCATATTAGGATCTAAGGATGGGAATCAAGTCATGGTTGTCCTCATTGACAGAAATGAGGAGCAAAGCTGGCACTGTCTATGCTGTGTCTTTTCCTACTTTACTGTTACTTAAAGCTCCTGTCCATAATGGGAATCATGTCAAAACAAAAAGCTTACTTTACTTACTCTTTTATTCACCTTTTCTTTTCCTAGGAACATCATTCATGGTAGTGATTCTGTGGAAAGTGCTGAGACAGAGATCAATTTATGGTTCACTCCTGAAGAACTGATTGATTACAGAAGCTGTGCTCATGAGTGGATCTATGATTAACACCCATCCTGGTTCTTCTGATGTCCCCATGTCCATGAGCTGTTACATGGAGTTGTAGGTTGGAGACAGAAATCATGACTTAATTCCTCTTGATCATAAGATAAACAGCCTGTTTTTTTTTGTTTGGAACCTCCCTATATAGAGAGTTCAAAATTCCTGGTTCTAGACAACTGATTGGTCTGTTTCTTAACACCGTCCAGCTCCCTGGCCAATGATACATCTGCATGTAGGTTTGGAAGGGATTGGTTGAGGTCTCTGTTTGAGTTCAAATCCCTCCTATCATTGCTCACCCAGGAACTTGTTTTATTTCTAGGCTGGTTGAGTTTAGAGGGCAGCTTCAGACTAGCTGCACTGTGACAATGCACTGTGACAATGAGCAGCTGCCAGCCTCTAGCTATTCCAAAGAATTCCCTGGTGGAAACCTCAGAAAACAATGAGATTGGTCTGTTGTGGATGTTAAAAAGAGTCAGTGCTTGCTGGTCCTTTGATTTAAAAGCTGTCAATTTATAGATGGAATTGCACATTTTAAAAGCTGCTTCTGGGATTGAGAGATATGAGGTGAAAACACAGAGCAGATAACAGATATATTTTTCTGAAGCACTTTATAGTCAGAGAGAGTATTTGGGTAAACATAAAAAAATGGGTAAAAATTTATTTGGTAAATAAATATGCAAATGGCTCAGAGTCGAAGGTTAACTGCTAAAACATTAGAGGACAACCGATGGTATAGAAATGCATTGATAATATGCCCAAATGTTGAGAATTTACTTAATATCAGGTCAAGTGTGTCCCCATTTCTAAAACAGCTGCAGAACAGAGCCCATTTCTCTCCCCAGAATATGCTATGCCCATTAAGAGCTCAGCTCTGGCTAAAGTGACGACTGGCCTTCACACTGTCACTGTTTCAACTTGCTCTTTTTTCCTTTCACATGGGATTTATTTAGCATTTTAAGGAAAGATTAACCAGCCAGGCTTTATGAAATGTCCTTTTATGTGAAAAGAAGATTAATGTGAGGATGGATGAGGGAGATTCTACCTTCAGCCACTTCAGCGCAGCAGCTCTCTGACATTGCACAGAACAATAAGCAGTGTTTGCTTTGCCTGCTGAACAGCTGATTATTTAGCTTTGTTCTCATCGCTGTCCTTCCTGTAGTAGCTGGAACTACAAAGCAAACCATCCCTGGATATGTTGTTTCAAAAGTGACTTTAGCACTATCGTTTTGTATTTATTTAATGATATAAAGAAATACAGTCATAATAATGCAGAAGGTGTTTCCATTTCAACAGCGAAAGTTGTACTGGATGAGGAAGTTGGGAGTGATATTAGGTATTTATTTCCCTGCAACATTTTATTCATGAAGAGCAAGAGTTTCACGGAATCATTTGCTCATGCTCCATGATTTCTTTTCCTCCAGAGTGAGTTCTTTTATCTGAATACTGAACTATGCAGTTATTGGGGGTTATGTTTCTTTTCTTTTGTTCCTTCTCACCTATAGAATTTTTCCCATAAGTTGCTAAGACACACTGACTCCTGGATACTTACTGTTATGAATAAACAGGGCCGAAACCTTTATTAAAATTCAGCTCTTTATTAAAGAGATCAGCTGTGTGGGAAGCTTGGCGGGATGCATCTAAAATCTCAGTACTTTATCGAAGAAAGCCAGCTGTGCAGGAAGCTTGGCAGGCTGCGCCCAAGAGTCCAGTCTTCTATTGAAACATCAGTTGAAGCCCGGGGGGGGTGCACTGCTGTAGTTTCCACTGGCTGCTCGGGGGAGGAGACGAACAGATCTGCCACCCGGGGTGCCATGGAGCAGAGATCTCTCTCCTCAAGCCAGTGCCAAAGGAGGTTACAGTTTCTGTCCTTGGCCTGGGGTTGCCCGCCCCTCCAGCTCCCCACAGTCACAGCGAGAACTCAAACTAGGACCAGGAGTGGGTCCCCCTTTCCCTAACCCGGGGGACTGATCGAGCCTCTCATATATGTATCAGTTCGTGGGGGGGATGGGGTTTTCTTCTCTAAAAACACTCCCATAATGCTTGGTGTCTCTCTCATCTGCATGAGGAGTGGGTCCACCCGTCCGACATGTCTGGGCTTGTCTTTTTACATTGCCTGCCCCAGCCGGGGCTGCTGGAGCGCCTGCTCGTGCCCAAGGGCACATGTCCAGGCTAGTCTTTTACACTGCCTGCTGCCGCCTCTCTGCCTGCCCTGCACCTCTTCGCACTGCCCCGAGAGCATGGAGCGGGGCACGGGCACGGGGGGGGGCTGAGAGAGTGGGGCACAGGCACTGTGGGAGTGGGGGGGCCAGCCCCAGTGGGCGCGTGGCATGGGCACTCCCGGCGAGCCCGGGCAAGGAACAGCCTGTAGAACTGGCGCATCTCCCCGGCCATGCGTGGGCAGGAGCCGCCGTAGGCAACGCGGGCAGCCCGGGGGCAACAGGCTTGTTTCTTACACTTACGAGTGCTTAAGAAAACAAAGAGGTGGCCAAGCTCAGGGGGAAGGACGGCATCTGGTTGCATTCCTCTCAGCTGCAGAAGTGTCTCTCCAAGGGACAGAAATACTGCAAGAGTGGGGCAGGTGGGGGACGGGGCTGGGGCAGCTGTGGGCTCTCTTGCTCTTGGCTGTGGAGGAGGAGGGTTGGGGCCACTGCCTGGGAAGGGAGTTCGTTGCTGCCGCCAGAGCCCAGCCTAGAGCTGTTTTCTTCTGCCGTGAGGTGAGCCTTTGCTTGTAGGGGCAGCTACTTAACACCTACCTCACTAGAAGAAGGACCCGTCCCCATCTGCTCGGGTGCCTGGGATCTTGGGCTTGCCCCTCTCTGCCCTGCTGGAAGCCGGGCTGCCGCTGTCCCTCCCTCGTTGCTTCTTCGGCACTGCTCTGAATTTTCCCTACACGGTAGCCCCACACCCCCTGCCTGCCGAGACGTCCTGCGGTTCCAGCCATAGCTCCCTAGCTCCTGATACATCTCGTCCACCAGCCCGGGACTTTTGCTCATTCCTGTCATTCCAGCTTGGTTCTCCTCAGAGTCCTGCTGGGGCACCAGGATCGACTGACCCAGGGGTTTGTGAAGGAAAGCCTCTCTTTCTGTCCCTTTCCCATCTTGGCTGAGCCGCCATTGAGGGTAGGAATAGCAGTTCTTTACTGAGATATATATATATATATAAAACAAAAGAAAACAAACATCAACTACTACTACATTAACAATAAAACAGAACCAGGAACCTCGAGGGGCTCTGCTTTTCACAGAGCCCAGGGGAAAATTCTGATCCCGATGCCTTCTGGAGGACAGAGTTGGAACCGTGGGAAGTCCCAGCTAGTGGATGAGACGAATCAGTTCTGCAGTGGTAGCTGGAAATTACGGGGTGTCCTGGCAGAGCAGGAGTTACGAGGTCACTTTGTAGCAAAAGGAGCGGTGCCAATGAAAAGCCGCCCCGGCGGTGGCGAGCGAGGCCGGCAGGAGAGACGAGCTGCAGGGTCCCGGGCACAGGGGCAGATGATACCTAACTTCCCCAGGCTGGAATCAGACGTGACTCTGAACTCTTCTCGCAGCAAGCAAAAGCAGCCTTGTTGTCTGTCCTTGCCGAGGGCCAGCAACGCGCTGCCTATATCCAGCCCTTTGGTTCCCTGCCCCCAACACCTGCGCTATCTTCTCCCTCCCAACTTTTGGCCACTTCTTTTGTTTTGGCCAAGTACTCGTAAGTGGTCAGTAGTTAGTATCCTAGCAACTCATGGGAAAGGATTCTACATAAAAAAAGGAGAAACAAATCTAACCCCCAACAAACTGTTATTCCTACTATCACATCTTTGACTGAGAGTCCCCTTAATTTCAAAATTATAATAATTCGGAGGGAGGGGGTTTACATTTTCCATTCCAAGGGAGGCTCCTGCCTTCCCTAGCAGACACCCGTCTTTCAAACCGAGACAGCAGTGAATGTTGAATTGAAGGCTTATGATACCTTATGGTGATATCAAGTTCCTAAAAAGAGATGGCACAAAATAAAACAATATTTGGTTTTCAGTGAAATAAAATGAAATTTTAAATATCTTGTCTTATATTTAATTAATGAGTATAAGGAGGGGGAACAAATTCTCTATGCAGCTATAGGTGAGGCTGTGAGCTTCTCTTCTGACAATATTCATTGTTATAGATTAGGTTAAAATGAGTTGGAGGAAAGGGAATATGTGACAAACCTGAGCAGGAGATGAGTAGTCTCCAGTTTAGTCTTTGCTTGAAAGGTTACTTGAGGCTTCTTGATTCTACACAATAGAGAAATGTGGTTTATCTGGAGGTGTGGGGCTTGTCAGGACGCTGCTGATTAGTGTTTCTAATGTGATGAGACACCGAAGAGGTGGAGGCCAGCATTCCTGCATGGCTGAGGTGCCTGAGCAGGTCCAGTGTGAAACCACTAACTGACCCTGTGAAGCCACTAACTGTCCTCTCAATAAGAGATAACACAAGGACTGCAGAGGTTATTTCATTGATATCAGTGACACCTCCAGTGATGGTGTGCGATTTTAGCTTGCTCAAGAAAAGGTGGTCTATCAACTAATAAACGGCCAAGTAGTAAACATCATAAGAAGTAACAACACACTCCCTGCTTCATGTTGTGACACGCGTTCAGGGACTGTGAGGTTTTGACACTTGGCAGCTTCATCTTCCCAATAAAATTACCAATAATGTTCCTAAGTTATGGATCTCACATCGCTTTTCTGTGATAAATACACTTTTAAAGAGCTGGAGCTGTGCTGTGCGGTGCAGCTGGGTTGGCAAGACCAACCCTCGGGCCACGGGGACACCTGCAAGCAGCCAACCCAGCAAAATATGAGTAAAAACTTAGTTTTGTTAAACATCCACTGTCATTTCAGTGCCGTAAGGGCTTAAGCCACAGTTGCTCCGTCTGTAAATTAATAACCCTCGAGGTGGCAGAGCTGACAGATGCGGCCAGGCCAAGAGCCGCCCTTTGGCCATCGGGCCCGGCAGCGACTCCCATCCCATCCCATCCCATCCCATCCCATCCCATCCCATCCCATCCCATCCCATCCCATCCCATCCCATCCCATCCCATCCCATCCCATCCCATCCCATCCCATCCCATCCCATCCCATCCCATCCCATCCCATCCCATCCCATCCCATCCCATCCCATCCCATCCCATCCCATCCCATCCCATCCCATCCCATCCCATCCCATCCCATCCCATCCCATCCCATCCCATCCCATCCCATCCCATCCCATCCCATCCCATCCCATCCCATCCCATCCCATCCCATCCCATCCCATCCCATCCCATCCCANCCCATCCCATCCCATCCCATCCCATCCCATCCCATCCCATCCCATCCCATCCCATCCCATCCCATCCCATCCCATCCCATCCCAGTCGCTCTTGGCGCTGGCGATCCCGCCCCCCGTAGCGCCGCAGGCCCGGTGGCTCCTCCTCTGCGCGGGGCGGGGGATCCACGGCCCGCCCGCCTCCTCCTGAGCCTTTTCCGCCGGCGGCAGCGGCGCAGGCAGTAGCGGCGGCGGCAGCTGCGGATAGGTGAGGCCGGGCCGGGCCGGGCCCTGCGCTCTAGGGGCGTGGGAGGTGCGGGCGGAGAGGCTCGGCGGGGTTCGGCGGGGCAGGGTCGGGCCGGGCCGGGCCGGGCTCGGTGGGGCCGGGAGGACATTACGTGGCAGTGCCGCGTGGCAGGGCGATGCCGCCATGGCCGCCGCCGACCTTGAGGCCTCGCGTCCTCTCACGCCGCGCTCCTGCTCGCAGCGCCATGGCGGGGAACGGCGAGCGCACCTTCATCGCCATCAAGCCCGACGGCGTCCAGCGCGGGCTGGTCGGGGAGATCATCAAGCGGTTCGAGCTGAAAGGGTTCCGTCTCGTGGCCATGAAGTTCGTGCACGTGAGTGCTCCCGCTTTGCCCTCAAACCTCATACCTGCCCTGCCCGAGAGGGGCTCACCATACTCACACCCACACCGAGAATCTCCCCTTGCGGCTTCTGCGGCAGAACGGGCATCTGATGGCGGATGTGCTACAGGATGTGTCAGGCTCGGCTTCCTGCCCGGCACGCGGCTTCTCCCCTTTCCAAAAAAAGCGAATTTTGCTCCAGAGGTTCAATGCAGCCCGATTGAGATATGGAATGGCCTTAGCTGAAAGGTTGTGTTGGGTAATATCATCCCGGGATTCCGTACTCTGCTTATCACTGAGGGTCACTGCAGTGCAAAGAAAACATACAATTCCCAGCACTGCCACAAAAAACTCTTTTAATGTTACAGCAGGAGCTCCCACTGATAGCCACAACAGCACTGCAGCATTGTTGGTAACATTAAGCATTAGTGAATCTAATCACTAACGCCATAGTCTTACACCTGTAACACCTTTTATTCAATGATATTCAGAAAAAATATTTAAGGTTACATCTGCCCTTCTAAAGGCCTCTGAAGACCTTCTCAAACAACATTACATTGACCTGAAAGACCGCCCCTTCTTCCCTGGTTTGGTTAAATACATGAACTCTGGACCTATTGTGGCCATGGTAAGTGGCTTGATTTCAGTTTAAGATTACTTTCTTGAATATATTTGTCTTGCTCTGTAAATTGTTAGGAATATTCAGAGATACTGTTGCAGAAACATTTTTTTCCAACTACCTAGTTCTGATAGTGGCAAAAGAAAAAATTAAGACAGTGAAATTACTATATAACAAGAAAAGTGCACATATAAAATGAGTATTAAAATGTCTAGTATTTAAATGTATAAAGCAAAATTTCCTGAAAGCAAATCTGCACCAAAAAATCTGTTTTGGGCAAAAAAAGTCAGGTCCTCTGACACAAAAACCCAACTTCTGTGTCATTCATTCTTACATTCCCCCCAAACAAGGTACTTGCTGTAAAAGCATCTCCTGGTGTGACGATGAACTAGGAGACAACACTCAGCAGGGTGTCCCTATTCCACCACAACACAAAGGGTTGGGAGTTGGCTTTGTACATTAACTCTGGTTACAAAGTATATTCTGTATACAAAGATGGGGCTTGGTAAAGTATCTCCCTCACTGCAGTAACAGTGTTGATAGTCCTTTTTACAATTACTTCCAGTTCATGTTTTTTTCCCTTGTCACCTTTACATGCCTAACAGAATCTAGGCAAGATTAATGTCTTTATGGTAGAGCCTTTGTTTCTTTGCAAAGTATGGTAGAGCAAAGATGAACTGTCAGTATTTTGCATAACCATGGCTTAATAGAATTTTTATGATTTTTACCTTAAGGTATGGGAAGGACTCAATGTGGTTAAAACTGGGAGAGTAATGCTGGGGGAAACCAACCCTGCAGACTCCAAGCCTGGCACCATCCGTGGTGACTTCTGCATTCAAGTGGGAAGGTTTGTACTCAGTCTATTAATTAATACTAAATCTCAACAAATCCTGCTCACTGTTTACCTACCAACACAAAAACTGTTGGCAGTCTTTTATTCTAGAAAGCCAGAATTGGTGGTAGAGACCTTAGTCTGATGGTATTTCATTTACAGGTCACAGTGCATAGCTGCTGCTTAGAAAAGTGGTAAAAAGATGACTTAATATGCAGTCCAGCTCCTCCCCAGAGCAGCATGTAAGCTCAGGCAGGGGCTGGCGTAGAACAGCAACTCTGGAGTGACCCTGATAGCTCTTGGGGGGGGGGGGGGTGTGGTGTTGGAACACTCTACCTGAAATAACAGAAATAGTCTCCCCATTCTAGATGCTTCATCCAAGTTTTTGCAAATGGAGAACAAGGCTGCTGAAAGTGTATTTTTATAGGGAACGTTTGTCTCCTTACACAGGAACATCATCCATGGGAGCGACTCCGTGGAGAGTGCACAGAAGGAAATCAACCTGTGGTTCAAACCCGCAGAGCTCATCGACTTCAAGCCCTGTGCACATGACTGGATCTATGAGTGATGGGTTCCCACAGTGATTTGTGCCTTCCAACACCTCATCTCATTCCAGCTGCTGCTCTGAGAGCAACCACAGTTATCGTAGTGCTGAAAGCGACTGTCAAATAAATGGGTGTGAGCTAATTCCTTGTGGTCCATTCACTTACAACAGACCCCTGTTCAAATACTCATAAAAGTCATTTTAGTCATTCAGGAGCCACTGACATATGACCATGGCACAGCTGCTGGACTCAAGCAGTGGCAAATTTGCAGAGAGAGCTGAAGTGGGGCTGGAGCTACTTCAACACAGGTAGAGAAAAAAAAGGATACCACAAAATTTCCCTCCTTTCATAAATATTAATACGAAATGAAATGAGACTAAGTGTTTACCTTCTGTTATCAAACCCCTTACACCTTGTGCTCAGGGCCTCACACAATTTGTTGTCACACCAACATACTTGAAATAGTTGTGTGTTTACAGATTGTGGGTATTTTTAATAGGGTTAAGAGTGTCTTTTAAACAAAACAATCACTATTTAGAAAAAATACTTGTAATCATTTTTATTTTGTGTAAAAAAGGCAAATTTAGTGAATTATTTTCATCTTGTACACAAAGTTATAATTTTAATGCTTTTCACATCCATGCTGAAAATCTGCAGTCTCGTAAAAATGAAAGTAACATTAATTTCTCCAAAAGCATATTTTCAATGAGTTATGTACATTGCATGAGAAAGCTTTAAATACTCTCTCACTGACCACACAAATTACCAAGAAAATAAAAGATTACATTTGTACAGATATTGATCTATATATCAAATACATAAATGATGTAAAAATCCATTTGTTGAATCTTGATTCCTGCCCCAACATTTTCCCAGGGGCCAAAGCTGATGCCTTTTTTGTATAAATGGCTGTGACTTTTCATTTTAAATATGAAAAAAATCAAAAGGAAGAAAAATTCAGCTGAAATCACAGTTTTTTAAAATCCCTTCCCAATAAAGGATTATTACCAAATATATTAGCACCATTGTACAAAGATTGAGGGAGGGTATTCACATCACAGAAAACAACAATAAAAAACCAAAACAAACACTGAAACCCGTGTTAGTATCCATAGAACAAGGAATCAGTAACTGCTGTAGGTTTCCTCAGATGCAGCAAGGAACAGGTTAGAGAGTTCTACTGAAAATAATGTAATAATCAAAGATCAGCAGAGATCTGAAACAAGAAAAGAGGGGCAGCAGCCAAGTCAAGGACAGGGCTTGGGCTGCCTCATGGTCAGGAAAACCTGCTGTGCCAAATGCCAAAATTAGTCCAACCCCATTGAAGGTTTTAGGTGTCCAACATTTGCTGCTCTCTCAGCAAGGTACCACGGCTTGTAAGCAAAGAGAAACATCCTAGAGCCACGGGAATGCTTTGCAAAGCCAGGGAGCTGCCACAGCGACACCTAACAGGCTCTCTGGGGATCACATCCCTGATAGCACCTTGCTCAGGTTTTCCCTGAGCTTCTCCTCAGCAAGTGACTTCCAGCAGCTCCTTCCATGGTTTGCTTAGCACAGATGTCACTGTACTTGACAATTACACAGTTGAGGCATATTATGAACTCAGAGACACAAAAGACATTTCATCAACTGCTGAAGTCACACGGGTACCCGAGAACATACGTCACCTCACAGACTTTAGTGTTTGATGAATAACAGAATATTATAGACTGACAGAGTTTAGAACAGATTCTTACATGTCTCCCAACACAGAAATTTGTTAAGGATGAATTTTCCCTCTTGACATTTGAAGACCGACTCCAAAATCAGGGATGAGCCTGGGCAATACTCAGTTTAGTGACCTGGCAATGCACCTCACTCATTAACTAGTCCAGCCTTCTATATTATGACACGCTACTAATTGATGCAACAGTTTTTCTACTGAAGTCAGATGATGAGAGAACAATGCAAGACTGTGAGAACCTTGTTCCAGCTGATGGGACAACCTGCAAGTTGTTGCATTAAAAAAAAAGTCAATAGTGCTATACTTACCAAATGAAATCAATGCTTGCAGAGCTGAATTTTACAGCAGATAAAATTGAGAACACAGGAAAACAATAAAGGCTCAAAGTGTCACTACAACAGTCTAATCCTAGTTCTCCAACCTAGGCGGTTCAAAATAAACATCATGGGTGGGTCAGAATCTGAAGTCTACCAGGTCCAACAAAGTCTTTTATGGCTATTTTAGAAAGCTAAAATGTCTTTACCACCTGAAGTTACAGATTCTTGTAATCAGATTAACAGATTCTGTCAATACAAGAAGCTGTTGTCAAAAACAGGTTGTTATTTAAGATATTTTACCAGTAAGGGAGAAAAGAATTCCAGACATTCCTACACTATACAGGACATATTTTACTTCCAGTAGTAAATACAAAACTTTATGTAATTAACCCCTCTTGCATAGAATGAGGTAAACCTGTGCATATCACCAATACTATGTACCCAAAGCTGGAGCAGTATTTTAGAAAATAATCAAATTGCTGGTTTTCAACTTTCTATGCACTTTTTTTTAAGCTCAAACAACAATGTACAAAAATGGTCTCCTGTGGCTCTGTGGGTTGATACCTTGTAGGAATACAGATGTTAATAATTTTTGATCAATTTTTTTTAAAGCCCTAATTTATGGTCAAGAGTCAGATCATCATTGTACTGCTCCGAAGGGGACCTGTGAAGACCCAGAAGCACTTACAGAACTTATGAGATAATTCCTGAGAGTTTAGTTAATGAACCTTACTGGTAAAAGCTAAAGCTCTTGATACACATTCTTCCAGTCACAGCTCTGCAGGGCTGATCAACCACCTCACTCATCAACTCCATTTACAAAAATGTACAAGGGTTAAAAATATGGAAAGATAAAATCCAAATTATTAAGAGGTCCTGCAAAAATACTTTGTGTTCCAACAATCATAATTTTCATCCTTTTATGTGATTTTTGCCTTGTTAAGTTGACCAGGTAGGGCTAATGGGATGCTTGACATGTGACACGAATTCCAGGCAATAGGAGAATCCAGTTTATGAATCATAGACTAAAACCATGTGATTTTGATACTGCTCTCAAATCTCAACTCCTATGTTACACTATTGCAGCAAGACAATAGTCAGATCTGAACTAATTTTTAATCCACAATGTAGGGCTCCTTTCAGCTCACCTGAAACCATGTGGCACATCAGTTCTGAATGGTCACAGCTAAATATTTAAGATGGTAAGGAAACATTTAGGACTTTCCGAATGGGGAAAAAAAATCACAAGAATACTCACAAGTTCCTTCCCACTACCACCAAGAGAGTCTTTAGTGACTGTCCACCTAAGCTGCATCTTCAGTCAAAATCCAGAGCTACAACTAATCTTCCAACGAGAGAGTTTTCTTAAGTTCCAGTTTGGCACAGGGCTCTGCAAACATTTGCTGAAGCATTCCAAGCCTACAGACATTCATATACAGACAAGAGCTTTGTAGATCCAATCCGATGCCCACTGCAGTCGACGGAGACAAGGCTACTGATATTAACGGGCACTGAATCAGACCCTAAGGAATGTTAAAAACCAAAACCTTATATAAAAAAGGTTATTTTAAATAAAAACACTTTGAAAAGTTAAAATCTTCCTCAGGCAATGGCTCTGTTGCACTCGGGGCTACTCACTGAGTAGAGTTTTACAGGACTACCTTCCACATATAATTTATGCCTCTAAATCAGGGCTTTAAAGCCTTATTTTCACAATTAAAAAAACAGAGGCGTGACCAGTGCAGTTCACAAGAGTCTAAAAGTCTCCCAACTTGTACCAAAAAGGTTCATTTGTTATGACAGTTCATTTGTATTGGCAATTATATCTTCCTCCAACTGCTTCCCACAATCATGCTAAATAAATTTTAATCTTAGCAAAAAATTAGAATTTCAGTTCTTGTTAACAATGCACAATAAATCTGAACTTGAAAATATTACAAAATTCTTTCAAAAGCTTCAAATACAACACAAAAGTGTCCTTTGTTTTTGTTTTTAATAAATTGAAAAATCTTTTTCACTAAAATAGTTTCCCCACCCTTCCAAAAAATTCTGAACTGAGTCCAATGCATCTACATTTAGCAAAGTACCCCAGGCACAGTCACCTGAACTGCACCATCCAAATGGGAACAGAATCAGTCAGTCTCGGAGAAAGGTTCTTTTCCTATCACCAAGGCTGTGCCCCTCACTCCTGGGAGCTGCCTCAGGGCTCCTGTTTGATGTAGTAGCTGGCGGAGCCGTTGCTTTCCTGGTCGGATGTTCCCTGCAGGAAGCTGTACTCCTCTCCATCCAGCAACTCCTCCTTCAGCTGTAACGAAGTCACTACAAATCAAAAATTCACATTAAACATCTATAAAATGTAAAGTGCAACTTTTCTTTTAATTTACTTAATATTATTGATATTGGGAGCATCCCAGATTCCCCATTTTCTTATATTCTGCATTTTATCGATGCTTTAAAGCTCAGGATCTCACAGAGAACAGACACTTTGTGAGTGCAGATGGAACCTAATGTTATGCTCTAATATTAACAGATTTCAAATTACTTACAATAATACATTTTCTGCCAGATTTTCTCAAGAATTGAGTATTTTAAACCACTTTAACTTTTAAATCACTTTACTTCCTATTTAGTCTTTACTCAAGTGAAAATGAGATTGGAAATGGTCAACAGTTAACCTACAATTCAAATTCCTTAGCCCAGTTACTGCAAAGAGTCTATGTGAGACAACAAAATATATTGACAAAGATTTCTCAATCCATCATTAAAATTTTAAGATCCCAGAAGCTAAGTTTCATTAAAGCAAAACATTTTTTGTAGTTTTAATCTTCTCTCTTCTTTTGTCAAAATTAAATAGAAATGAGATTAAGACAAAGATGTTATGAATAGCAATAATGTCACTATTACTTTTCCAGTTTCACTAATGAATAGAGATGATTATCAAAATATGAGCACAATGAAAAGAATACTGAAAACAAAACATGTAAACATTTATTAAAGGTGCAGTACCCACATTAAAGGGTTGGTTATACATAAATAAAATGATTCTCTATGATCAAATGAATGAGAAAAGTATCACAGTTTATAATTATTGAATATAAAGTTTATATACACTATCAATGTGTCTTGAAATGCAGAAATATGCAGTGAAAGGAAAAAACCCAATTCAGAACCTGCTGCCACTGATAGCCCTGCAGTAATTTATAAGCTGTTTGATTATTCTTTTATAAATATTCTATGTTGAAACAAGCTCTTGAGCTAAGTAAAAATAAAATTTGAAAATTAAGATAGTAGAAGATGTCACAACTTGCTGCAGCATAATGCAAGCTCTCCTCATCTTGCTTTAATAGATTCCTCTTCCCACCTACATAGTCCACAATCCCTTCCTTATTTTTTTCTTGCAAATACTTTTCCCTGCATCATGCCCAACTCTGACCAAGATTCCTGACCTCTGGGGTCAACAAAGTGCTGTCTACATGATAAGACACACAACTGGCTACTTGGCAATGTTGCAATGCCTTAAGCAAAGGCTACACAAGAGGTCAGGGATACAAACCAACCTACCACGCACGTTGTTTCCCTTCTCTCCCCTGAGCAGGAAGGTCCTGCAGGCACAGGAGTTACCGCAGTTGCTGTGATTTAGATTGTCTCTTGCTCATTTGAACCAAAGTCCTGACATCTAGATATTTAATGATACTTTACTTCATCTGTTCCTATTATAAACCTTTTAACTACAATCCTCCATTAGAAAAGCTTAGTTAGAGCTACACACCAAATTACTTGAAAGAAGAAAAAAGGAAAACTAATGGAAGTCATCCAACTGAAGGAAAAAGAATGCAAATGGGCCAGGGTACTCCCCTTTTACTTTATCTCAGTGATTTGCCGGGACACAGAGACAGACTGACTGATGCCATGACATTCAAACCTCCCAAAACCAATACAAATGGAGCAACATGCTCCAGAGTTGGGTGAATCTCTGGGAACAGTCTCCTCCTCCGCCAGGCTGGCTATAGGTTCTTTTTAAAAATGAAGTAGTCCAAGAGGTGAATTTCAGTGCTTAAGAGATCATTTCAGATGACTGAAAGATGCAAAGTACTCATGCATCCTAAAGCAGCACCAGGAATTTGGTACAGAGCAAAATCACTTCATACAAACCAAAGTGAAGAAGTGCTGAACATCTCTTCTGTGCTCAAGACAATATGAAAGCGGAAAGAATTGGGTTTGAACTTCACTGAGATCTCCCAGGGACAGGAAGTTTCAGAACAGATGCTGTTTTGTTACTTATCTTCCACTAACTCCATTAAAGCCATGCAAACATTCCCTGCACTGTGCCTGCATATGTCCTAATGCTACTGCAATATCAGGCAACGAATGATGCTGATGATGAGGAATATGCATGTAATTAAGGAGCTCCGCCCAATCTCAAATGTGTTCTAAACTGATTAGATGGTATCAAGGCGATGCCTCCTTCTAAGAGACCGAAAGGGTAAGGTCTTGCTGGTTTCAATATAAACACAAACATCTTTGGACAATGACAAGGCTACACCTCAAACAAAATTAATTTTGTCCAGCCTTACCAAAACTCAAGTGCTGAAAAGTTCCCCTCAGGTGATCACAGAAAGCATTGAGTATCAGAAACCAAGGAACACAGGTGTTTCATAGAAACTGTGAGATCTAATGACACAGAAATTCAGACTGTGTATGTCCTTGCACTATACAAATGTAACACAGGTGTAGATTTGGCATCAAAGAAAACAATTGTGCAGAAATAGATGCTCCAGAACAATCTCCCCTAAGCAAGGCTTCTCTTTGGCATCAAAAGCTCTGTTAAACATGACATGTAAACACCAGTAGGAATCTGAAGGGAAACTAAAGGGATCCTTGAGAAGTCTTTAGAGGTGTGCAGAAAAGAGTAAAGGTTTTCCTCAGGGCCTAAAGGTGGTATGTGGGTTCCTTTTTTCCCACTCTGTTAAGGGGTAACACATGGACAAGAGAAACTGTTCTGGTTGTATTCCAGAGTCAGTACAGAGTACTGACAGGGCAGCCTGTGCACAATAAGGCAAGCTTAAGGGAGTAATCAAGCAAATCTGAGGCTAAATATATCAACTTGCCAACTGTCCCACAGGGAGAGCATAGTTCAGCCTGTCTGACAGCTCTTATTGCCACAACATATTTGTTAGCAATAATTTCCTGCATTATGTTGCCAGAGATACCAGGAAAAGGGAAGAGAAAAGCTACCAGATCCTTGAAGTGAACTTGTATAATTGAAGATTGATTACATTATATAAACTATACTTAAATAAGTTCAAAATTTTAATTAACTTCAATACTACTGATTAATTTTTAAGAGTTTTTCTCTGCTCACTCATATAGATGCACAACTACACTGCTTCAAATACATTTTCTCAGTAATCCACAAAATTTCAAATAACACATTCCAAAGATATTTTCCCAGATAACTGCCTTTTTCTGATATAAAGACAAAAATGTTTATTTACAGCATATAGTTATTTTCCTTGCAAAGGATAATATACAATAATGACCTACTTACATCCAGTATTCCCAGATCCACATTATCAGTCAGTTTTACAGGGTGCATTTTTGTACTTTAACACTCTGCAGAGCCCCTCTGGGATTCTCAGTAACCCATACCACAACCTTCTTCCTCAGAAGTTCTAAACCAGCTGTAACCCTCTGCTATGATTAATTCAGTGACATGGTGCATCAGTGAGAATGAAAAGCTCTCTAGCAGAAAAAATTAAACCAACTAAAATTCAAAGGAAAAAAAAAAGGAAAAAGAAAGACTGGATGAGTCAGCACATGACACCCTGGACCATAGCTTCCCACTCTGCAGTGACACACTGCTGAGACCAGTTACCTGTTTGGAGGCTGGGACTGAACTCCTGGCTATTCCTGGGAGGCTGGAAGGCCTCAGGGGCTGTCTGTGCTGGAAGGGCTCAGTATGGAGGAGGATCAACTTGTCATCCCCAGAGAAGCTCCTCCGCACCTCACCTGCCATGGATGGGCTGGACAAACTGACAGGTTTCTTCCCAACTGGTATCTTCCTCTCTAAACATCAAGTCAAACTAAAATAAATGCTCGGGTTAAAGTGCATCAGGCAACTCTGTTCACTGAGAAATGGCTCTGATTGATATTCACCCATTCTCAAAACCAGGGCCTGTACAATGGCACCATTCAGTTATTACTGGGAAAATTGTTCTCAACAACTGCATTGTAGTCCCTGAATTCTACATGCTACTGGTAGGACTTCAAGGGCATTGCTTAATACCATGACCCACTTATTTCATGCTCTATCAATGAAATACAAATGCTTGAACTACTTGTGCTGCAGCTACACTGCACAGTCACACACATTCCTCTGCCTGGGCACCCAAGACATCTTGGCTCAGTTTCAGGCTGCAGTTGTTTCAGTGTGTGTGCCTAACAGACAGAAGGATGCTTCTGGGGAAATAATCCTCTCCAGATAAAGTTTATCACCTCAAAAAATACATACTCTTAATTCCCTTAGAATGGTATTTCCCATTTTTTACACTGCCTTACAAATATAAATAACCATTTCAGCATGTAGAAAAAAACTTCTAAAATTCCCTCAAATTATTAAACACTGCATTCATGAAGAAATGTTATTAAAATATTTCCCATACAAATTACCATGTTTCTCCTTTATCACTAAGATGCTCCTATTCTGTGCTCAAGGCATGTTCTCTGTGGTGTTGAGGGTACAAGATCTGTAACACAAATCAATGCTTTCAGCTACATCAAAAGTGTGGCTGCTGATGCTTCAGTCCTATCAGCACTGTCAGACAGACAAACAAAAGCCCAGCACTGAAAAGGTAACTGATTATGCATATGCTAAGGATACTACCCTGCTTAAATATTCTTCTTATAGGACAACTTCAGGATGAGCCTTTTAGAGAGATTAATGAGGAAGAATGGTGTCTACAGAATCATAACCTTGAAAATATGGGGGTCAGATTATCATTTCAGTAACCTTATTCTGATATACACACCCAAGAGGAAGCAGACAATACCAGCAGATATTTCATCCTACAATTCTTAATTAATTGTCCAGGCATTCTGGCATGTTACCCTTCAAGAAGTCACCTGCACAGCCTTCTGAGCAGCAGGCACACAACACAAAACCCTACTCACTGAAACACATACTATTGGAAAGGGAAGTGGGGGACATTCTCAAGTATCCCCAAAAGCATTCCTGAAGTGTTTATGATGCAATTAGTTCTGCTTCCCAGCGAACATGCGCACTCCCAGTGTTCCCAGGAGGAAGGGGACATTGCAGCAGAACTCTGCATCGTGACACACAGCAGAATGACTCAATGACATCCTGGGCTTTGTTATGAGCACATGAGAAAAATGTGTGGAAATAACCCTACCCTGCTAAAACTAATCTCATTTAAGACACAGAGTTTCTTGTTAATCATCTGTGGTGACTTTACATGGTACCATAAAACCATCATAGCTGCATTATATGGTTTTGTGACTGAAATCCGTTACAAAATAACTTGCTATTTTATTTACAAGTGCTGCACAAGAAAAAGCTTCTGAAGACATTTTTAGTGTTATTTCCTGGGACTCAGCACTTTCGTTGCCATAACCTACTTAGAAAAAACCCATATAGGAGGCAGCCAGCTCTAACTGTTCATGACCTCGTTCTCTCATCTTCTGGTGATTAAAAGGATTTCTTGGTATTGAGCCAACAGTCCAGAACACAATCAGTTTTCCTTGCTTCCACAGACAACATTTACCTCAGGTTAGTGAGAAATGAAGAACAAATTTCCCTAGACTAAATTTTCTAAAGCTAGACTAAAGCCTCCTATGGCACTAAGTAAGAGGAATTAATTTTACAGGTTTGGAAAATTACACACTTACTGTAAGACGGGTAGCAGAGGTATTAGGAAAAGAAAAAGGTAAGGAGTATGATGGTCTAGAACAGCTTGCTAAACAAAATCTGCTCAGACAGTGCAGAATTATCCAAAAACAGGTCTTACACAAAGGTAATTAACCAGAGAGCTGTATTTCCCTAGCTTAAAGCAATAGCACTGACAGCTTTCCCTGGATATTCTCAAATCAGGAGTTTTCCAGTGCCTGAATTCTATTTAAAAGATTCTGAAAAGGATCTGGATTTTACAGTTTATTTTACTGCTTATTTCCTCCAACATCAGAAAGGAAAACCAGTGCAATGTTTGAGGCACTTAACAAGAGCTTCTAAGAATTTCCCAGACACCTGTTTTATCTGTGGCACTCACCAGCCAACTTCTTTTCATGCCCAAAGATCAACAATGCAAAGGTTATATTCTCAGTGACTGGGGAAGAAGGTTCCAAATGGCCTAATAGATTGATTCACTAATTCACCAGGAAGACACGGTTTTAATTCCTCACATTAGTTCTATACAACAACAAAACACTCTGGAAACAAGACTAAATTAAGCAAGCAAATTTTACATTCTGACAATTTGATTCCAAGGGAATCAATTACTCTGGAAAGTACCTGAACACTGCAGATTCTTAAAAATGTCATTACTGTGTTTTACTGTGACAACAACAGCCACATACAGCAATGCTGTTTGTTTCTGAAAGTAATAATACAAAAGCTTAATTTACATAGATGCCTAAACCAAAAGATCTGGCACATAAGTAGCTTTTTTGTTTCAAAGAGAAGCCAGCTAGATGATAATTTAAATTTTCAACACCTCATTCTTTCTGATACCAGTAACTTGGTTCTTATTCCTTCACCTGTGTTACAGAGAGCAGAGGGAAAACTGTGTTGATACCTGAGTATTTTGTAGAAGGCAGAACAACTACCAATATAGTACACAGCCAATATATTATTTAACTGAAATTATGTCAGAATACAGAAATATTTTAACCATTGTCCATCTGCAATTAATAGATTATTACTATTAGCAACATCTACTCTATCACAAGTTATAAAAAAATGGTTATTCGCAACGAAAAAGTTCCTTTTGTGGCATACTGCACCTTTAAGCAATAACACCTGTTTAGACACAAAAATTTCCAAAGAGAACAGGGACTTAGGTAGAGACCACAAGCGTTAAAACGTCAGGTAAAGTGCAAACACTATTTTGTCACCCACTTTTCTTATGTCCTTTGTACTGTTGTGATTTAGCTTTTTTCTTCTGTTTGGATGAACTTGACTGGCTATCTCTTGATGCTGCAAAAATGAAGAATTCAAAATTTATGCTTATTATAAAAAACCCCAGCACTTTAGAGTCAAAGCTGCTACACAATTACAGAATTTCTTCTTAGTGACTGAACAAAGACAGAAATTTACTGTGGAAAACCAACTTGCATTAAACTACTTAACATGGACTCTCTTATTACCCCCTCATTAAAAAACAGTTCTTGAAATGCACTTCATCAGTTATTATCACTTTATCTGACAGGACAAGTTGTGATGTAATAAATTAGATACAGCTTCTGCAAAGGCTGAGTTCCACCAAATTCAGGAGGTGAAACAGATACATTGGCAGTCTTAAAGCAATATAAATTTTCAGCGAACTCCTCCAGAAATGACAAGAGGCTTTTTTCCCTGCATCAAATCAGCATCTTCTAGCATTGAAAAATAGTAAAACACACTCAGAAGTACTTTAGGAATCAAAGTGGGAAAGACTAGAACTTTGAATTAGAACTTCCAGGCATTAGCAACAGTTTTTTTATTTTTGTTATGCCTGGGGACTTTACTGGACAAGGGTAAGAAAATGAACCCCCATGAAATTAATTTCCACTATTGACAAAGCAGGACTCACACTGTGGTGCTGGAGGCTGGAGCTGGTATCCAGTGAGCTGACACCATCCCACAGGATACAGGTCTGGGGACTCACAATCCACCCACTGATCATATTCATCTTCCCACCCATCAAAGTGTATCCTCAGAAGCCGGTGGATAATGCGCGTCACTGTGGCCACACACACCAGGCGAGGCTCCATCAGATCTACAGCCTCCAGTTTCATGCCAACATGAAACCCATGGTTCGGAACTTCCTGGGGAAGCAAAGAAGGCAAAAATCAGTAAACAGACATGTTCATTAGGATAGTTCAAGCACAGTGCTGAAACAGGGATTTCAATCAACTTAATATGGAAAAAACCCAAGTGTCATAGATGAAGTTTCCTGTACCTCTGCATCTGTTTAACATTTCAGAGATACCAACCTGTGTTTACTCAAATGGTTCTTATCTCTAAAAGTCTTAGATTTTCAAAACTGTATTTAACAAATGGGTCCATCCTGTGCGCTATGCAAAAATGTAAAGAAAATATTAATTCCAATACAAACAGGTACTATTTCATTACCTTATTGAAGAGCTTTACTGGTGCTGCTATTGAGTCAGTTTCCCTGAGGTAGTCAAACCATTTAAAAGGGAGTTTTGCATAACCTGTGAATTTGAAACAACATTTTCATACATCAACTGCAAACTTCATGCATAGGAACAACAGGAAAAATAGCACATTGGGAGTGCATTACAGCTAAGAAGACAACAAAAATCAAACATCAGTATCAAACTTCCACTCTCTAAGCTTTGATCTAAGGGATAAACAGCCACCTGGACATTGCCCATTTGCAACAAACAAGAAGAATGAAGCACTGGGTAACATAAAAGGTATCATTTAAGTTAAGATTAATCACTTAAATGGGAAGTTTTTTGTCCACTCTGATTCTTATCTCTACAAATGCCCTACACAAACGACCCAGAACAGATCATGGAATTAAGAACATCCAGTTTCTTCCCTGTGGGGAAACAGCTCCACTATTGAAACACTTAAATTGTCAGGAACAGAATGGTAAGAATAAACACAGATATTTTAAAAGTTTAATAAGGGTAAAAATAGCAGTAATCTGTAATATGGAAAATTAAAGGATTTTTAAAAAAAACTATTATAAAGGGAAGAAAATAATATCTCAAAAATATACGTAGCTGCTACTGAATATGCATAAAACACAGGAATATCTTTTCCTTTGGGCAACTTCAACAACTGCTTAAACTAATAATTCTCTAATCCTAGCTGGAGCAACAACAGCCTGGAGGATTTCTCTGCAGCAGTGTGCAGTGACTGACATCCTGAAAATCTGCAGTGCAGTGGGCATGGCGTGGGAGCTACAGGAGAGGTCTGGATCTCGCCTCTGTGGGGGCAGAGGGCTGCCACACTCAATACCCACAGTTCAAAATTCAATCCCATCCCTCAAAATGCCTAAGCATCTTCATCTCCTACTGATTTCAGCATGGGATGAAGATGTTTGGGAGGAATGAGCTTTGCAAAGTCCAATGATTTCACAGCAACTGAAGTTATCCACAATACTCAATGCAACTTGCTTAAGAGTGCTCACACTGGCTACAGAATATCTCCAAGAAGAGATGCAGCTGTAGAGTTAATTAATAATGGCAATACTGTATCAGTTCTGCATTTAATGCTTTTCTTCTCAATTTAACATTTCACTGCTACACCAATATATTTGTATTCAAGTCCATCACACACAGGAAATGTGCATGTGGGCCTTGTCAGACCAGGCAAAACTAAGAAACTGTCCATTTTCCAGCCCATAATTTGGAAAGCAAATACCCTCCTCATTAGAGCTAAGGAGCTTTGATCACTTTGATACTATTAAAAATGCTAATGCGCATTATGCTCTGTATTTTGCTGCTAGTAATTCCTCTTCCAAACGACTTTCAGATTATTGCATGTGTGATTTATAATCACCTTTCACTGGTGACACCAGACTTAGCAAAAACTGCAGTAAAAGGGAAAATGTACATGGAGGTAAAGAATTAGGTTGCCATGATACAAGAAACACTAAGTATCATAAATGTGCTAAGAACAAAATCCACATTCTGAAAGTAGTATTTCAAGAGTGAAGAGGTAGTCTCATCACCAAAGGCAAGTTTTTCTCCTATTCTGTCTCATCAGTTTCATATATGTATTTCTAAGTTGATTGGTATGTATTGATATACAAGCATTTTCTCCCGTAAAAACTTCTATTGCAAGAGTCTGCACCTCAGATTTTTGCAGGATGCTGGTGCCCATGAATTTCTAGGCAATAAATTCACTAAATGAGCTGACTGAAAAATAAAACTAAATCTGTATAACTGCACTTTCCACACACTCTAGGGTGACAGAGTTGTCACTGTACAACAACAAAAATGATATGAAAGTACTTTCTTCATGTTGCATTACACTGTAGTTATTACCTAGAAAAATAATTCATTAGATACAAATAGAAGCCTGCAAGAATGAGAATGGAGGGAAAAAAACATAGAAAATCATTGTCATCTGCTGTTATACAGCTATGATCATCTTAAAAAGTGCCAGACCAAGGCAAAGAATGGGAAAAGGGAGGCAAAGTCTTCTGTAGGCATATGTGCTTGTGAACAGACAGTTCTTCCACGCAGAGGGGTTTATTCAGTGTACAGTCTTTAAGCTCAAGTTTGTGTATAGCCTTCCAAAAACTGACCGGTGTAGTTGTGAATAAGCCTGAGATTCTTTACAATGTTCATTAATTGCTTTGGTGTCCAGGACTTCCCAACCAGTGACACTTCCTAAAGAGCCCTTTTAGACTCCCACACTTCCCACTGACTTAGTGGAATCCTCAATTTCTGACAGCAAATGCAAATTATTTCAGCCAATAATCAATCTAACTTCTTCTAAATGAAGAGTTGGCTACCTCTGATTTAGATTACTTTAAAGTAAAGCTGTTGTATTTGTTTCAGACTTGAGAAAGTCCTAAGAAGTGACCTGAATTTTGTAGGGTGAGTTAAGAAACAAAGCATATGGCACATACAGTATCACTGAGCAATATTCACAGTAAAAAGGTGTCAGAATGCTACCTGTACCTCTGGGTGGAGTTAGTTCAATCATGTTAATTTCACAGAAACCAACAGGGAAAATAGAAGGGGAAGCGGCATGGTAACAAAACCAATCAGACCCATCTGCTGCTTCTGAGCCATCAATCCCAATCATAAGATAGCCATCTGCTAACACCTTGGTAAAGAGAAACAAAATTCCACATTAAATACCTTCAGCGGCATGAGAAAGCTAGAAAGAAAGCATGCCATGTTTCAAGAGTGAAAGCAGCTCAATAATAATTGAAGCAACTTAGGACACTCAATTATAACAAAAACCCTCCAAATCATACCTGTCTCCAGGACTGTGAATACAACTGTTACATGTCCCTTTGATAATCGCAAAGTTATGAGACCAATATTTCCTTTTTCTGATCTCTAGTTTATTTTTCTTACAAACATCAGCTCTACTTCTAAAGCTTTATAACTCAGTCTATTCCTCAGCTTGCAAGGATATTCAGTACACTATTACTCAAAATCATAACCATACTCCTCTCCTCACTGGAAAGATTAAACAATTCAGCTAAGCTGCTTTTTACATTTTCTCTTTTAAAGCAGATTTCACATACATTGGCTCCCTTTCAACCAAGCAAAAGAAAGAAGGACAGCCTTAAAATAGCTTCATAGACTTCTGCAAGTCATCAAGATGAGGTTTGGTTTTGAACAGTTGCAAAACGCTAGGTATAATTAGCATAATATTTTCCTACAAATTCATCTCATAAATACATTCTAACTAAAGGTAAGACTGAATTTCCAGAGATTAAAGTCAAATTTACATGAGCATGTTTTCATAGTAGTTGTATATAAACAATTGACAGACCTACCCATTCACTGTGTGAATGAACTCCACTAATTTTGGTTTTGAGCTTTTTGTTTCAAGCCTGAATAAAGGTTAAGGAAAAAGGATTCCTCTCTGCCTCCCCAAAACGCACATTTGCTTTCTTACCTTTCTGACAGTTGCCACACATATTGCTGAAAGGTTTAGGGGGTCTATAGCTTCCAATTTCATTCCTTCTTTAAACCACTCTCCAGCTGCATCAACCTCTTTTACCTAAAGAATCACAGAACAGCAGCAGAAACAAAGAATTTGATGAGCCTGGAACAAAACATACCCCACACTGCCAAAGCAACAGACTGCAGTATCTGTTCTACCACCTCTGCTTATATCAAGGAGGTCAGATTGGAGAATAAAAGCAGAAACACCTGTGCTGGGCCAGGATGTAAATAGAGTTTCAGTTCTGGTTTACACACAACAGGAACTAAAGGTCCTCAATCAACTCTGCAAAGAGTGTTCCAGCTACTGAACTCACCTTCATAAATAAGTGTGGGGGTGCATCAAAATGTCCATCCTGTTTCTTTGTAATATCTACAAGGAATAATAATAATAATACTATAATATTGTTCAGAAGTTTTGTTCACAGAGTAAACAATGTTTTTCTGAATATGCTAACCAATACCACATAATCAACAGTGTTGGAGGCCCACAGTTTATTTTAACACTACCACAAAAAATTAGGAGGACATAATCTATCCATTTTCCTTGCTGACTTCAACCTGAGCTGCCCCTATAACCCAAACATCATTTATGGAAAAAACAAACAATATCCAGTATTTACAAGACCGTTTGATTATGTCACAAAATTGATGTAAGTATTACATAGAAGCTTTTGCAAAAAATTGACAGGTAAACTACTTTGCATTATGCTATGACAGAAA
>WAAE01013987.1:0-15460 GCA_013400495.1 Nicator chloris | reverse complement strand
CTGTGGGGGGAGGTTATTTCAGCATTCAATACTACATGTGAAAAGTCTCAGTGAATTGCCTGGTTGTTATTAGCAGTACAAGACTGCTTTCAGGGATGCCATTTAACTGTACTTCATTGAAGCATAGAAAGGTTTGAGCTGAAAGGGAACTTTCAAAGTTATCTAGTCCTGTTGCGTTTTATCTTCTTTTGCCAGAGTCGGGATTAAATGTGCAAGATGGTAATTCTTGTTCGGACTCATGTTTATTAATTCTTATCTATATTACAGTCTCACAAACCGTGAGTTCTACAGCACTTCTAGCTAACAAAGTAAAAATGGAGCCGTATCTCTCTCTCTACAAGGCCTTTTAAGGATAAACTGTCCAATTAAGAAATGACACCTAATTTTTTTTTTACTTTTAACCCAATAACCACCCCCCCTTGGCCCGCAATGTGGACTTTTCTATCCAATTACAAAATACCACCTAGACCCATGAACAAGGTGAAAAAGAAGGACTAGCCTTTGCCCTAAAACCTGCATCTTGCTTTATATATATATATTACTATATTCTGAAACCTTAAACTCTAAGTTTTCTACCATGTGATCTTACACACTTCTATTCAAACGACACACCCATAATCCCAGTTCTATCATTCCATTTTGGAAGCCTTCTCCACAGCCTCAGGCCAAATGCAGTGTTTTCTTGGGGGTCAGTGCCTGTCAGCACAGAAAGTCTAAAATTCTCAATGACCAGGGTTCCAACAAGTCCAACCCCCTGCAATGATCAGGGACATCTTTAACTAGATCAGGTTGCTCAGAGCCCTGTCCAACCTTACATAGAATGTTTCCAGGGACGGGGCATCTACCACCTCTCTGGGCCACTGTTTCACCACCTTCATTGTAAAAAATTTCTTCCTTCCATCTAGTTTGAATCTACCCTCTTTTAGTTTAAAACCATTATCCCTTGTTGTATTGCTACAGGCCCTATTAAAAAGACTGTCCCCATCTTTCTGCCTCCTTTAAGTACTAAAAGGCTGTAGTCAGGTCTCCCAGGAGGCTTCTATTCAGCAGGTTAAACGACCCAAGCTCTCTCAGCCTTGTCAAGGAACTTTAGATTTAATCTTTTGCAAGTTCTAATTCTTGATTGGGTTCTAATCATCATGTACACATCATAAGTATCATAAGTTTGCAGTGTATACACAGTAGTTCTTCCTTTTCACAACAGACCTTTATCTAGTTGTTAATGAAATAAAGGATATTTGTATGAAGCAAAGCGGCAGAGTCCCCAGGCAGGTGCAAAGGAGAGACGCTTTATTGCAAAAAACAGACCTTTTAAAGCAGTTAGGCTGTTATCAGTTACATTCCATTTAGGTATAACGAATATAATTCAACCAACCACCATAAACCATGATGTGAGCATGTAATGGTTATATAACTTTTTCTACCTCCAATTCAGCTGAGTCACTTTCCCATAGTCCTTTTCTGCTTAGCTGAAGTAGCAGGCCTGACCCATGATTTTACAAGGGTAACAAGGCCCTTATTTTATAAGGCTTTACCTATGTGCAACAGATATTGATTGCAGAAAACCCACAAGGGCATATTTACTGTACCATATTGTGGAGTCCCTGGAGCCCCTCGTGGTAATTCCCAGGGTCTTGCCTTGGAAGGATCTATCATAGTGTCTCACCACCTAGACTGAAAGAGACGACTTCCCCATGGTGCCTTGTGACACTGTAACTCTACCTCTGTCTCATTCTCCCTGATGCCCCAACTCTCGTGGTTTCTTCTTTCCCTCTTCCCCCATTGGTTGTGGGACCCCTGGTGGCTGGCCCCATCTTCCCTATAGGTCACTGACCTTTGCCTGCCCTTTGTACTGCCCCTGTGCCCTCAGGTCATTGGCCGCTGACCCCCATACTTAAGCCTGTGCACGGCACATGGCCTGGTCTTTGTCCTGGATCTCCCTTCAGCACCAAGAATAAAACTTTGCTGGAACTGATTCATACAAGGCCCTTCTTGGCTCTCTTTGCTGAGCTAGCCTCATGGCATGTGTGATGTGTGAGCTTGACTGCTTTGCCTGAATTCCTCTCAAGCGGCTTTTCCACAGGAGATGCTTATTGGGACACAGGTAGCAGCCTCAACATCTAAAAAGCACACAGCAACATCATATATAGTAAGCCCCATTTGATGCATTAGCATTTAGACTTTTTTTGAACATTTAGTGAGAAAATTACTCATAATTTAACATGCATCATCAGTAATTAACAACATACTTATAAGAGGAAAGAAATTAAAAATGCATCAGAAAACTAGAATAGGGTTTCTACATGATTAAAACATTATTAAAGTATTTTTCAGTGTTTTGCTCAGACTAGTTTTCTCATCATGGTGCCACCATTTCATGACAAAGGTCACAGAGGAGAAAACACTCAACTTGTAATGTCTGCTGGCATACATTGCTGAATTTCTATGTTACTAAACAGTGGTTGATCATAGACTTGAATACTGACTATTTAATTAGCACTTTAACCTTCCATACATAGAAAATAGGTCATTTACATGCACCCTGCTTAGTTATTATTCCCATAAAAAGCTAACAATATTTTGTCTAATGTATGTAGCATTCTAGTATGCCATCATAAGAAGATCAAAACGTGGTTATTTTTAAAACCTTGACGCTGCAAAATTTAATTATAACACATGAAGTCTTTATATTTCTCTTGGAAGTTTATTTTAATTATGTAGGTGTCCTGGTTTAGGGCAAATTTGGGAGGAAACCTCCTAATGGGGTTCCTCTGGGAAGCAAATCCAAATGGCCCCTCCCCCCCCCCAGCTGGTCTGGGAATAAACTTCCTTTGAGAAAAGTGGAAAAAACTATTTATTTAACAAAGTGCCCAGAAGCATAAACAATTGAATAATATGAAACAATAAAACAACTCGCCACTCCGAAGAGGGATAGCAAAACTGAGAGTGTCCTTGCCGTGGGTGTAGCTTGGCTCTTTCTCAGTCTCTGCGGCGTTGTAAAATGTCGGGGTCCAGGCCCTGGTGGGCCACAGGTGTGAGCTCCCGTTGCTCCCCTGGGTTTTCAGTCCAGGACAGGTTTAAACAGCCCCAAGAAAAAAAGGAAAAAAATTGTCCAGGGAGCTTCTCTGCTTCAGCTAGCTAAAAACTAATTAAAAGGAAAAAAAGGAAAAAAAGGAAAAAAAGGAAAAAAAGGAAAAAAAGGAGAGCGCGCTCTCTCTGTCTGGAGAGCGCTCTCTCTCTGTCTGTCCGTAGACAGCACAGTCCATGAGAAGAAGAATGTGTAGGAGTCAGAGCAGTTTCTCAAAACAAACTGCGCGCCTCTTCTTCGCTCTTGAAACCAGCCTTAAAGGTACAAGATATAATATCCAACACAAACAGAGCAGACGACTGGGGATACAAGCATCATAAAGTCACCCCATGACAGTAGTTTAACCTTAAACCTGTCATAAAAGGCTGGCTAAAACTAATAATTAAGAACTTCAAAGGGCAACAGAAACCCTCTGACAGTCCCCAGTTTAACAAAAGGCTATTTTTACAAGCCTCTTAAACATACATTTAATGACAAATGGTGACTTGAAAATGTTGCATTTGAAAGATACTGCTTTTATTTTAAACACTGTTGATAGGTGATGCTGAAACAAAAATTCCCCATGTGAAATAGTCGATTTTGAACATAAATGGGATACATTTGCAAAGCTTTTTGCTTAGAAATATTCATTAGTTTTATCCGTGCCTCTCATTAGCTGTACAACAAGTAGAATATCATTGAAGGAAAAAAGGCATGCCAGTTAATGTAAATGAAAATCAGTCACTTGAGCACATTTTGCTAATAATGTACAGTATAGAAACACCCACTTGCTGTACACAATAAACATAAGATACTATATTTAACAGAAATGTTTAATTTGCTACATTTAGCTTATAATCATTCCATGCTGACCTGGGAAAAATTAGTTTTTGGTGTATTTAACCTGTGTTTTTGCAAACAATATACACCCAAGTATGTGTAGGAATAGAGGTCAAAGCATCTTCCAAATAAAAAGACATGCAAACTATTACTTATGTATAGAGTCCAATCCTGTAAGCTCACAGTTATTCAGGTAGTCATTACTTACATAAGGTGTGTCCCTGGTTTAAATGAGGCAGCTCCTATAAATAAGAACTAGATGAGGCCTATCATATAGCAAATTAAAGTTGCTCATTTATAAATACAAGTTTATATATGCTGTTTTAAAACTGATTTTGACCTGTTTTTCTATGCTTTCATCCCTGTGGTTTTTCTACCTGGCATCAAGCACAAGCCTGTATTTGATTAGCCATTAATGAAACAGAATGTTAAAGACCAGAGGATATTTGAAGTGAGGAGTAAATTAACAAAGGAACTTGTAATTTTAATGTTCTATTAAATTTACAAATAAATAATATATATATTAAAAATTCTTATACAATTGGAATCATAGAATCGTAAAATGATTTATGTTATGTATTGGTTTGAAGGCAAACCAGCTGGAGGAATTAACTCCACACCAATATCTTGCGAGAGATTCCAAGTCAGAACTACAATTTAATAGGAAAATTAAAATAAAGGCAATAGTACAGAAACACTGGCTTAAACCAACAAAGTCAGAATACGACCTGATACCCTGTTGGTGGTAGCTGTCTGATTTAATGGTGGCTACAGTCCAGTTGGAGTGATGGATATGGTTTTGTCGAAGCGGTGATCTTGTAGAAAGATCTGGTCCTTCTCTGGAGGTCCAGTGGTGGTTATCAAGCTCTTGTCCTCCAGGAATCTAGTGGTGGTGCTATAGTGGTGTTCCAAGCCTCATATTATATACAGGCAGGAACGTTCAGTTCCTCCCCCAGGGCAGGGCATCTCACAATGGGATGATGTAATTCTATGAGTCATTCTATGAGACTTTGATGGCCCATTAGCAGAGATGGCCCCCCTCCAGGGTGGCTGCTGCCTCCCCGGAGGGAGTTATCTGGGCTGAGTCATGGAGAAGATAAAGAACACTGCTCCTTGCATTTTAATAGCTCATGTAGATAGTAGTAGAATAGTACTTTTGGTTACACCTTACATTGTAACCCAAGACAGTTGGAAGGGACCTTTAAAAGTCATCCAAATCCCCTGAAATGATCAGGGACATCTTTAACTAGATCAGGTTGCTCAGAGCCCTGACCTTGAATGTTTCCAGAGATGGGGCATCTACCACATCTCTGAGCAACCTGTGCCAGTGTTTCATTACCCTCACTGTAAACAGTTTCTTCCTTAGATCTAGTTTGAATCTACCCTCTTTTAGTTTAAAACCATTACCCCATATCATATTCCTACAGGCCCTATTAAAAAGTCTGTCACCTTCTTTCTTATAGGTCTCCTTTAAGTACTGAAAGGCCTCAGTAAGGTCTCTCTGAAACCTTTTCTTTTCCAGGCTAAAAAAACCCATCTCTCAGCCTTTCCTCATAGGAGAGATGTCCTATCTCTCTGATTATTTTTGTGTCCCTTTTCTGGATCCACTCCAACAGGACCATGTATTTGTTGTATTGAGGACTCCTGAGCTCTATGCAGTACTCCAGGTGGAGTCTCACTAGAATATAGTAGCAGGGGAGAATCACCTCCCTTGACCTGTTGGCCATGCTTCTTTTTATACATCAGGATATGATTGGCTTTCTGGGATGCAAGTGCACATTGCCAGCTCATGGCCAATTTTTTTTTAATTCCACCAGCACTCCCAAATCCCTCTCAGTCCCTTCATCCCTCAGCCTGGATTGATACCAGGGGTTGCCCAGACCCAGGGGCAGCACCCTGCACATGGCCTTGGTGAACCTAGTGAGGTTCACATGGGCCCACTCCTTGAGCTCATCCAGGTCTCTCTGGATGGCATCCCTGTCGCTCAGGTGTATCAACCGCACCACTCACTTGGCGTCATCTGCAAACTTGCTGAGGGTGCACTCAATCCCATTGTCTGTGTCATTGATTAAGATATTAAACGGTACTGGTCCCAATATGGACCCCTGAAGGATGCCATTCATCACTGATTTCCATCTGGACACTGAGCCATTGACCACTAGTCTCTGGATATGACCATCCAGTCAATTCCTTATCCATGGAATAGTCCATCCATCAAATCCATATCTCTTCAATTTGGAGATAAGAATGTTGCTAAATGATTTTGGGGAAATTTATTACCTATTTCTATGAATGCTGAATGTATAATCACAGAATTGTTATTGTTGGAAGGGACCTCTGGAGATCATCCAGTCCAACCCCCTTGCCAAGGCAGGGTCACCTAAAGCAGATTACATAGGTCCGGATAGGTTTTGAATGTGTCCAGAGAGGGACACTCCACAGTCTCCCTGGGCAGCCTGTTCCAGGGGTCTGGCACACTCAATGGAAAGAAGTTCTTCCTTGTGCTGAGGTGGAGCTTCTTGTGTTTTAGTTTATTGCCATTTCTCCTTGTCCTGTTGCTGGGCACCACAGAAAAGAGTCTGGCACCTTTGAGATATTTATATGCATTGATGACATCCTCGCTCAGTCTAGACTAAAAAGGCTGAGCTTCTACAGTCTCTCCTCATAAGAGAGATGCTCCAGACCCCAAATCATCTTTGTGGCCTCTGCTGGACCTTCTCCACTAGCTCCTTCTCTTACGTGTACTGAGGACCCCAGAACTAGACACAGCATTTCAGATGTGGCCTCACTAGGGATGAGTAGAGGGGCAGGATCACCTCCCTTGACCTGCTGGCCACACTCTTCTAAATGCACTCCAGGATACCATTGGACCTCCTGGCCGCAAGGACACACTGCTGGCCAATAGTCAATTTGTCACCCACCAAGACTGCCAGGTCCTTCTCTGCAGAGCTGCTCTCTAGTAGGTCAGTCCCCATTCTATGCTGGTATTTGGGGTTATTCCTCCCCAAGTGCAGGACCATGCACCTGCTGTTGTTGGACCTCATTAGGTTTCTCTCCACCCAACTCCAGACTATCAAGTGTTGTGGTTTGTCTGAAGTTTTATTGTTAATAGACTGTTCTGTATCCCCCTTGTTTTGTCTGAGTTAACGGTTCTGTCTCAAAGTTGTTTTTCCCCCTGAGCTGTCAGTTATACCTACCCCAGCCTCTTTTTCCTGAATGTTCTAAGTCTATCTTTGTTTAGACCAATCCCTGTCAAGACCTGTTCTGGGGAGTCCCCCAATTCAGGACACCCTATTTGTCCAGGTAGTTTGTTTTCTTTTCACTGGTTTCCTCATTTGTCCAAATTTGTCACCTACCCCTTAAACATCCCCCGTTTATAAGCTGCCACACACTGTGCTCGGGGTCTGTCTGTCGCTGACTGTTCAGGAGAATAAATCCTTCTGGATCACATAAAGTGGACCTCCCTCTCATTCCTTGCCCCTAACCTCTGCCAAACTGCAGATCTTTGGCCGTAGAGCTAAGCGCTCTAAGCCGCGCCTCCTGCCACCTGCCCAGGAGATGCATCCTACTCACTGCGCTGTGCCGCGGTGGGTGAGCTAGCTAAAAGACTCCGGCTAGCGCAATCAAGGTCCTGCTGAATGGCAGCACAGTCTTCAGGTGTATCAACCACTCCCCCCCCCCCCCCCCCCCCCCCCCGAGTTTTGTATCATCAGCAAGCTTGCTGAGGGTACAATCTACCCCTTCATCTAGGTCACTGATTAACAAGTTGAATAAGACTGGACCCAGTATTGATCCCTGGGGAACACCACTGACTACAGGCCTCCAACTGGATTCTACTCCACTGATCATGACTCATCCATTTGCTACTCTAGAGCAGTGGTCTCCAAACTTGTTAAATTAGATAAATGTATCAAAATTATCATGTATCAGTAACACTTTTTTGTGTGTGCACCCTCTGTATATATACACACACATTTATAAATTATAGACATGTATTGTACATTATAAATAATACACAAAAATAGATATTAAAGAAGGATGAGATAAAGAGAGTACAAACAATATTTGCAATTTTAAAACTTTTATTTATTAAGTTTTGTAGTGGGTTGACACTGGCTGGATGCCAGGCACCCACCAAAGCCTCTCTATCACTCCCCTCTGCAGCTGGACAAGGGAGAGAAAATATAATTAAGGATTCATGAGTTGAGATAAGGACTGGGAGAGATCACTCATCAAATACTATCATGCGCAAAACAGACTTGAATTAGAGATATTAATTGAAATTTTTACTGAGAAAATAAGAAGTAAAATAAGACCTTAAAAACACCTTCCCTCCACCCCTCCCTCCTTCCCATCTCTATCTCCTCCCCCAGGAGCAGAAGGAGATGGAATGGGGGTTATGGTCAGTTCATCACCCATTGTTTCTCCTGCTGCTTAGGGAGAGGAGTCCTTCCCTTGCTCCAGCATGGAGTCCCTCCCACGGGAGATAGTTCTCTATGAACTCTCCAATGTGAGTCTATCTCACAAGGAACAGGCCTCCCCAAACTGCTGCAACATGGGTCACTCGTCCATGGGGTCAGTCCTTCAAGAACGGCCTGTTCCAGTATTGGTCCCCCGCAGGGTCACAAGTCCTACCAGGAAACCTGCTCCAGCACAGGCTTCCCATGGGGACCACAGCCTCCTCTCAGGCATCCACCTGCTCCAGTGTGAGTCTCCTTCACAGGCTGCAGGTGGATCTTTGCATCCTTGTGGTCCTCCATGGGCTGCAGGGCAACAACCCGCTTCACCATGGTCTTCACCACGGGCTGCAGGGGAATCTGAGCTCCTGCAACTAGAGCAGGTCCTCCGCCTCCTTATCCACTGACCCTGGTGTCTACATAGTTGTTCCTTTTACATATTCTCACTCCACTCTGTGGAAACCCTTAAGCCCTTCAGGGCTTTGCCCTGGAAGAATCTACCATAGAGTTTCCCCCACCTAGGCTGAGAGAAAAGATTCTCCCTCATGGTGTTCTGCAGCATGATGTCAACCTACCTCAGTTTTGCTTTCCCCATCTGTCTGTGGGCTTTGCTCACCTCATGTTCCTAGTTCTCATGGTTTCTCTTTTCCCTGTTTCCCTACTGGTTGTAGTATCCCTGGTGGACTGCCCCTGTGTCCCCTATTGGTCACTGCCCTTGTACCGCCCCTGTGCCCTCAGACCATTGGTCCCTGACTGTTGGGAAGGATAAAAGTTTGATAGAGAAGTTTTACAGATATAGAAGCCAGTTTTGACATATAGAACAGAGAAAGATGTTTTTGAGGGCAAAGGTTGAACTAAACTGTTTACTGGATAACTGAAAAGACAAAGATGAAAATAAGGTAGATAATTGAGAACAATAGGCTTGTCAGACTACAAACAGAACATGTTTTTTACCAAGTAAATGAGTCTCAAGAATAACCTAAGCAAATATAAGACATATCTTTTATCAAGTTTAAGGATCTTCCACTGCAGGAGAACAGAAAAACAACTTTAAGATTAAACGGTAACATGCTAACTCTTGCGATTGGATAGTTACTAACATAATATAAACATTTAAGGACTGTGGTAGGCTATATGCTAATGGTAAAAGTATCCTGTTTTGTACTGATTGGTTGCTATGTATTAAGATATTCAGTAAAGTATATAATACACTGTATTTAGAACTAAGGGGTCTCCAGGCATACCTTGAGCTGATGCTGACAGGTTTTAGGTTTGGCTCTGCACCCACGACCCAAGATGCAATAAAGAGACCTTTAATAAGAGCAGCCTGGAGTCCTGCATCTCTCATTCAGGGTCTTACACCCTGACCCCATACTTAACCTTGAGCACTCCTTTGATGTTGGTCTTTTGTCCCTGATCCCTTTGGCATGTGTCTGCAAAATAAACCTTGCTGGAGTACTTAATACAAAAGGCCCTTCTTGCCTCTCCTCGCTGAGCTAGCCGTGGTGTGTGTAGTGTGTGGACTTGAGTGCCTTGCTTGTGTGCCTACCCAAGCGACTTTTCCACAGGAGATACTTATTGGGAATAGGTAACAACAACCACCATCTACCCTCACACTTGGCAACAACTAGCGCCTGACCGTGGGCCTACCATAGGCACCTTGTAAGCATCTCCAGCGTCCGCTGCCACTGGATTTAAAGTCGCAGTCAAGTGTTCCAGTTCCCTGAGGGAAAAACCCCAGTTTTCTGGGTAATTTCTTCAGGGCCTGACTGACAACCCTCAGAAGGTTGAGGGCCGGTCGACTCAGTGAAACTCCTGCAAGATTTTTTCTTTTGACCCACTAGTGTGGTAAGTGTACTGCGGTGAAGGTCACCTTTTTACTTTTTTTCCTGTTTTTATCTCGTGGGAGGGAGGGAAGCTCGATGGGTGCTAAACTCACCACCGAGCAAAAAGAAGTATATTTCGAAGTTTATTATACCCTTGTTAAAAATGATGTCAGGTTTTCTAAGGGAGATTTTTAAATTTTTTACGGGTGCTATGCGTGAGTCAGTTTTGTCTATTGAATTTTGGGATAAAGTTGGGAAAATGTTACATCTACAAACTGAAGGGGATTTTCAGGTTGGGAAGCTTTATCCGATTTTTCATTTTCTTCATGTGGTGATTGAGAGTTTGGGAGAAAGTTTGGGGAAGGTTAAAAGTTCTGTACACCAGTTATTACCCCAGTTATCGTGTTCCTACCCCCCATCCCTGTTCCCTCATCCCCTCAGGACATGGCTAGAGACGGAAACTGCTTAAAGGCATAGGAGAGCTACCTGCCTTCTGCCATACCTGGCCCTCTCCTATGCCCTTCCCAGGCTGGTACTGGCCATGCCACCCTGGACTCCAACCTAACTCTCTTTCCTATGCCCAAGTACCCTGTTCTTCCATTCACTTCTATGGCACAAGATGGTGCCAGCCGTGTGGCTGGATCCACCACTTTGAATGACTTGGCGTGAAATTTTCCCGCCTTAGCCACACAAAATGGCATCTGGGATCCTCCTCCTCCCTTCCCTTCCCCCCCCCCGTCGGGGTCCTGCCCCTATGGCCACCTCCTCCTTGGTGGGCGTTGCCCCCTAGGTCGCCCCCCCTTGGTGGCCCCTGCCTACGTGGCTGCTCGCTCCGTGCCACCTACCCCCATGCCTGGCCCTGCCCCTCCGCCGCCCAGCTCAGCTTTCGTTTGGGGTTTCTGTAACCCCGCGCCTGGCCCCATTCCCCCCTGGGCCCAGCTCGGCTCTCGCGCTGGGTCCTGCCGCCCTCGCTGCTGCCCCACCTGCTGCCGTGGCGCCTGCCCTCTCTGCGGTTCCCCATCCTCCTCGCGGCCCCGGGCCACTTCGCCGCTCCCCTGCTGGGACCCGCAGCTCCCCCAGCACCCTCCCCCTTCACTGGGACTCCCTGCCCTTGCACAACCTCTGCCTCTCCCCATCCGGCCACTCCCGGTTCCCACGCTTCCAGCGTGGGAACCAGAAGTGAAGCTGACCATAAAATATCCACTTTAAACACCAAAGACTCCAAGCACCAAAACGTGCACCCCAGCCTCAGGTCTCATACCTCTGCCAGCAAATCTCCCTCCTCTCCAGAGGCAGGCAGTGATTGCTCAGATTCAGATAGTGATTCTCAGAATCTCTGGGCAGAAGTCCGAAGGCAAGCAGCTCTAGAAGGTAATTGGGATTTTGCTATGAAGCTTCAAGTCCCAGTTATATTTAAAAGAGGAAGAAACCCTAAATGGAAATCTATTCCATACGGTGAACTTAGAGAATTATGCAAAGCATGTAAGGATTATGGAAGAAAATCACCACATTTTAAAAATCTGTTACAAGTAACTTTCTCAGTTCATGTGCTTGTGCCCCATGATCTTCGGCATGTTAAGTCCCTCCTCCTCTTACACACAGAGCTTGTTCTGTGGGAATCAATTTGGAAAAAACAACTAAAAGCATTATTAAAAAATTACAAAAGTGAGGATGGGTGAGCTCATTTTACACTAGAGCAACTGAGCGGGGATGGAGAGTTTGATAAACCACAAGACCAAGCCCAAAACCTCCCCAGAGCTGTTTTAGAGGATGTTAAAAACGCTGCTCAGAGTGCTTTATTTCAAACACTGGATGGCATTACCCCACAACAAAGCTTCTCTGGTATTCGTCAAGGGGCAGATGAGACATTTATTAAATTCATAGATAAATTAAAGAACACTATTGATAAACAAGTTGATTGCCCAAAGGCTAGAGAGGAACTGCTTAACAAGATAGCAGTTTGCAATGCAAATGCTGAGTGTAAGAGAATTATCAGGTCACTGCTCTTAGAACCTGAACCTACCATTCATCAAATGGTAGAAGCCTGTACCCGTCTCAAAGCTACAGAACATATGGTAGCCTTAGCAGTCAGTAAAGGGATAGCTGAAGCCTTCGTAGCACAGAATAAACAAAATATGAGATGCTTTAAGTGTGGTGAACTGGGCCACCTTCAGGTGGAACGTAATACTTTTCACAGAAACATCCCACCATTGACTGTCACTCCTCTGCATGCGTGTACTGTAAAGAACATTTTAAACACTGTCCCCAGTTGCAATATCACCAGCAGGTACAGCATCAGCCATCTCACCAGCAGCATCAGGGAAACTTCCAGCTGAGCGAGGGATGGCGCCGCATGATGACACCAGATGCCAGGCTGTTTCGTCCTTCTTTTTCCACAATCTCGGAGTGTTGAGACACTGAGAAATCATCTTCGACAACACCGACTATGAGTAAGGGCGCCGACTCTCCGAGGCCTACCAATGGGTTCAGGCATGGGCACGGAGAACACTGGTAAGTGCCCTTTATACCGATTTTGAAGATGAAGTAGTCTACCGAATTCCACCAGGAAAGTATGGACCTCCTGATGGGCCAAGAGACATTTTAATCATAGTAGATGCTATAACAGACGGGACAGTTTACAGGTACTTCCAGAAGTCCAAACTGTGGGACCAAGGGATGAGATTACTGTGACTGTCATATGTGTAGACCCATCTTGGCATTTAACTAAGGGCACACCCATCGCCCAAGCTTTTCTCATACCCACCTGGACTGACATTTTGCCAGAAAATACTATGGTTTTTTGGGCAGAGATGGTAGGCCAGGACAGACCCATTATAGAGTCTGGCTTGTCTAATAAAGGTATCAAAGTTTATCTACCAGGCATAGCCGACACCGAGTCAGACGTCACCATCATCGCTCACTCCAAGTGGCCACAGGGCTGGGAACTAGTGCCAGCCAATGGAGTTTTCTCTGGGATTGGAGGAGCTGCCACCTCTGTGTGGAGCAAAAGGTCAATGCTTATTGAAGGTCCTGAGGGTCAGGTTGCCACAGTAAGACCTTTTGTGGTAAGGGCACTGTAGTGGTTTGAAAAGCAGGAAGTTAAGTCTGAGTGAAACACTCACTAAAACGGAGTAATATTGAAGTGTGTGGGAAGTTCTGGCCTTTTGGCCTTCCTGCTGGGCAGCAGGTAACAGCTGAGCCACCCTGCGGCCAAGGCCATGGGCGGCCCAGGGGCCCAGCAGAAGGAGGGGCCCCTTTTCCTCCCCCCCTCTGGCCCGCTGTTTAGCGGGGGTGGGGAGGGGGGAAAAGGGAAGGGGGTTGGAGCTGCTTGGGCCCGCAGTGGGACCCGTGCTGCTCCACGCGGCCCAGAGCTGGCATGGCCAGGTCAGGCCCCACGGAGGCGGCAGACCAAGCCGCAGGGAGGCGGCAGGCCGGGCCGGGCTGCCCGGCGGTGGCGTGGGCCGGGCCGCCCGGGTGNCGGCAGTGAAAGAGAGCTCCCTCCCCCTCGATTCGAGGGGGCGAGAAGGGAGGGTCCCGCGATAGGGCGGCAGCGAGAGAGAGCTCCCTTCCCCCCAGTCACTCCGGAGGGGGTGAGAAGGGAAGATGGAGTGGGGTGAGGGGAGGCTGGGAGCCCCCGGTCCTCACCCCCGCAGCATGTGACATCATGGGAAACTGCGAACTGAAAATACGTTGTAGACCCTTTCCTCTTCCTCCAATAAGCTTGCTGAGATGAAGAAGATGAGACAAAGAATGAAGACTTCATGGAAAAGTGGACATTTTTCCTTAGTGGTTTAGGTTTGCTTTATCTAGCAACAGTGTGGACTGAGTAAAATTTCACTGAAGGCTGGATGAGCATTTTGAAATATTCCCAAAGACTGAGAGAAAACCCATGCGGCATTCGGGCAGGCTGCAGGGGGGGTGGACCACTGGACGTAGATGTTTAGATTGTATTTGGAATGTTGTGAAGGGGAGGAGGGAAAAGTGCTGTGACATTTTCATGGTTTTTTTTTTTCTTTTCTTGTTCTTCTAAGTGTGTGTGTGAATAAATCTACCTTTGTAAGTCATAGTTGAATTGTTTTGCCTTTGTTTCTGTTTTAGTCACGATCTCAGATAGAAAAATGTTTGGCAATGGTGTCAAACCACGACAGGCACCCATCACTTTATGGGGCAGAGACCTATTGTCACAATGGGGAGTCAGACTAGAAATCCCTTCACCACCATGGGATTTCTTGCTGGGGCCACTATAGAGTGCCCCACCCCACCACCCACATGGAAAACTGATAATCGCGTTTGGGTGGAACAGTGGCCCCTGGCAGAAGTCAAACTAAAGGTGCTCACATCTCTAGTGCAGGAGCAACTATCCAAGGGCCACATAGTACCATCCACTAGCCCTTGGAACACCCCTGTCTTTGTTATTTGTAAACCAGGCAAAGAAAAGTGAAGACTCCTACAAGACCTCAGAAAGATCAACGAGGCCATTGAGGACATGGGCTCTCTCCAGCCTGGCCTGCCCTCACCTTCAAGAGATTGGAAATTGGCAGTCATTGATATTAAGGATTGTTTTATTAACATTCCCCTCCATCCTAGAGATGCCCCAAGATTTGCATTTTCAGTGCCATCAATTAATAGACAAGCTCCTCTAAAAAGGTATCAATGGCAAGTTCTTCCCCAAGGGATGAAAAATTTTCTAGCTATTTGCCAAATGTTTGTTGTCCGCATTCTCTCGCCCATCCAAGAAAAATTCCCTGATGCCACAACTTTTCACTGTATGAATGATATATTAATATGCACCGAGACTGACTGTTACTTAGAGATTGTTCTCAAAATGACTATCCAAGCCACTGAAGGAGCAGGATTTCAAACTGCAAGTCCAGAGCAGGGTCGATTAGTTCCAAGAAAAAAAAAAGCCACAGTCCGTGGAACTTGTCTGCCTCAGCTAGCTAAAAAAAACCTAACTAAAAAGCAAAGGAGAGCTGCTGTCCGTCTGTGCTGCAGACAACATAGTCTGTGTGAAGGAAGGCAAAGGAGTGGCTGCAGTTTCTGAAAACAAACTCTGCACTTCTTTTTCCCCCCCTTCGCTCTTGGAACTAATCGTAAAGGTGCAGAACTTAATATCCAGCATAAACAGAACAGACGATTGCAATACAAGCATCATAAAGTCACCCCAGGACACTGGCCCACACAATAGTCTTACAGGTAGCTCTAGAGAACCCACATAACCATAGACAAATATGTATTTGCCCATATACATTTATGTATATATATATATA